>JAODJU010000041.1:3182765-3194675 GCA_026776725.1 Gnathonemus echidnorhynchus
AAGAAGGGGGTGGGGTGGGGGCAGGGGAGGGGGGGGGTTCTGCCACAAAAGAAAGTGTTTACAAACCTTTAAAAGTCCGGAACCTATGTTTAGCGCCCAATTACTTTATGAGTCAAATTAAATGTGTTTACTGTTTTAGCTTTGTGAAGGGAGAGCTTTGTGAAAACGTAAAATCCCTGTCAAAACAGTAATGAAAAGACGCATGATGAGATTAGCAGATACAAGCAGCAGGCTCTTTTATTCCTGGAGCTTGTTCTTGATAAAACCTTATTTGAATAGAAAATATGGACAACACTTTTTTACTTAAGCTTTTTTCATTTTTTTCCCCATATTTCTACTCCGTCATATAAAAATCACTTATGATGGAATAATCGCAGTCACAACCTACCTACTACCTGACGAAGACACAGTTGGATATTTTATCTGATCAATGTATGGTGCCTTGAACAACGGTATAACAGCCAGTCCTCCTAGGGAACTTTCTGGTAATTTTCACATACATTCATACTATGTCACATAACTGAAACACTTTATAATGTTTAGTACACAAAATTCGGAGCAATGGAGGTTAAAACGTGGGTTAAAACTCAAAGCTTTCCTCCCCATGATATGAATGCAAGATGCCTAGTATAGGAATATATATATATCTGATCACGAACTGCAGACAATGCACCAATTTTATCGGTAAGTAGTGCTTAAGCCCACGATATATGTGAATTTTCATATTGAATAAAATACATTTTAGTGTTTTTGTTAATACATGTTATCTAATGTTCTTAAGACAAATCATTTAGTCCTCTGTGAAACAGGGATTAATGAAGTGGGCCTCAGCCACATGGCATTTCCCATCATGCAACACTTCCCCAGTGTGTATGCGTGTGTGTGAAAAGGAAATGCGTGAGCCGAGGTGTCAGTTATTTCATTGGCTGCGAATTGTAACAAACTCCAGGTTGCAGGATCCAAGCCTCTGTTATCAGAGCAAGAAGTACTCAGGGAACAGGAAGCTGGATGTGGGCAGGAGGAAGACTTGAGCCTCAGTTTATAATATGCACTTTTTTTGTTATTTTAATATGCCCCCTGGTTGTCTCGCTCCACATTTTAATGCTTTAAAATAAGTATGATTTTATAACCCTACTTTTCTCTCTTCGTCCATATCAACAACATTGTGTCCAGACATTATATATTTGTCCAGATATCTTTATATTTGTTCATCGCATTGAAGCAGAAGAAATAGAACAAAGTTTAAGATGCTTACTTAGACTGACCTTCGTGGATTTAATAATTACAATTAATCAACGACATCATAAATTTAATATGATAAACAGCCCAACTATTTTAAGTAAAACGGGCCCCATAAATCAATAAAATTACATAATTATCGTACGGCATGGTCCTAAATCAGAACTAAGCCTTTTGTTTACACAGTTGCAAGCTGACCAGAGAACTCAATGGGTTGTGAATGACACAAAAGCAGTTTTCCTCTAGGGACTTAAAAAAGCATCTTTCTGGTAGTATAATTAATTTCATATGAGCTAGTCAATGATTAACGAGTTTAAAAATAGACTTACATTCAGCTAATGACCTGCAGCCCAGAATGTCAGCAAGGGCTGCTCTGAGTGAGAGATGCTGTTCTGCTCAGTGTTGTAGAAAACATCAAGGGTGGCCTATATGGTCTCTGCTAGGTTTTTCTGAGTCATTAGGCATTAAATGTCTTAAACACAAACACACACTCTTCTTCTGTTCACATACAGACTGTGTCTCTCTATCTTTAGCTCTTTCACCCGTGCATGCGCTGTTCTTACACACACGCTCTCAAATTATCTGTCATGCATACACAAATACAGTTATACACACCATTGCAACTTCCTCTTTCAGATGCTGTTAGAGACACACACAGAGCTCTTTATCAGATTCGCATGGGTCACTTGTAATCAGAAGTGCAGGTCCTGTCTCATGACAAAGGCACGCACCCACACACACAGTCCTGTGACAGTGCTGCCTCCTCAGGACTAGAGCAACCGGCTTCACTGGCAGCTAATTGTGTGGGAAGGGGAACCCCCATAGCCCTCTTGTCCCCATAGACCCCCTCCATTATGAAAACTGGGCAGGATACAGGACACGGCAGCTTCCTGAGCAGTTTAAACATGATAGGAAAAAAAGCAGTCTGACACGCTGAACCATCCAGACCCCAGAATATGTTCCAAAAGGTGCAGTGCAGGGTCCAACCTTTTCATCTATTCTGCTTGCTTGGTTTTAATTCTCCCACTAACATATGGACTCAACAAACACGACAGAATTAATCATTTGATATAAAAAAAAGTCTAAACATATGTTACTAAGGAATAGTTAAACACTTAGTAATAGCTGGCCCAGCAGGACTGTTGAGTCAACCACTGCAAAAGCAGCAAAACCCTATGATCCTCAGCAGAAAAATGACACATTCTCTAACTATGTAGTCAAATTATGGAATTTGATTTAATTACATCCCTAAAAAGAGAAATCATGCACAAAGCAGAGTTCCAAAACAACTCACTGGAAAGCCAGAGTTTGCTTCCTCCAGTAGTTTTCAGAAGCACATCTAAGGTCAGCTGAGGATCATTAGGCAGCAGAGAGGAGTCAGGGTTATGGGCAGGGCTGCAGGTTCAAACCCCACACAGCTCACCTGGGGAGGGTCCTTTGATTATTTCCCCAGCTGTATGAATGGGAAATCAATAAAGCATAGTTACTACCATGGTATGAATTTCAATCTTTGACCGGATGTTTTATGCTCAAATCTATAACAGCATTAAATTTTAACAAGTTAACCAACTCACTAGAGCTCTTCTCCACATGAAAAGGAAAACTCGGGCAAAACAAAAGGGACACTGGAAAATCAAATATGATGAAGTAAAGTAATACCTAACACAGATAGAATACAGACCTTCTGAAATTCCTGTAATGTACAATGGAATAAAATCTTTAACAGATTCCTTCAGCAGTGCAAATGTGGAAAAATTGTAAGCTAAGTTGCTTTTGGACAAAAGCATTCACATGTAAATAAATATGTAAAAACTTGGTAAAAAGGAATAAGCCTCATTAGAGCTGGCTAGGATAAAACCATTAGAAAACAGGAAATTATGAGAGTCAACATTAAATCTAACCATTGGCAAAAATGCATCATAATCTTGTTATCATGAAAACCTTGTAAAACATTTTCCTTGCTACCCCTTTTTTACAAACTCCTTTTCCAAACCAACTTCCACACAGCAGGCTTTGGCAAGATGCAGGCAGAGTTTGCAAAGCTCAGCATCTGGCCTTACGTGGGGACCGAAGCCTTTAGGCTGCAGTGCTGGGCTAAAAGGTAGTCGTGGAAACGCTGCATTGGACCGTGGACTCGTGGCAATGCCTCACAGGAATGAGCATCTATCAGGAAGCCGTGGTTTCACAGTCGTCCGTGGCAGGTATTACGTCACTTATCGAGTCACGTGACTTACAGGGAGAAACAGAAAGTGGACTGGCAATGCGTCTGCCACCCTGTTTCCTGGCAGGCGGGGAGTAGACAGCTGAGGCTGATAGTGGATTAGGAACATAGATAGCAGAGCTTCACACTGTGATATACAGCCTTCAGCCCTGGTGGATACAAACAGACTGACCGTCTGGACTTTGGCTCATTATTTATTATTGTTATTACATTATTTATTTTCCTAGCAGACGTCTTTTTCCAAAGCGACTTACATTGCTTACAGTTTCACACTTTTTTCCCATTTGTACAGCTGGGTATTTACCAGTTCAAACTAGTGTGCTCAGGGGTACTAACAGCAGGTTCCCTCCTGGGACGCGACAAATGTGCACAAAGCAGTTTCTCATCCCCAGTCGCTCCAGGTTCCCTTTTAGCAGACTTCAGGTGGGGTGCGTTCAATGACCTTCTCTTTTTATATGGAACACGGCCTCCCAGAGCTACCTGGAAAAGGTGCTTGAGTGTCACCCCACTGTGAGAACCTCCCCCCACTTACACCCCCGGTGATACAAAATGCATGGACGCCCAGAGACCTCCTCCCTGAAGGCATCCCGGCAGGAAGCCTGCAGTGAAACTTGATCTACGTGACTTTTCAGTTCATGAAATCCTCAGGTGTCAAACAGCATGTATCAATGTTTTCCATCACCATCACTCCCAAAACACACGTCAGACACTTTCTCATTTTGGACTTTAAGGTGATTTCCCTTTAGTTCTTTTACTGTGATTAATTAATTATATCTGACAAAACAGAAAAAAGGAATATGGATTTATAATAAGCAAAAATGTATAAAGGCTGTAAAAACATAGAGCAATAAAAAAATGTGGGGACTGTCCTAACACTGTGTATCAAGAGTAACTGACATTTATCCCGACATAGATATCAAATCCTGTGTACACACACATGGAGGGAGCTGTTAGCTTGGACACTACATCTACGTGTAGTATTCGATATTTTCAGTTCCGATTTGGGCTGTGCACCATCCATGGTGATTATCCATTAGAGTTTTGAAAGCAAACCATAGACTTTTCTGAAATGAAACCTGAATCTGCTTCTGTAGCAGTATGTCAGTGAGACCTAACACAGTCTTTGAATGTAGAGCTGTTTATGGACCGTTTCTTATTTATGCTCTTTCCATCTGGACCAGTTTTTGACTGTGAACATTAAAAATGTTCAAATTTCATTCTATCCATGATGCCTGGGCCTAGGAGAGATTTTTGCAAGTCAGGCCTGGGGATGGGTGAGAAAACTCCTAAAGTTTGTAACTTTGAGCAAAAGTAGCTAAATTTAACATTACAGCATTGCAACTCAAGTGTCCCAGCTAGGGCACACCAGTGAAATGTAGAGAATGGCAGTGTTATGATTTCATGTTACTTTCTCAGACTAACCCTGAAGTAATTCTTCGAATAACAATCACACTGCCACTGACAATACATTAAGCAAAAAGACTAATCTGGATGAAACCCTAATAACAGATTTGCAACAACATTTGGGTGACTGGACACAAGGAGGCCAGGACGCAAACCAAGCAACACCACCGCTGGTGGAGGAATGTGAAAAGGACTGCATGATCCAAGATCAAAACTGCATGGGCTATTAAGGGATCTATCTCCATCATCCCAAGGAGACTTCTCTCTGCCAAAATCCCTTTTGTGTTGTTGTTGTTTTTTTGTTCGATTTCCCTCTGTGCTTTGCTTTCTTTTTTGGCCTTTTCAGAAATTTGAACAAAAGACATCTGAGGTGGAAAAGAGTATGTCCCTTGCAACTAGACACAGAGAATGCTGTGCGGTCAACAGCAATCGGAAATTGCATCTCTGCTCCAAGGCATCCGCAGACATTTACTAGAACCGGACCAGGAAAGCATCAAAAACGGCGTACTGAAGGTCCAGAGATGATGTGGAAGCTGGAGAATCAAACAGTGCCCAATATGATATTGGCAAAAGCCTGCCTCTGTGTCATCCAGCTTTTATGAGTTAAAAAGTTCAAAGATATTCCCCTCACAAAGTTGCGCAGAACACAACAAACGCAGGCCGACGATTGCAGTTTTTAACCAGAGCAAATTCAATTTCTCCTTTGCTGTTGGAATCCTTGGGACCTCAGTTTTGTTTTTTTGTCTTGGGGAGTTATGACACTTGGCAGATGGAAAACATTGCTGAAATAACCCAAGCATTGTGGTTTGAAGGGGGGCAGCAACACAGCGGGATAAGCGAAGAATATAAGCTGTATAATTTTACACGGAAGCTTCTTGGTTGGCTACCTCAGCAGGTCAAGCCCTCAGGGTGGTTCGTGAATGCAACAGGGCACTGGATTGAAACCTCAAATAACCTTATGCTCAGTCAAACATGGAATGGACTAACCTGATTAGCCCTGTAATTAATGGCCTGGCCGCTACTGTACTCCATTCCGGCTTGCAGCCTAAGCCAGACAACACGCTTTGGCGAGAAGAGCCACTATGAGAATAGAACAATGTGACCAAGCGAAGGTTTTCCATGGCCTCTGGTTGTACAGTTATGCCAGCCAAGTAAACAGGTTTCAGAAGATTATGGGGGTGTAGTATCAAGGTCAGACAAATGCTCACGTTTCTTCTCCAATCTGCTGCTTCATTCAGAGATGGATTAACTTATCTGGGGGCCCTGGGCTGTCAACAGCTTAGATATTCAGATGTCGCCTATTTGACTGTTTCATTTTTTCTGAGGTGGGGCAGAGCCCAGATGATTGCCGGGTCCCTAGGCTGTAGCCTAGGATAGCCTATGCAACTCTGGCTTCTTTGGTACAACTGTGACAGAAGTCAGAAGAGTCTGTTCTGTTTCCCAGTGCCTTTTTTCCAACTTGACAGCATCAATATGCAGGGAGGAAATGGCACAGTGGCCTATGACCACTTCTTTTGGCCTGATGCTAGAGCCGATCAAATTTTAAAAAACAGTATAAACTCCTGTGGGAAACCAATTTTCTTTTCACATATGAAACCCAACTTCATCTTGTTACAAAGCGTACAGATTAAACTGAGACAAATCCATGATGGAACAAGGTGAGATGCATATCATGTGTCAGCTTGTCTGAACCATTTAAAGACAAGGACAGGCTTTACAATAGCCCTTCAAACTCTCCTCTTCCCTTACTAATGGTGCCTCAATGTTCAAAACATAAAACAGGTTCTGCGGTTTATTGTTTTCTGTTCTGAAATGGGTGAACAAAGATGCTTTCTTACTCAAAGTCTTGGGTGCTATAAGGGGTTTTAGTTTCCCTGGAAATAGGTCATACCCACTCGTGAAAACAAAGAGGCTGGATATGTCAAAGAAAACTGAGAAAATAATGATTGTTCACAGAAATCTGAATTCACTGCCGTGTGGACAAAGATTTCTTGTGGAATGGTGGGGGGGGGGGGGCTTGGCATTTGTGCTTTTACACCAACTTAGATATAACACTTTAACCTTGATGAGAACGTGCCCACAAAATTTTCACAATGGGCTCCTTTTTACTTATCTTTCTGTATTCTGTTGTGGATAGGCCTGAAGTCCAGTGTTTTTTTTTTTTTTTAAGCAGACTTTATATTGCAACTAAAAGGAAGTGTATTGGCAGGGATGCACATAACTGGTATGCAAATATGCAATCATCTTTAAAGCGATACATGCCACAATCGATTGTTATAACAGCGCAAATGCATACTTAATGTGCATTTGCATTGCTATGGCAATAAATTACTGTGCATTTTAACCTTTACATGCTAAATTGTACTTCATAATTTCTTTTCATAGCAGCGCAAATGCAGATAAAATATGCATGCACGTGTGCAGTTACAACCACCGATTGCCACACATATCACTTTTAAGGATGAATGTGTACTTGCAAACTAGTTATGTACCGTTGAATATTGGTCAATACCAAATTTTCATAGAGGAGATGCAGCTGTCAATTTTAAGTTCAAACTGCTGTACACCTGACTATGTGAGTTCTCACAGAAGCCAACTTTGTTGGTTGTTTGGTAGAGTACAGGATACATGTTTCCAAAGCCATGAACTTCAAATAATCAAAACCACTCTGGCTACACAAACAAAAAGACAGAAACAAACCCTCAATACATAATGCTCTCTTGCATTTACACTGGAGGGAAAAAACAGTTTTTGCATTACATTACAATTCCAACCTGCTTTCTCTATCAAACTCCCAAAGCCACAATTACCCTTCATTCATATGACAATGCTCCCAGGATGTATGCAATAAAGTTGATATACTCAAGAATTACCAGGCCCTAGTGATTGATGGAGAAGGTTGGGGTGACTTGTTGTGACCCAACCTCGCAGGTGTGTAGTGCCAGCAAAAACACCTTAAGCTGTAAAGACAGCACTTATTTACCAAGAACAGTGATTAATGCTAACTGTTTTCAAGTTAGGTCCGCCTCTGCATTACTGACACAATCAGGTACGCAGGCAAGGACACACGCTTACCCACACAAACAATGCACAAACCATTCTGTCCCTACAACCTTACAACCAAGAAGTGTGTGTGTGTGTGTGTGTGGGGGGGGGGGGGGGGGGGGGTTGTTAATATTTACCTTCTGCAACAACTAAATGCCAGATTCATTCTGACACTTTCCTCCCACTGCAGCTCTTGACGCTCCAGAGAGACGGAGAGAAAAACCAGCATTACCTTGTCACTTAAACAGTTAAACGAGTACAAAGTAGAGGTAAGAATTGTTGGTTACCGCTTCTTTTTACAGTATGTCCCGTACATGCTTACTCTTTCTCCCTTTTGTGTAGCCATTTACTCTTTTAATCTGCACACACAAAGAAGGATATTAAGTTATATAATGTGAGAAGTTTGCGGTTTTTACTGGACAGTAGCAATTTACTAAGAGTGATGCAACTAGCTTAAAAAGTCGACAGTAACGGGACTTTGACTTGCCTCAGTGTAAAATTATAATCAGCTATAAAACTGTTGTATCATTTACTTCTGCATAAATGTGAGGCTTAAAATTATATCTGCCCAAAAATTCAATCATCTGCTGTTGGAAAATTTGATATTGACATGTATGTGTGGTTGTCTGTATGTCTGTAAAACGTACATAAACAAATGCATGTTTTATGCTACTACTGCATGCTTAAATATACATATTAAATTAATCAGGTCTACAACATTACAGGGTGATTGTGGGTGAGGGGGCAGAGGAAGCTTTTATACCAGAGAAGGTAGCAGTAGAACAACTAATGTCTGGTTTTTAAAGTAAAAAGACCAATGGACCCTGAGGTTCCATTAATGGTTCTGAACATTACACAATTCCAAAAAGCAACAGCATTAATAGGAAATATGAACTAAAAGCAATCAATGCTGTATTTGTTGAGCACTGTAAATAGAGATGGAATTAGGCTATTTATGTCATGTTATTTATTTATTTATTTATTTAAATTAAACCAGCACAGTGCATAATAAAACAAGGAAAAGATGCATTGTACCAGGTTTTACCATATTCCTTGAGCAGGTAGATGGAATGTTAAATTAAAGACAGAATAATATGTAAATGGTGTATATAATACAGGTCATAAAATCTTACAGATATTTCATCTCCATATCTCACCCCATCTAATTACTAAATTTCAGGTTGCAATGCAAAGTTGCAGGAACAAAAATTTTAAATGCACAATCATTCCCATATTGCAAAACTAGTTTGCTCACTCCAACTCTCACAAATATCTGCAAACAGATATCCGGAACGTCCCACTACACACTCACACATACACACACACACACTTAATTCATAAACGTGTGCAAGTTTGCTTTAATAACTATTTACTGAGCAGGAAAAGGACAGAAAGGTTATACATGAAATCAGCTCTGTTGGAAGTGTATTGCATTGATTTATGGCTTATGTTGTAAGCTTCAAACATTAATGCATTGTTAGGTTCCCTACAGTGATGTCCAGCCTTTTTACTAGTGACAGCTACTTTTATAAAGAAAATAATCTGGGCAACTTCTAAGTTGCAACAGTATATTTTGCCGATCAGGGGGTCCTCCTCCCCCTCGCTAGATTTGGCAGTCAGGCGGGAGGGATGGGGGCTGGGGGTGTCACGATCAACTATGAATATCTTGAAAATCAACCTGTCCATTGCAATTCACCAGTTGCCAACCATTAATCTACAGCAATAAGCAGGGAAGAAAAATGTGCAAAACATATGAGCCTATACACATATGCAAACTAACAAAAGAGAAGCACTCAAACTGTTCTGTGGTATTTCTGTGTTTATGGCAAAGCTGAGTTCCTATCAGACCAGAAGAGTCACTGTTTTATAAATACCTGCCTATTGAGCTTACAAACACCAAAATAGGAGGAATGGGGGCTTCCAAGTAGCGGCTGTTGAAGGGCATCAAGATTTTTCAATAGCATTATCAATAATGCACTTTGCACATGCAGACAATGGGAAATATTTGAAAAATGTATTAATAGCATATTGGTTGGAGTCAAGAGGTACTTATGAACTAGCCCAAAACAAACCAATGCTTGTTAGATCAACGGTTGCAAAATGTAAATTTAAAATAATGCACATGTTGATCTTTCTTCCAAAAACTGTGAACAAAAATTAATGACAATTATATCATAAATATAACAGTAGCTGAAGGGCAAAGCACTGAACTGAACATGTCCATCCCTGGTGGATTTATTTCAAAATGCCGAGTATGAGATAAAGTCCTTCTGTAGATGCTTTATAAGGTTACATTTTTTTTTTTACTTCTGCTGTGTATAAATGCTTTCTAGGAACTTTCTGCAAAGGCATAGAAAACAACAAAATGCATCTCTGCTGAACATAACAATATCACATAAGATGTCAAAAAAGGACTTCTTAGAAAAAAAAATGCAAATTGACTAAATATCCAAGTGCCTGAAATATAAACAGATATTAAGTGTTGAATAATTAGATTGTTCAGTTAAATGCTTATATTCAAAATAAGACATCAGAAAACATTTTTTATGCACTGTTTTGTTGTACTGCTGAACTAATTCATCACATGAAAATTACAAATTGACTAAACACGAGTGCCTGAAATGTAAAAAAAATTGTATTTCAGGTTATTCTAAAGTTAAGTATATGGAATCAAACTGCAACTATATAGCGCTGCAAACAAATGTATCATACACAGAAGCAGGTAATGGTTCTTACATTGCAATTGAAAATAGCATGTTCAAATCCCAAAAGAAGAGCAAGAACTGCGGCTGTGCAGTAGGCAAATAATTTGCTTTACAAAACCTTATATGTTTGTTCCATTTTCAACTGCTTATCCTGGACAGGTCAGTAGGAAGGCCTGGATTCTAACCTGGCCAGCGTAGGACATAAGACTGGGCTACATTTTGAATGTGATGCCTTTCAATCAGGGGCAGACACACCCAGACCCACTATTTAAAGGGAAATTTAAAGACACAGTTCAGCCTGACTGCAGGTCTTATGCTTGTAGAAAGGAATACCTGCATCAAATGCATGTGAAATGAGGCAATATGCAAACTGGTAGGGAGGTTAGTTAAGAAGCCCCAATAAATATTAAAAGTGGGCACTGTAAAAGGCCAACCCTTTGTGGTCTGTATTTAAATGCTAGGAGTATTAGAAACAAAATTCATGATTTAGAGGCTTTAATTTCATCAGACACTTACGACATTATAGGAATAACTGAAACATGGATGAGGGACAATGATGGTGAAGAATATAATATGAATGGTTATATGTTGTTCCGTAGAGACCGGATAGGCAAGAAGGGAGGTGGTGTTGCAGTATACGTAAAGGAAAACTTGCAGGTAAGGGAGCTCACTGATAAAAATAAAAGTACAGAAGCTGTATGGATAAAACTAGATGCTAAAAAACTCAAATGTACAAATAATTGTCGGGGTTTGTTATAGAGCACCTAATGTAGCTGCAGAGGAAAGCAGAATGTTATATGATGATATCAGGATTGTGACTAATAAAAATGATGTGGTAGTTCGAGGTTAATTTTAGTTTCAGAAGAGCAAAGTCCAAAACAAAAGGATACAATGTTAGGAAGGCTAACTTTAATGGTATAAGACTGAAACTAGGAACTGTAAACTGGATGGAGTTAAATAGCAAAATGGTTGAAGAGGCATGGGAATTTTTTAAAAGCACATTGTTGCAAGTGCAAGAAGACTTCATACTTGTTTCCAGCTAAACTAAATCTAGGAAACTACAACCAAGGTGGTTTACTAAGGAAATTAAGAATAAAGTCAGAAGGAAAAGGGCTCTCTTCCACAAATGGAAATTAACTAATGATTTCAAAAATAAGTAGGAGTATCTAAATCTATAGGTTGAGTTAAAAAACAACATTAGACTCTCTAAGAGGAATGAAGAAAGAAAAATTGCATTGGAGGCTAAGGATGACAATAAAAGTTTCTTCCAATATTTTAACTCCAAAAGAGCTCTAA
>JAODJU010000041.1:3194775-3216937 GCA_026776725.1 Gnathonemus echidnorhynchus
TAACAACTCTGAGCTATTAGTTAAGTTCTCCCCAAACGAGCTTGATGGGCCGAATGGCCTCCTCTCATTTGTAAATTCCTTATGTTCTTATGTTCTTACACCCAAGGGGAGGGGAATTCAAACCCCAACCCTAAAGTTGTGCTGCACAAACCATAAATGCTATTTTATGTAAGTTTATAAACTGTTGAATGTGCTCCGAATAACATATTTGCTGTGCGAACAGTAGCAATAATTACCCAGAAATACTCCACTGGTCAGACGACCAGTCAGTCATGTTCATCCACCCATGGTGATATGAACTACAGCTTGGACATTACATAAGAGCTGTCACACGGAACGACGGCAGGCAGTGTTCCGCATCATTTGGGTGATCGTGGCTTTTGCTCAAACATTTTCCCCGAATGCTACGTAATGTGCCCTTGGAGGCCAGGCGTGTAGACATGGAAAGCGGATCATGGCAAGGGTAACCGCACGGAGACTGGGCGACATGTGACGCAGGTAGCTGAACTGGGGCGGCTTCACTTCACTGGGCATGGAATGGCTGGCTGTGTGCCACCTGCATCCAAAGAGCGTGTAATGGACTTGTCAGAGCTCCTTGCAAGTACAAGAAAAGAGTCTGTAAAAATGCACCTCTTGCCCCCCCCTCCCCAATCCACCCCATCTTCCCTCCTATCCCGAGGAAGGGGATGCCTTTGCAGACTTCCCTACCGCAGCCAGGAAGAGGGACCGTGTCGATTCACTCCACTTCTTTTCAGTTTGGATTCATCAACAGGAAGAAACAGATGTAGAACAGAATATCACTACTATGTTACAGCCAAGAAAGGACTGTGAAAAAAACACTCAGACTATTCAGCAGAGCCCATAATTCATCAATGCAAACATCTACGGAACACTTCCCAAATTGTTCATTCACACCTGCCGATAATACTATCAGGAGACCAAAAAACTCAAGATGAATGAAAACTAGCTAAGTATGGTGACCAATAAGAAGGGATTTTCAAAAGCCAGTTTGCGTATACAAATTAAAACATAAATGTCCCTCAAGAATCTGACCTGAGCTCCTGCGTGCTTTTGAGAAAGTCATAGCCTGGAGATGCCAACCTTCTGGGGTGTGTGTGTCGGTCAGCAGGTGGGAGCCCAGCACAGCTGCATACTGCCACCTGTGTAACCTTAAATGAGCCCTATATTATAGCCCCGAGTTTCCAGTGGAAAAATGAGGGCATCAATGTCCAGCACATGACAGACCCTGTTTCTGCAGCTTCCTTCTCCTGTGTCCTTCATTCTTTCCTCCATCTAATAACTGTTTAAAAATCTAAGCCAGATCCAGAACGTACCCTTTGGCAAAAGGCAGAGTCCGGCCTGCCTGATCATTGCACACACAAACCCACTGATTCACACTGCAAAGAGAAGTTACAGTCACTGATTCACCTGAACAGCATGTCCTGGGAATGTAAGAGGAAATTTAGATTACCCAGAGGAGAACATGCCGTCCCTCATTTACACTTTTACCAACACCAAGCAATGGGCCTCAATCAGGCATGGAAATTAGGAGCAGGATCACAAAGGGACCATATGTCCTCTGTGTTATGGGTGAACATCCAAGAAAGGCAGACAAGCAAGGACAAGACCCATCTGATGCTGAGGTGGGTTGAACTCATGAACAGGTTTGCAGCAAGGAACCTGCACAAAAAATAGTCATCTTTCACCAGTACTATAATGTAAAAATTCCACTAAAGTAATCATCCGATGGTCGATCAATCCAATTTCAAAACATTATTTTATTAGAATAATATTTTTTTAATCCAGTTGTATATGACTTTGTGAACTGAGAAATTATTCCCTGACATCATACAGGTAATGTTACAATAAAATGTAAAATTAAATTATACCGTAAAGCTAAATTGTGCAAGCACAACCTACTACCTCTCTTCATATATGTCTATCATTTTTAAAGATATGACTCAGTGGTACCATTATAACCCATTCTGAGTGCGAATCTGATTGGAAGACCAAGTGATGACAAGTCAGTTCCCCAAGTGACTCACAACATTACCCTGACATCTGACATCATGGCATCATCATGAGCATTTTCTAGACCGGAACTTTTAAAGAAACTGCCCCGACATTGATCCTTTTCTGGATTAATCGACAGGGCCGTCGTCCATCATGCCACAGATGGCATATCTGAGACTCCCCCCCTTTCGAGAGACATATACATTGTTGTAAGGTATTACTCTCCCCGTTCCCTGAAGAAGGGACTTAACAGGTTCACGATCTGGTGTTTGTTACCATGTCGTATCTGTAAGAGGATAAACAGCTGTCCACCTGCAACTGAAAGCTGTCACTATGGAGTTTCGCTGCTTCAACCAACTAAAATGCAAACAACAAAAAGAATTTGGTTTCATTTTTTGCTGTGCCCGTAGGCGATAGCTCCCATGTCTACTCATTTATTGATCAAACAAATAACTTATACTAATCATTATAAAACAAATTATGAACTATTTCAGAGGATAAGTAATCTTAGTTTTTATTACACCCAAGTGTACCTTAAAACAATATTTCTGACATTTACAACCACACTGCATTCTCAGTGGGCAGCTCATTCTATTTATAATGTCAAAGGCAACCAAACAGGGCTTAGAGACACTAAACAGACAACAGAAAATAAGAGAATTACTTCTGTTGCTTCTCATGTGCAATACGTATGAATTAAAATGAGTATTTCTTGGGCAAAAAATTACAAATTATTAGGTGACAAGCTACTAACATTAATACAAGATGCATACAAATTATATATACAGATATCTGTATATTATCTGAACCAGACTGTCTTCATTTTAAGTTGTTTTTCCTTTTCTGGGTATGCGAGTTGACACCATTCTTCATATTTTCTATGATCTATTAATCTTGATCACTCTCTTTTGGTCACTGTGAACTTCATTCAAGCAGATAGCGGTGATTCAAAACCAATTTATTTTGGGCAGGCCTGTTCTTAGACCATTTTCTCTGTGGTTTGGCTCTCATTGACCTCAGGATATCCATTTTGGACTAACCCAAACGTTGGAGAGCCAATAAGCTCTTACAGTCATGTCAATTCAGGAAAGCCATGAATCAGAGTCCTTACAAAGCATGTGAAATCACACCACATTTTGAGGAAATGTGCATTTTTGCCATTTTTAAATGTGATTTTCTGTTTACAAGCGGCTTGGTGAGTAGTGCTGTTGCCTCTCCCAAGACTGTGACCCCAGCTCCATCCATGTAGAATCTGCATGTTCTCCCCTTGCAAACACGGATTTCTGACCTCAAATTCCGACAAAGCTCAACCTCCACAGATACATAAATGTCAGAAACACTATATAGGTAAAAGTTATATTCTGCATTTTACATTTCATCGTTGCTTTACTGGAAGAATCAGATGGAGGACTTCCATTTCCAAATGTAGATAAATTGTACGTTGGCAGATATAAGTCTTTACACTTAGCTGTTTTTCACCATCTCCTGCACCACTGTTCCTGCCTCATATTTTCCCTCAAGTCAGAACATAGCAAAGCTCCTTCTAAGCTGAGAAGGGCCAAAAGTACCATCATAAAATGAAGACATTGCACAATGGATAAGAACACAAAACATCAACAGCATGCTCCTAGTCCTGTGAGAGCATCTGTGAGGTCCTCACTGGGTTCGTTCTAACAGCTGCTTCAGCAGTGCTATTCTGGGCCGGCAGCCCTAACAAGCTTGACCGCTGTTTGGCACTGTTACTGGATATAAGTTTGGGTTTCTGGCCACTTCTTGATGGACTTGATGATTAATTAATTGCGCACTGGCATGTGACACTACCTCACTAGCTGAAGTAGCGGCGTTTTTGTTGATCCCGATCGGGTCACAACCTGCACCTCTTATGTGTCACTACCTGTGTGTTCCCTTGCGAAAAAATTACATTCTGGAGAGCTTGTCTGGCTGGAAAAGTCAACTCACACAACACGTTTAAAAGGATGGCTTTGCCATTGAACTGGAACCGTGAAACAAAGGCGAAAGGAGCCAGGGCTCGTTGTTCGGTGATGTGATCATCGCTGTTTACAAGATATAAAAAATTATAATGAATAGATGACGATGAAAGGTATTAATAATAAACAGAAAACCTTTTGAATAAAGTCTGAGCGGAGGTTCGATGATGTAACTGTCTTTGAATTTCATTCGGTTTGGAAAGACTTAATCATGGACAAAATTACAAACAACTTGTGATGGGAATGTGTTCAGAAAAATAGAGAAACAAATGAACTTTTCTCTTCCCCCTTAATTGTTCTAGTCACTTATAGCCATAGTCAAGGCCTATTAAGTGCCTTGCAATGTAGTTAATGTAATACATAATGTCTGCCTTTGCACTGCATAAGCATTAGCTCATGACCCATCTAGCCAATATCCAGCCATTTTCAGCTTGAATTTGTGCATTATAACAAAGGATTTTAACAGATCATTACTTCTCCACTGTGGGGGGAAGAGCTGATCCGTGGGCTAAAATCCGAGAAAGTGCTGCAGCGTCTTATCACCTTGTCTAGTCTGGTATGGTTCTTGATGGCTTTATTACAGGTGGTGGCAAAAAGTTGTAGACACTAATTTAATTTCCTTTGGTTGAAGCATGATCATGGAGAATAAGTAAAATGCAAAAAAGGGCAGGAATGAGCCTTTGATTGCCAGGAATAATTCACTCTCAGTCCTTTATCGATATCATACAGCCTCACTAGTTACTCATGATTTTTTTTGGGTTACAGACAGAGACAACATTATCTGTTTTGAATCCTGCATTTATCTTGATGCTAGGTGAAATTCCCATTTAACATGTAAGTCAAATAACAGAAAAACAATTTGTTTAGAGGGCATCCCTTGCTCTACAGCACTACGGAGAAAAAGAGAAGTGCAGTGAAATAAAAATTTCTGGAAGGTTGCCTTTCTTAGCACAGTACTCTTAACGTGCTAAGAAAGCCGCAAAAGAATCCATAGTCGTCGCAATTTATTCTTATAAGTTCCAACATGTCCAGGCAACGGCATATTACGATGAACTATACTGACAAACCTCATGGTGGGAAATGAGGTAACAGGGATGGAGGATGGAAGGCTAGATAGCAAACATCCCCAGACTGACTACATAAAACGGGGCAAAGGAGCAGGCAAAGTGCATCACTGACCACAAAATAGAGATGAACACACACTACACATAAATAATATTTGAAGTGGGAAACAACACAATGGAATGGTGTAAAAAATAGCGGAAAAATAAAGAGGACAAACTCAAGCAATGGCCTAATTTATTTTGAGATGTGGCACACATTTAGATTTATTGCTTCCTCCAACAGTAACTGCGGAAGGGAGAGTGAAAAGGAAGCTGGTGAGCTGTAGGTGAACAAGCAGAGTGAAGCTTCACAAACGGTAAGTTTGTGAGAGCAAACGGCATGGAGACACGAAGAAGCAGAAGGGTAGGGTGCAGGAAGCACGTGCAACCAGTAAATAGCTACAAATACCTGAAAGCCTTCAGTAGTCCACAGGCTTAACACATGTTTATTTTTTGAGTACGGGTCTTCATGCACGTATGAGTTTGTGCTTAGTATTTATGAGCACTCTTTTGGAAATGAGGGAGAAGAAAAATATCGATGCCAGAAACAAACTGAAATACTTTCCTCCCAGTGTGCACTGGGTTGGATTTCCCACTTTCGATTCTTACACCCTGGCTGGAAAGTTCCCCCCCATCCAGGCAGGCGACACACGCAAGGAGAGTTCAGAGGTCACCTTGGAGCAGAATAAAAACATGAAACAGAAGTAATACGTCAAGTGCAATTATAGGCATCCATTCTTGACCCTGCTATGTTAAACCAGACATTCCTTATCATTAGGAGTGTGTGGAAAATTTGGTGGAATGTACCAACAGAAGCGAGCCCCACAGGGGGAGCTCAGATGAATACAGGCCCCTTCCCCAGCCACAGCTTGTGAGTTCCTCCTCGTTAGGGAGAGATGGGAGGTGGGAGGTGGGGGCTGCAAGTGTTTTTGCAAACAACAAGCTTGTCATCCAAGCCTCAGATTCAGTCAGCACAAAGACTTGTGGCATGGATAAGTGAAGGCAGGTTGCATAATGACCAGGTGGTCCAAATTGTGATGCTTTTGTTTCTTTATAGCCATGTGTGACACTGCATGTTTGTATATGAGTGTGTCTGAGAAAGAGCGAGAGAGTGACAAAAAATAGAGGGCAGACTTTCAATATTTAGCAGCAGGAATTGCTACTTTCACTAGAATGAAATTGACATCGGTTGCCAGATGCAACCCATGTCATCATCTCCCTGACTCGCCACATAATCATAATTCAGTTATATAGCCTGTATTAAAATGATCATCCCAGAACACTCAGGCTTCTTTAGTATGTCCCTTTACACCTTCAAACCTCACTTAGACCTTGAAAGATGTGAACCTGTCTGGTATGTCAAGCTCAGACACACACACACACACACACACTAAAAACAAAATGCCTTGACCTTTCTGTATTGCCCAGGGCTATAACATCAATAGCTGGGTTTTTGGACAGCCTACTTTTCTCTCAGTATAGTATATCAGTATATCAATTTTCCAATGGCTTACCTTAACGCACAAGCATGCCTCAATGTATGAAACACATTTCCAACAACGTGGTTAGCCCACTTATGGAGTCTGTTAACACTGGGCTGCAGCAGGGTCAAAATTAACAAAACATACAAAAATCGCAAATGTTACACTCTCTGCATCTGCTTGTAGTCAGTTAACATGGTAAAATGGCTCCCGTAATTGAAAACAAACAAGCAAAGAAAACAGACTCCACCTTAAACAACTGTACCTTGTTACATAAGAGCATACTACTTCCCTCTGGGGCTTAGTGCGGTTTCACCAGCCAAAATGTTTCCATGTCAACCGCCAGTGCACTAGTTGCTGACATCAGTGCACCAGTGTCACCTGTGGCTGACAACGGCTCAGAGCAGCCGACAAACACAACCTGCAATCGACATTCTTGTGCCCCCCGCATCTCCCCCCCCACACAGTGGCCCCTAGAAATTTGCCTTTGGTTTTTGAAGGTGTTTCATTTAGCTTATACAGCCAGTTCTTTATTGTCTGCAAGGAGCCCACCCCATCACAGTTAATATATGTAACATACAGCATACAGGCTAAAGATATACCTTTTGACTGTAAGTGCTGTTAAACCTGAGGGAAATCTGGGCACAAAGAAATTGTTTTAATTTAAATCCTGTTCATTTATCCCAAACTGTTCTCAAGAGTGACAAAACACCAAACACTTTGCAAAACAAATCTAGATAAAATAACACCCAGGCTAGCATCAACATGCATGAGAAGAAAAGTACTAAATCTTAATTTTTAGAGAGATGTGTAGTTCATATGGGTAATTATTTTGTTTGAGGTTGATAAGGGGAAGAGTAACTCATACAGCACTGGGCCAAACTATGAAAACTTGTCAAGAAATGAGAGAAAACATTACATTACGACAGTGGCAGTACATATATCTCCTGCATTTTTGATTGACTGTCTCTGTTATTGCTTCACTTTCCATTGTACATTTTTCACTGACAGGTCTACGTTCTTATAGTGAACTTCATAACACTACAGAATAAGCCTTGCTACCCTTAAGCCTAATGCAGTTTCCAAAAATTCAATCAAATGAAATAATGACACTAATCCTGGGAAGGCTGCATGAGAATTTTCAGATGAAGAGGTAAAATCTTCACAAGTTAGATTATGCTTTGGGGGACCTTTCCCTTTGCCTCCCCAGGGCACTTCTTTAACGTGCATCAAAAGGACCTCTCTCTTTTTCTTGGGTTTCTCCTTACAGGGACAACTGAAAGGGCAGTCCTGGACAGAATGAGCTTCCAGAAATCCGAATACACGTCTGTCCTTCAATCTGACAAACATAAAGGAAAAAGACAGCGATATATGCAGAGGGATGGCAGCTGTGACCTGAGGTTCAGCCATGTGCCGGGAGAGTGGAGTCTATACATTACGGACATCTTCACCACTCTGGTGGAGATCCGGTGGCGGGTCATGCTCCTGACTTTCACCCTCTCGTACATCCTATCCTGGCTCTTTTTCGGGCTGATATACTGGGTAATCGCACTGATCCATGGCGATGTAAAGGACCCATCTCAGGAACCTTGCATGTACAATGTACACAGCTTCACAGCGGCCTTCCTCTTCTCCTTGGAGACCCAGACCACCATTGGCTACGGTTTCCGTGGCATGGCTGAAAACTGCATGGTGGCTATTGTGGTTGTGACTGTGCATGACGTCCTCAGCTGCCTCATTGACACGTTCATCATTGGCATCGCCGTGGCTAAGATGGCATCAGCACGTAAACGGGCACAGACGGTGGGCTTCAGTAGCTGTGCCGTAGTTAATCTACGCGACAACATGATGTGCCTATCCTGGCGTGTGGGCGATTTCCGGCCAAACCACATGGTGGAGGGCACCGCCCGGGCCCAGATTGTCCAACACGCAAAACACCAAACGGGCAGAGTCACAGTATCCTACCAAGACCTGGACATACAATACAGTGACATCATCCTGGCCACACCAGTAACAATCATTCACCAAATCAAACCTGGCAGCCCTCTATACAGCCTGAGCCCGCAAGACCTGCAGAACATGAACTTTGAGCTAGTTGTGTCCTTCACCTATACCAGTGACTCTACAGGGATACTGCACCAGACACGCACTTCCTACACCCCTACAGAAATCCGATGGGGTCATAGGTTCCAGGACATGCTGAGGGTAAAGAGAAAATTCTACAAGGTTGACTACTCACTCTTCCACCAGATCACCAGAACACTGGTGCCAGAGATCAGTGCTGAGGAGTATGACAGGAAGATAGAGAAGCTGACTGACAGTTCAAATCATGAGCTGCAGAACAATGAAACTCAAAGCGTAGGAGCTGCTGTCCTCAACAACCAGACTACGGAGGCTGCTGGGGTCACTGCCACCACTGAATCCACTGCTAATGCAGGCATAGTAGAGCAGCCTTAGTGCACGTGCATCAAAATCACATACAACCGCAAAATGGCCCAACAAAGAACAGCAGTACTTGTGAAGCTTTTAGGAAGCCACATAGCAACATAGCTCAGTGGAAAAATATAAAATCATCAAATATTCATATTCTAGATGCAGTGCGAACATTGGCTTCATCTTAATTCTAAGTACTGGATAGCAGAACCTACATAATAACCCTTAGCACTATTTTAAAGGTGAAAAGTGATGTAATATTTGGAGGAGCATACTGTTCAGTGATTTCACTAACAGGAGTAAAAGCAGATGAGTGTCAGCTGTAGGTTGGGTTATCCCATTTTGCGCAAGTGTATTACACAAGGATTTTCCTCCAGTGCGTAGAAGTCGACACATTAGGTTATTACACAGTGCCCTGTGATCATTATCTTGGTTTGTCTGACTAAATTATTTTTATTCGATCCACTGTGAATGCATTCAACTGGTGATGCTTCGATACAAGAAGTAATTCTTCCTGCAGATCTTAAAACCTTTCTCAAACCATTCTTCAAACCTTATTTTATGCTTCCTGTTATGACTAAATATATTCCAGAGCTTCTGCAACATATAATGGGATATTGGCAAGGTTGAGTATAAACTCTGAGTATTCAATACATAATTTATGGCTAATATTAAGAATGAAAACATGCCAGGTGGCCCCACAATACCAGAATGACCCAGAAAGTAATTTCATATTTATACAGAAAGGTACCTTCCCCGAGGGTCCTTCACGGGATTTTGACTTGCAGTTATTTATAATATCAGACTTTAGTTAGACACAATACACAATACTACTATTATTAAATTTAAAACCTCACCAATGTTTTTTCCTCCAACAAATGCTGGCTTACCCATACTAGAAATAAAAACCAGTTCAACAAACCAGTCAGATTAAAAATATGTGAGGTAGTCACTGACATTCAGTTACACGTTCATATCCTCTGAATTCATAGATCAGATCGTTTCAATATATGTATAATGAATGATAATGCATTTTCTACAAACACCTCATTAAATAGATAAGCTTGAGCCACACACATACCCACGAAACAAGGCATATGACATAACTCAGTTCCCTATCCAGAGTGTGCCCCTACCGTGTGCCCTGTAATGGACTGGCACCCTATCCAGAGTGTGCCCCTACCGTGTGCCCTGTAGTGGACTGGCACCCTATCCAGAGTGTGACCCTACCATGTGCCCTGTAGTGGACTGGCACCCTATCCTACCTGCTTGATCCACCCCACTGCATGACCCTGCCCAGGATAACTGGTTGGAAGCTGGATAGATGTATATCTTGTTGTAAATCTTTTTAGCAATTGCCATTCTTTTGCTTTCCTCAGACTTTACAGAATAATCTTTAATTATATCGAAGCGCAGCAACGTGTCCTGGAGTAACCACTTAGTTCTGCAGTCTGCGATATAATCCATAATGGCCAGACTACACACTATAGTTGAGTGTGCTGTATAGTACCATATAAGGTGGTAGGTCAGCATTAAGGTAGAGTAAGAGGAAGTTTTCTCCCGGGCGTTTATCACTTTATCTTTCACAAGTAAACAAAATGGAGCCTATGTGACTGAATTTCTTTTAGGCATTTTAATAATAAGCTCGATCTAGCACGACACGTTTTGTGTATGCCCCTACTACACCGACTGATGCTCCGTGCATCATATAATAAGATCAGTATTATTCTCATACATGCGGACCCTCTTTGCAGCTATTAAGTTTCTAGCTCGCCATCTTGTGGCCCGTAACCAGCATGATCTGCATCTACTACGGCTTTTTCCAATGGCAAGGAAAATCTAATTTCAGGAACTTCAAGACGGCCAATTCACACAGCTTGTCCGGACTAAAAATAATCTTTTATTTATAGTAGGGGCTAAACGGTAACAAAAGAAAAAAAAATCACCCAGAATAAGTGTAGCGAAAGGGGGCACGCCATGGCCACTGAAATTCCCAGCTACGGCTAGTTGGACAGGACCTGCTACTGCTACGCGTGACAAATAATAAACTTTCTTTCTAATGGGTACCCGATTGCGAAAGGAATCAGAAATACAGAAGTCCGGAGACAGCTTCAAAGTGTGCTGGAAAACTATGAAAATCCATCGGTTAAATAGGTTTTTCGAGTATATTACTACGAAATTCATGGATGTCATGGAGTTGATGTATATGCGTATCGAATAATTAAATTCTCGAATCTGTATATACACTAATGATACTGTTTTTTATTTCTCACACTTGTTATTATGTGTCATTATGTGTCAATTCTTAACCTACGACTTCTTTCGGACCTCCAAGCGTACCCCAGGATTGTCCACTTTGTTCAATAAATACGATTGAACATTTTTCTTCGTGAAGCACCAACCCGGAAAATGCACGAATATTTCCATAGGATATTTCTTCTGAGTATTACAAAAAACCTCTACCACTTCCTGTACTAGATGAATGTAAGTCCGGGAAAGTTGTCGTGTAAGTTTTGAATGCGCAGGTATAAATTACGCCAAACTTACCGTCCCTGTACATTTATTATGATGCACCAAGCATTCGACACGAGGTTAATTAGCGCCCGTTTGCTTATCCAGATGGAAAAGAAGACCCAAACTGATATTCACTTTGAGCGTTTGCTTAATGAATCAACATATTACTTACGTGCTAAATTTACTACAGACAAGAGATCGGAGTGGCAAGAAAATCTACTTTCAGATTAACTATGTCGTGTCGACAAATTGTGGTACTTTGCAATTTATTTTAAGGGAACCATAAGGAGTACATTTTCCATGAGTTTCGGCGAGTTCCACGAGTTTATTCAATTTCGCTGTAATTGCATTTGGAGGTATTCATAAATTTGTTCGGAGGTGCCGCCTCTTTCGAGATTGGAGTAAAAGATGGGGACAGAACTATATCTGTTCACATGTCACACGTGGAAATTTATAAATGAGCTCGCTACTGTCGTCGTAACGGTTCATTACGAGTGAATTTAAATCGCCATTAATTTATGTCTAGAGAATGATTTTTTCTGTTGCTTATAAAACATTAGAAAATTAGTTAAAATGAAAACTTAAACCTGTCTGATAGCTCTGGACTGTCCGAAGTTGGTTACGTTAATATAAATCAATCAACAACATATCACTATGTAATCGGGCAATGAGATTCTTGTAGATGTAATTAATTAAAATTTCATGACCGAGTGGTGCCGGGGCACGTCTCCGCGTGACACATTCAATGCGATGATAATCAGAAAAAGTGAATCAATCAGTGTAATGTGATAATTCTTGGTGTCAAACAATTTTCCTCAATAAACTCTTGGGGTTTGTCAACGGTAGTGAGACGGGCATTTTCCGTCTCGACTTACTGCTGAAAAAAAAAAGCTAGGAGTTTTGTTTATTTTTCTTGAATGCGCACTTAAAGCATCTGTTCATTTCCCTATGTGCCACACGCTTGAGCTGAGTTCACCAACAGTCTGCGCTCAGCTTTACCCTTCGGCGATTTGTTTGGCCCGTTGACGACATGGGGGCGGAGAGCGCCGGTACGAGCTATTTAAAATGCTTTGGCGAAACTGCAAGCTTAACCATACTCAGTCATCGGCCCAGCATTTGCGGGTTTCGGTGTACGAAGTCATAACAGAAGCATTTACGTAGAGAAGAACCGAACTCTGAGCCCAGAACGACAGTTGGATATTCAAGACATTTTACGCCCGGGAATATATTGGAACAAACTGGTACACATTTTGCATCCCAATGAGCAACAGGTAAGGATTACTCAACAACTTTATGTGAAGTTATTGAAATTAACAGCGGACAGCCATGAAGAGACATGTTAAGGTCTAAATCAAGGTAGTTTACTTAATTACTTAAAGGTTGTAGAAATGAAGGTGTAATCTCCAGCGACACTTTTATCCAAAAATATATGTATTATCTACGGATGTGCATCTCCATTACTGTGGCTGATGCCATACACATCTCGGTGCTTTGCCAACGGTCCGATATATTAGCGATACATACATGAGGCAACTACAAACGCGATATATGATTCACCCGTATTGCGACGCAGTGCGATTCGACACGATTTGATTCAACGCGATACGATGCGATGCAAAAAAATACGAAATCTACGAAAATCAACCTGGTACAGACACAGAAAGTTTTGAGACAGGGAATCAATTTAAGTATAAAAATATTAGTTCAAATAAATTTGTCACATTTCTAAATAAAGGCACAGGATCTTTAATAATAATCATATATTAATAATAACCCTGTACACACTTTTTAAATCGGGGCAATCATATGGTGAACTTTACGCCGGTGCACCAATGCGATTCAGTGAATCTTATCATCCCTAGTATCATCTTAGTGTAAACTAGGACCTACATAACAAATACAATTAAATCAGTGTCTTGAAATTTCAGAAAATTAAATTAGATTGTACTTTGCACGTTAACATACTAAAACACGATTCATGTTAATGCTTTATGAAGTAAGGCTGAACTCGCAAAGCGGTATAGCATAAACTACAGTTATGGCGGATCAGTTTCTGTAGCCAAAAACAGCGTTATCCAGACTGAATTTAGGGACTTTGTAACTGAGTCTGGCCTGAAACTTTACTACGAGAACTGGAACACTGAAATTTTACTACAAATACTTCTTTCAATTTCTATTTCAGATCTCAACTATAGTTAAAATTATTTGTAAATATTGGCTTAGCTATCAATTAGTTAAAACTCGATAATGCTAACAGCAGATTTAACTGCTCGCTGTAGATTTCCATTCATGCTTCCTTAAAGGTCAATGGGAAATATTTATTTCGTCTCGTTTTACACCTGTCCCCCAGCTCCGTGCGCAATGAATGGTGCTTCTGGTGCAGATCAAGCTACCGTAACCAGTAACTTACTACTGCTTTACTGAGAAAACAATTTGACGCAAACAGGGTCAGAATAAGGCAGCCTAGTATATGTTTACCCATCTTCGCATATAATGTGTACCTCGCTTAATTAAACAGTAACAGTGTTCTTAGTAGATTATATTAAGTCTATAACTGAAGAAAACTTTCAGCAATAAGTAGCGCCGCTTTTCCTCGGAGGTACGCGTGTGTTTTCCTCCCAGTAATGAATTCCCCGAGACCCACAGGCATCCGCAGCAGCGGGTAACACATCTTCGTTTAGGGACGACAGTTACAGTCATACGACATCCAAGATCTAGTTTTGTATAGTATATACGGCATGCCAGTTTTACTGTCTGGATAGCCTCTCAGGCTGACGTCTTAATGACTGGTTTTATACACATCTGATAAACCCTTACGAACTGAACCCTCAAAAAAAAAAAAACATTATGAAAGTCGTTCATCAAATAAATACAAATACAACCTTCAATTTTTAAGAAAGCGAGCTTAATTCCAGCGCATTTCGTCAGTATCGATAATGAAACCGCAGAAGTTCCGCTTGATACAGGGAAGTGGATGTCATATCTACACTTAATGTAGGCAGCGAAGCATAGGCAGTTTTAAAGCAATTGCAAGTTAACTGCAGAGTCCATTTGGACTGAAACTGGGGCAGGTTGATTTTGGCGACTGTAAAAATGACCCTAATTTGTAATGCATATCGGGAAGGTTGTATGGAGACCGTCAAACTCTTGAGTTAGCAAAGCACTACTCAGCCAAACTGGAGCGAGTTACAGTGAAGTGATCCGTTTTGACACATCAGCTAACGGGGCTGGCCGGTCAGAAACGCTACACTAACATCTTTATGCCACAGTTAAGGATATATTTACATATAACTACCATAAGAACTGCTCTCCAGTTTAAACATTAGACAATTACACTGGTCAGCTAAGCTGTGATTAGAAAAGATCTCTCTGTAACACTTTCCCCACCTGTGCTGATTTCTGTAGAATTAAAAGGCCTTTCACAAGATCCTAAAAAAAACTGCTGCCCGGATGGAAGTATCACCTTTGCTGTACCTTGGAGGTAGCTGGTAGGGTGTTCATCACCAGGGCTGTATCTGCTGTCTTCCACGGCGGATCGACAGGGCCTGTGTGGCGGCATGGCAGAAACACACATTACTTGAAACAATGGCATCTTTGGATAATTGTGCATAAAAACAGTGAGCATCACAGCAGAACTACAAAGTACAAACAACATATTGAGAGAGTCACTTCAGCATTGCTCATTTTAGTGTTGAAACACCTTACAATGGAATCAAATGTCTTTTCACAACTGTTGTTGAAGGGTTCACTACCAAGTGTGATTTTTTTTTTTTAAAACACATATGTTTGTTACTAGGACAGTAGGAGACGTGCAGTGTAAGAGGTGGCTGATTTTAATGACTTCTGTTGCGATTTTAGCACCAGAGAGAATCCTCACTGGGACCACCATTCTACTGCTGTGATGATTCGAGGTCCCAGCAGACCCACTCTTAGTCAACAAGGTCTGCACTGTCTCAAGCACAAACTAAGGATTAAGACTACTATCAATAAAAAAAAAAACACATTTAAAAAAAGACATTTAAAATTTGTGCCCTGGATTTGTTCTTTTTAAGAATGGAGTTATTAGTTGAAAAAAAAAATTGTGTTTTCATAATTTGTTGATCACACTTAGTCAATTCATATTATAAGCAAAGTGACATTTAATTACTGGGGATCAAAGATAACAAACTACTGGACTTAGGAGACTAGCCAAATTCTTGTGGGTCTTTAGAAAGTGCTGGGGGGGCACATAAGTCACACTGCATTTATCCTAGGTCCCAAATAAGCCTCTTCTATAAAAGCTGGCTATGGTGGCTTAGACTTCACCAACATGTCATATTTACACACTCAAAATCTTCCCAATGAGCCTCATCTTACAGTAAAAAGCAAAATGCTAAATGTCCAAGGCATTGTGGCCCACCACGTTCCGATTGTATTATGGTATATGCTTAGAAAGATCAATACTTGGTGTGAATAGGGAAGATCCCCTCTCCCACATAGAAGAAATTACCTTAAGATAATTGGTGCCTAAATAGGTCTTCTTTATAAATTACCAAAATGTTCACCGAGAATTGTCATAATTATCTGATGAACCTTTCTAAAAGCAATGGCATCTTTAACAACAATGTAAAATATCAGTGAGAAGACAAATGTTATGCCAGTCATTAAGTCTGTATGGCTGTGCTCTTGGTCAGACAGAGTAAAATTCAATATAATACACTAAAACCTCTCTCATAAAGAGTTGGTGAATTTTGTGCCTATGCTGAGAGTGAACTATTTAATTAAACAGTGGACACTTCTCTGTATTTTTTCTGAACATTGTTACATTCCTGCTGAAGTATTCTGCAATTCAAGCCAGCCATCATTAGTCACAGCAAAACCGGTATTAATTATGCAAAAAGCACAAAGCTTTTCTATATTGACTGACATACCTATGTTAAAAACTCTTTACAGGTTAAAAAAAACCTTGGCAGTTATATTGTGACATAATAATAATAAAATAATAATAATAATAATAATTTAAAAAAAACTGTGTTGAAGTAGTACCATAGGAATTGAAAGGATTACTGTAAAACAGGTAATATGTTCGGTGTTCTTGTATTTTTTGTTATAATGCTGACACTGCCTTTCTTTGTGTCTCAATCCCCCAGCACAGTTCATTGATGACATCTGAAAACCTGACAAGAGTGGACTGATCACCTCTTCTATACCGAACAGCCAAGGGTCTGCTGAGAGTTGAGGGGCGCCTCCTCTACTTGGTCCCTCCCATTTCCTGCCTGAGTTGGTCCCTGTGAACGTTCAAAACTGTTTCTCCAACGGTTTTTTCAAAAACTCAGACTGTTTTCCAAGGCAGACACAGTTGCACGCCCCTCGCGGGCAGAAGCGATGGGGAGTGTGCGAGCCAGCCGCTATAGCATAGTGTCGTCAGAGGAGGACGGAATGAAGCTAGCCACTGTGGCCGTACCCAATGGCCACGGGAATGGCAAGACGAGGGTGCATACTCAGCAGCAGGCTAAGAGCCGCCTTGTCAGGAAGGATGGCCACTGCAATGTGCAGTTTGTCAACGTCAGTGAAAAGGGCCAGCGCTTCCTGGCCGATATTTTCACCACCTGTGTGGACATCCGTTGGCGGTGGATGCTCGTCATCTTCTGCCTGACCTTCTTAATGTCATGGCTGTTCTTTGGCTGTATCTTCTGGTTAGTGGCCTTCCTTTACGGGGATATTGGAAGCACCAAGGCAAAATGCATCACAAATGTCAATAATTTCCTAGGAGCCTTTCTCTTTTCTGTTGAAACGCAGACCACTATCGGCTATGGCTACCGTGTTGTGACAGATGAATGTCCAGTTGGTGTCTTCATGGTGGTGTTACAGAGCATTGTGGCCTGCATCCTCGAAGCCTTCATCATTGGGGCAGTCATGGCTAAAATGGCCAAGCCTAAAAAACGGAATGAGACACTGGTGTTTAGCCACAATGCCACTGTGGCCATGCGAGACAACAAGCTGTGCTTAATGTGGCGCGTTGGCAACCTCCGTAGGAGTCACCTGGTGGAGTCCCATGTAAGAGCCCAGCTCCTCAAGTCCCGTGTCACACCAGAGGGGGAATTCATCCCCCTGGACAAAAAGGACATTGACGTAGGCTATGACACTGGAATTGACCGCATATTCATGGTTTCCCCTGTCACCATCATTCACGAGATCGATGAGGAAAGCCCCTTCTATGATATGAGCAAACAGGAGTTTGAGAACTCACACTTTGAGATCGTGGTCATCCTGGAGGGCATGGTAGAGGCCACGGCCATGACTACCCAGTGTCGTAGCTCCTATCTGTCAGGAGAGATCCTCTGGGGTCACCGCTTTGAGCCAGTCCTGTTTGAGGAGAAGAACTACTATAAAGTGGACTATTCCCGTTTCCACAAAACCTATGAAGTTCCCAGCACCCCTCTGTGCAGTGCTAGAGAGTTGGACGAGAAGAAATCTATCATGTCTGGCTCCAATTCCTTCTGCTATGAGAACGAGGTGGTGCTTGGAAACAAAGACAATTCTGAGCAGGCAAGTGAGGGCAATGTGGGCCCTGAGGGCACAAACATGGGCACAGTCTCAGACTCAGACTCTGAACACAACCAAGCCACAGTGCCCTTAGAACCACGGCCACTGAGGCGGGAGTCAGAGATATGACTCTTCAACCAAGTCGGCTGGGAGGAGCACTGCAGAAACCTGTTGTTTGAAAAGGCACATTGGATACAGTTCAGCCCAGAGATGGTGACTGTTTTCACACTGATGGTACTGCTGTGAGAGGTGTTCAGCAAGGACCGAAACATGAGTGTTAAAAAATGAGATGAAAGCAACCAAAACAAAACTGCGCACTGGCACAAAACTCTGACATTTGTGCATAGAAAGACAAGTTTTCCTGTGAGGGATGTTAAAAAAAAAAGATGCAATACAGTTCTATTTATTATTACAACAGTTTATAGATCTGTGTGACAAAGGGGGAAGGTATAGGGAAATGTTGGTATGGTTTTCAAAACTTGAAATACCAGGCATGTCTCTGTGTTCAACTTTCCAACTAGAAAAATTAGATTAGGTTGGTTAGTGAGATTTTCGTTCCACTTATCTGCCTGTATGGTCTTTATTTGCTGCTATATAAATTACGGTATTTTTGGGGGGGGCACAGAATTCAGTTTGGATAATAGAGCATTTTTTTAGGTCAATGCACTTAAATGGTCAATTATATATAAATATAATTGCATCACTTCGATTTCTCAACAAATTAACTATTTTTTTTGCAGTTTTACACATAAAATTGGTCTTGAATGATGGCCCTGAAGTTGGTTGAGTATCTCCCTGGACCATGTGGAAGAATCCTAAAAACCAACGCATAAACGTTAAGCTGGACATGCCGTACCATGCCACATCAGATCTTCAAGATCCCCTGAGTGACATGCAAAATGACTGAACCTGTAAACTTCTGCTGCTGGGGCTGAAACCTTAGCTTCTCCATTTCTCTTTTTGCCCGTGCTGAATGGACACAGTCAGATCACTTTTAATGAGCCGTGCAATACAGTGGTTTGCTATCAGACACTTGCAAGACGACCACAAAAGATGCAACATGTTCGCCGGCTAAGCTGCTGCACTTTCATTCCCAGCTGAGATGCACCAAAAGTGCCCTGTCAGCGAGCTGGCCTCGCGACACTGCAGTGAATATGCCTCATGCAGCATGTTGTGTGTTGCTTTGAGCCCGTGAATTTTTTTCCCCACAAGCCGCTTTTAAAATACTCATTAGACAACAGCTGGCACCACTGGAAACTGGGGGGAGAGTACACAAGTGTGTGTACTGAATATGCCGGCCAATCTTCTGCTGTGTCAGGGCCTGCAACTTGCATGGGCAATCTAAAAACAAACTAGAAAAACTCACAGAGGAATATTTTGTAAAATTTGGAAGGATTAAGACAATATATGAACAAAGTATGTGATATTAGCATGAAGGTGGAAGTTAGCCCTCCAGACCTGGATGTAACCCTTAAGTAAATAGCAAAAAAAAAAAACATGCCTGTTTTTTTAGAAGGGTCAGAGGTTATTAGTGTCAGAATGAACCACACTTTTTCTGCAGACTTCCTGGGTTGTAAACAAATGAGTAAACGAATGTTTAACAAAGTGCTGCTATGTTGCATATTAAGTGTTTTTTTTTATTATTATTTTGGGGGGATGTTGAAACTGAAGAGTATTACTGTTAAAAAATAACAATTCTAAATAAATAAAGGTTAAGACAGTTAGAAATAAACAGAAATAAAGCACAATGTTTGTGAGTTTAGCAAACCAAAATGGCTCAGCTATTTTACAAGTAAATTATCCATCCTTGTATCTGTTTGTCCTATTTGGGGTCATGGGGGCTTGGAGCCTATCCCAGAAGTTAGGGGCATGAGGCAAAGAATAACCCAGGAAGGGACACCAACCCATCACAGGGGACATATACATTCATACCCACAGACAGCTTGGCAACTCCAATTCACCTTAGTATGCTGTTGGATTGCAGGCAGGGGGGAAACCAGAGTACCCAGAGGAAATCCCATGACAAAGGGTGAACATGCAAACTCCACACACATGGAACCAGGGTGGAGACTTGAACCCTGGTCCTTAAAGGTGTGAGGTAATACTGCTAACCACTGAGCCACCACACTGCCCCGGGAAAATTATTCATTTTTGAAATATTTTCATAACTGAAGCAGAATGTAAACAAGACAATTTGCAGGTAATACATATTCAGACCCTTACTTTTTTTGTAAAACCTTAATCTTCATTTATATGTTACCTGTTACCCACCAAATGATTTTGTTTTCAGCATTAAGGGCATCTTGGGTGATATTCTGGAGAAAAGCCTGGAAATTGCTACTTTACACAAGGCATCCTCATAGATTGAAAGTCCCAGGTCTCAGTTGTCAAGGTGGAAATTGCAGTTTTACTAATCATTCCCCCAAGTTAAATACACAAACTCACACCTGAAAACATCATATGTCTTTTTTTTCTGTAGTTCCAGTCCATTGTTGTAGACACCCTGGCATCAGATGTTAGGATATGATTTTAAGTATATTTAGGTTTTTTTTCTTTCTCATTAGCAAAAAAAGAACCAAACGTACTGTAACTGCTCCATTTTAAGGCTCTCTGTAATCTCTTTGGGTTTCGTGCTGTGACACATTGCAGTATTGGTCGCTGACACGATTCCCTGGTTTTGTATCAATGACTGAAAGCCTTTTGGCAGCACTTTTTGTAAATATCCCCCACCCGTCCCCGTGGCAGCCTTTTTGTATCACAGTCTTCCTATTGTACTGCAAAAACAACAGAATGTACAGATTTTTATATTATTAATATTGTTATTATTATTATTAATAATAATTATTATTATTGTATGACCTATTTTATTTTTTTCAATAAAACAATAATTATTTTAAAAAATGGCATTGGTGTTCTTTGAGAGCTATGTATATCAAGCCCAGACACACGTACTGAGGTATCTGTGAGAAACCGCTTTCTCCCTTGGCAGTGTATTGGGGATAATAAACTGGTTAAGAAAGTGAACAACTGGTCACAGTGTTGCAGGTAAAGGTGCTAGGTGGGGGCCTTTTTTTGCAACAATCACTTTGGATGAAAGTGTTGTAGAACCATCTTGTAAATATCTACAGTGACTTGCAGACAAGTGTGTGTCAAGATCTGCCAGCAGTATCTCTCCATTTCTGTTAGTCACAGGTCCTTCTGTTTTGCGCCCTATTTCTCCATCTCTGCTCATGCAACCAACATCCAGAGACACAATGACTAAACATATGTTTAATGTTTGCATTTATAGCATTTGAAACATTAAACTTCAATTTACAAAAATATCTAATTACATAACCCATGCTGCAGCACTGTTCATTTAGAGACAAGAGTCCAGAAATAAGACAAGATTGCCTTTAAATGTCACTGCAAAAATAATTAGTATTTTTTACAAAATCAATGGCACTGGGCCTTCTATTAAAATTAAGCCCAAAACAATTACATAAATCCCTGTGGAATCTCAGCCTCCAGTTAATGATTGTGTGATTACATGCTGAATATTTCTGACAGCTAACTGCCATGTTTATTTAAATACATTACAATGACCACAAAGCAAGAAAACGTGCACATAATTCAACCCCCATTGAGTTCTGAGGAACACCATGACAAGGTTTTTCAGCGGGATCCAAGCAGCAAGCAGCCCTCCCATAAGGGTAAAGTCATGGAACACAGATGTTGTGCACACCCTCTGCCTACCCAGGGATCCAACAGGTCTAGAAGAACATACTCTAGGTAACCCAATGGGGACTATTTGGCCATCAGCTTCAAGAACTGTGAACCATAGAGAGTCTTTAATGACTGCTCACATTACCTAAAGTTTATTGGAAAAAAATGGAAAAAAAAAAACTACTTATATTTCAAGCCCGATCGGCTGAGTTTACATACTAGGGATGAGCATCTCCATAACTGAGGCCGATGCGATACGCATCTCGATGCATAGCCAACGATACGATACACCCCTGTTACGATGCAGTGCAATCCGATTTCGATTCGATTCGATTCAACACGATTCGATGCAGTATGATGCAATGAAACAAATATGATGCTATGCATTTCAGTATGTTAC
>JAODJU010000041.1:3219632-3237573 GCA_026776725.1 Gnathonemus echidnorhynchus
CCCGGATGGTTTAGCTTTGTACAAGTCAAAAAACAGGAATGCAAGTAGTAACATCGCCGAAGATCAAAACAGTGCCCTTCCAGGTAGCCCACCAAGCTTTGTGGGGTTGGGGTGGCACCTGCTACAAAAACCTGAATGGAAACAGCACCGATGACATCAATTACGCATATTTGGATAAATGCATTGTCCTCTTTATAAAACTGGAGGATCATGGGGCTGAGAAAAAATGCCTATGTACATCAAGTAAGGGTGAGGATCTTCGCTTAATAATAATTTTGAGTACATAATTTAGGTGTCCCCGTGCATATATATAAAAAAAAATTCAGAAGAAATGAAAAAAGTAACAGAATGCCAAATTTACTAATAACAAATTGGCCAAGAACAACAGTTCCTTGTCCATTTTCTTCTGTTTTTATGGCAATAAAAATATGATATTTACAAGATATTCACTTTGAGAATAACCAAATGCTGTCCTTGCAAATGAGTACTTAATACACAATGTCTGTTAAAATGGCAACCTGTATGTCTTCTTTTTTTGTGAACAAAAAGCTCCTTTAACAGCTTGGAGGGGCAAACATACACCACTGTTATCAGAAAAATCCAAAACCAGATTGACCACAAAAGCACAAAAGAATGTTCTGGGTACTGGTTATAGCATTGGCTTAAAGGCTTTCAAATAATTCCATTAGATGACATGAGCCTAAATATTTTGCTCAGAAAAGCTGACATATTATTTATATAGGAAGTGAATGGACCCTGCACAATTTTTGTTCTTGACAAAGTTTGACATACATCATGAACCAAGAGGCCATGAGCCAAGACCAGAAGAGTTCTTCTGTGAATCTCACAATATAATGGGGCTTACTCATTTTTAATTCAGGTGGTCAAGGTGTCTGCTTCTTCAGCCAATAATAAAACAGTGGTTCTCAACTCCCACATCGGCCATCCATGGAACAGGTTCCCCACCCCTGGTCTAAATGCTAGACAGTGACATTCAATCCATATAAATACAATATGATTCAATAAGTACAACCTTATCAGCAAAGAAAAGTACAATTAAATGAGTTGCCTTAAATAATTTGTGCTTCTTTAGTGATTGACGGAACACCGAAGAGAAAGCATCATATTAAAGTCAAGTAAAGTGTGCTTTATTTGTCATGCCAGCCATATATGTACATTAAGGGCAGGATTAATTAAAAGAGCAGGAGCAGCACACTGGCTTCAGGTCCCACCTCAGCTGTGTGTGGGCTTTTCATGTTATCCCCATGCTGTGCAGATTTCCTCTCTCTGACATGCAGTTAGGCTAATTGCTGTCCATAAACGTACATGAGATCAGCGTCCCATCTTTGTGCCCTCTGCCATGTGGGATACCCCCCCCCCCCCCCCCCAGTGAGCCTGACCAGGATCTATGACTAACACAGCTTTGCAATAACATGTTCTGCAATCCAAAATTAGACATGCAATTTGTTCCTTTTTGGACATATCGTAACACACTATGTAATATTATTATGCATTTATTATTTAGTGTATGATTTTGAAAAATGGAAAATATTGCAGATACAGCACAGCTATTTTAATACACTGCCTGAATGACAGGTTAAACATGCTTATGTGCAACAATTATTTATATATATTCAAAAAAAAGTGTGCCACCACACTACATTCCCCAGTGCCTGTCTTAATTAACATGGAATAACAGAGGTGGCCAGCCACATGCCAGAGAACAGGGCCCAAATTATTCCGAAGAACCAGAGGATTGCCACGTTTGGTGGTCTACTGGATCATTCAACCCGTCACAGCTGTCATTGCCTCTGCCCCTGTCATTTATAGACTTAGATGTGGAGGCTTAGTTGCCAATTAGGGTGAGAAAAAGGGGTGAGGGAGGGCAGTTGTTGGGGGTGTCTGACCAAAAACAACTTATCTCTTCTGCTTCCCTACCCCAGCAACATGGCATCACCCAATAACATTTATAGACTTGGATGTAAAAGCTTAGCCCCTAAGATCAAGGTGGGTGAGAGGCTGGGCTTTGAAGGGGGGGGGGGGTAAAAAAAAAAACAAAAAAAAAACACGTGTTGTAAAGCCTCATCCTTTGTGTGACAATCTCCTAGTAATCATCAGCAGACGCAGGAAAGGGCAGCTGGGGGGAGGCTGCAGAATTTTCCACTGGAACCGGCTGGTCAGAAATAGCAGTCCCGTAAAAGAGGAAAAAAGGCATTTAAAAACAGAAGCTGACTGTAACTAGACCTCAGAGGTGTTAATACCCCCCAAGTCGCAAAGAGACGGGAAAGGTGACTGATTTTCCGCTCCGTACAGATGGAGGGAAGCTCATTGTGAATCTTCTGTCACTATTTGTTTTTGTGACAGCTAGCTAAAGACAGCTCTACCTCATCCGCAGTTAGAGCCAGACATTATTCCTCTGCAGATAAACAGGCCTACTGCACTTTGTGCACAGTAATAATGTATTTGCTTATACATACAGTACTGTGCAGAACTCATAGGCAGCCAAAGATAATTATGTTTAAATGATCTTCATATTGGTGTAAAACTATGATAGTATGCCTGTCACAGTGTATTAGCTTAGCCATTTCAAAACCTCTGCTACAATCACCCAAGTATTTGCAAGAACCATCCACACACCCATGTGACTCGACCACTAGCACACCTTGAACAGTTAATCAATAAAAGAATTACTTTTTTAACTAATTAGCTTAATTAAGGGAGCTAGTGGTGAAACTGGGAACTGAAGCGGTATTCTATCCATCCATCCAACTAGATATGAATAACTTTTTGGAGAACTGAAGAAATTTTTACTTGTTATTATTGTCTGATTTTACTGTCTGATGCTAAATTGTGTTTTTTGTTCTGAGCAGAATGCACTTTCTACCCAGACAAATAGCATAGCATTGCTTCTAACTGCCTAGGACCTTTGCACAGTACTGTATATTGTGTTTTATTTTGTTTTGGGGAACCAAAACAGAATGCTCTCTTGTTCTTCACTGAAATTCCTGTGACATGTATAAATTAATTTTCCCCCACAAATTTCACATACAATTAACCTGGATCCATGCTACAAAATCAGAGCTTCTACCAAGGCTGTAACACAAATAGCTTAGATTGTGGAAGTGGCAAATGCCTTCCACATAAGAGCTTTAACAGAGGAGAAAGTGGGTGTTTTTTTCTTTTTTATAACAGAGGGTATTGTCAACTGCTAGAACATCAAAAGGCAAAAAGGAAAAGTTCCCAGATGTTTTGTTTTTAGAGAACCATATTTCCATTCAACTTAACATCAGTTAGACTACTGAATTGTATTTGTATTGGGTAGAGTCTTTACATATGAAATTATACACCACAGGTATACTTCAACTAAGAAGACTATTGGGGTGACCAATACAGTCAAAACACCATTTCAGAGGTTACACTGTCCTGGGAAAGAATTCAGATCACAGCAGTGCGTGGCAAAATTTTTTGCCCATCTGTGCCCTTCCATGAACTGCGCGACATCCAGATGCAGCATCCAGAAAGGTAGGCTTTTAAACTGGACGTATCCCAGTGGCCCTGGTTTCATAACAGGAACTCTTGCATAGAAAGGAATGTGACCAACGGCTGCTAAAGGAACATTAGAATCTTACATAAAACTGTGCCCTGAATCATCTGTTTGAACCCGTGGCCGTCATGACAACTCCCCGTGGAATGCACGTAAAACTGTTTGTGCATATCACGGAATGATCTCTATAATGTACACTCCATTCCCAAGCAGTGGTATGAAGTGGATAATTCTTAAGGAAGAAGTGCTGGCACATGACACTGCATGGCCACTTGTTGTGAGAACACATACCTACCAAAGCCCTCAGAAAAAGGCCATCCAAAAGGTACAACACCTTGCCATATACATCGGCCATCACTATGTGCTGGCCTTAGATAATTACCAGTGTGAAAGATAGAAGTTCACAAAATGTGCACACATATGTACACACACGCGCGCACGCACACACACACACACACACAGTGTATAGGGTTGTAACCTGATTGTATAGCTTTGTTTCTCAAGGCCTACAGATTCTTCTGGTTCTTACTCACCCCCAGTTCTTAATCCCTGGTGCTGTCATTATTTGGCTAGGTATTTAGTTCACCTGGCCGTAGCAGGTGTGAACTAGTGAATTAAAACATTTTCTAAAACATACAGGATTGCATCCCTGCATAGCTGCAATCATCCATTTACATTTAATTTATTTAGCAGATAATTTTTCCAAAGCAGTGCACAATTGAGATGGCAGGGTCAGACAGTTCCATCCCAACCCACTGAGCCACAGAGAGCCCCCAACACATTACATGCCACATCCATCATCAAATCATTCTTAAATACTCAGAGCAGTCAATGGAACTTAATACACAATTTTACTCATAAAGTTTCTCTGATGGCAACAGTTTTAGAAATAACAATCATAATAGTCATTTTACCTGAATTTTTGAAAGCTGTTGGACATTGTGCAGGATGCTAGCCCATTACAGGAAACATAAGCACAATATGAGCAACTAGAGACACCAATTCACTTAACTGTATATCTTTGTACTGCAAGTGGAAGCTGGAGTACCCACACAAAACAGGGAGAACATGAGTCCACACAAGCAGCACAACCCTAAGCCCCAACCATACAGGTGTAAAGCAATAATGCTAAACACTGCACCACCACACCCTTACATGTTGTCAGTTCAAATTAAATCCTACTTTTCTTTGTTTTACCTCTTCATCAAAACAATATAGCATCACACTGGATCTCATCCTGACCTGACACTGGAGTGTGAAGTCTTCAACAGCTTTACTTTAAAACAGGGCCTCCATGTCTGGCTGTGTGTACTCTGTCAGTAATGAATAAGGTTTGCTTTCAGGGAATTCTCATCCTCTTTGTACTGCAAGTGGTCACTACTTTTTATGCATTTGAAAGACTCACATTTCACTTTTGAAAGACGCTTTCTCACTTCCCTTATCATAAAGCAGAATTAGTATAGCACAATTTCAACATGATTTTCACACAACACACTTAATAATAGCACAGCTTATTACCGCATTTATAGTGCATTCAAAGTACAGCAGATTGAATTGTTACTAGGAGCAGGAAGTATGAGCATTTAACCCCTTTTCTCAGTTCCCTTCACTGGCTTCCTATAGAGTACAGGACCGACCTCCTTTTACTTACGTATGAAGATGCCAGTTCATTGCAAGACAGACACACACAAACACAGGGAATTTTAGAGACCAACTCACTAAACTGTAAAATTTTGAGAAAAGTAGCAAAACATGACAGAATAACAAAGTTTGAAGCACCATAAGGATGTACCAATGACATGTGTGTGTGTATTTGGTTTGCAAAGTCATCATCCTAAAATTTAGGATTTCAAGAACTAGAATAAAGAATCAACTTCAAACTTCCGGGGTGAGGGGCAATGGGGGAAGCAATAAATCACAAGGCATGTGCTCAGAGCTGAAAGAGATATGGTATAATACTTGCTCATGACAGTGGGGACTAAGGGCTCTGGAAGAGAAGGCTTGATCCACATCACACCACCATTGCCGCTCCTGCTGCTGGAGTGATCAAAATTCCACAGTTGCTTTTAGTAGCAATGGCATGTTTCCCGGACAAGGGGCAGCACTACGCTGTCATGATTCGATTTGTACAGAAAGGCCCAATTCTGCCGCCCCGCTGCATACCCCAGCCACCTCCGGCCCTCCTGGACAGTAAAAAGCAATTCCCACATGCCAAGAGTGGAGGCTTTTATGAGCTCACCAGATCCCACCAAAAAGGAACAGAGGAGGCACGTTGAGAGACACCCCTGGGGCCAGTTTCTGTCTGCACTCACACTGACTACTGCTTCCTACAGCCAAGTTCCTACTGTACTGAGTTGGAATATAATCATTTAAAAAGTGACAAGTTTCAGTGGCTAAGCTGCTAGCTGGTTGGTGCCGATTATGAATATACTGAATAAACAGAATTTACAGTCACAAACAATAAAAAAAAACTTGACACCACTTTTGGCATATCGTGCTTCTGCATGAAAAGCTCCAACTCATTCCAACTCTAAAACTTGACCACAAGCACTGGTAAAGTCACTGTGTTATAGCTTTGCCATTCAGATTAATTTATTGCCAGACTAGTTTTCATAACAAACTAATTGAGTTTTAGTTTTGGTTTAAATGCTAAACTGAGGAAAGGTAATCTTTCTTAGTCGATAAACTTCCCTGATAGCTAAAAGGAAGTGGCTTGGTTAACCAAAAAGTCTCCAGATCACACAGAGAGGCTGACCTATTTAGAAAAGCAGCAAATAAAGCCAGTGTCATCTTTTACAGGTTGCAAGCTTCTTATCTTACACTCATTCCACATCTACTTGCTTACAGACAGTGGGTTTTCTCTGTTCTCTCCACCTTATGTTAATATGAACTCATTAACTGACATTACTGTTGCCTGAAGTAAAAAGAAGCACATAATAGCTAGCTAGCTGGTTGTTGCCGAGGAGAGACTGTAACTTCATTGACAGACGCGGGACTCCAGGGCAGAATGGCTGTAAAGTAAGGAAGCTTGCGGGTAGGCTCATTGTCTGGCAGTCTGGAGCACTGCTGATTCATCATTCCCAACTACAGGACACGCCACCACAATAGCCTCTTCACAATGGTTATCACTAGGCTAACGACTTTACCCTCTCAGTTCATGTAATTAGTGTCGGCAACCTTATTATGATTCTTTTCTTAATATTTCGTACTATTTGCCCATAGAAACTGTTGAATCACAATGCGCAACCCCATCTTTCACTCCTATCTTGTCATGTATAGCACCAAAACTGCAATAAAATTAGGGTTATAATTAGCACATTCCGGTTCGGTGACAGCTTCAAAGTTGAGGGAGTGGTCAGTGCCACCATCTGGTCTGGGATCACAAGGGATCACATTCCTTAGGTATATGTCCTCCATTCATATAACATGTATGCCAAGCGCTCATAAAATGTGTACCTCATTTTAGACTTGTAAAATTAGTAAGATGTATTGAAAATAAACATGGCCATTGGTGATTTCCGATGGCTGACCATACGTAACTCATATAATGAAGCTTTGTTGGGAGAGCATCAGGCACTTGACACCTAACCCCACTAACACTTGCACTATTTTACTTTAAAATGAAATTTGGTTTGACAGCCTCAGTAAAAGCATTTGAAATTCCAAACATTTTAATACAGGAAGCTCATTTACTCCCACCCTAGTAGACAGTTTAGCAAAAAAGACTCGCCGCAAAACTTTGCAAAGTCTTCCTATGCCAATATCCCAAGTACATTTAGAATTGGTTTGGTGGGCATACCATTTAGACTGCATATATAACACATGATTAATTACTAGATAACTTCAGTCAGATATTTCAGCTCTTTGTGAACTTTGAAAAGAACTGAAGGAACGAAACCAAAGAAAACTGCATAAAAAATGATAACAAGCTTTCATAGATTCCTAAAAATAGTTTTTTACAATGTGGTTAAACAGGTCCAGTTGAGCACACAAATTTCTATTTAGAACAATGTAATGAAGGTCTGAAATCTAAGAACAGTAAATATGAAACGAGACTACATATAAATGGTGGGGAGTGGCTGGGCCCATATGTGTGCGTCAATGAGTGTAATAAGTGAGCATGTCTGTTTTGCAGCATGCTCAGAAACAAACAACTGTTGTGTTGGCAATATGGAATCCTAGTTAGAAAGGTCACAGGGACTTGCAAAAAAGTAACCAGTTGTGGCTATTGAGTTACAAATACCAGGTCACAAATGTGATGACTACAAGCTGCAAAGCAACAAGTCACCTAATGTGAAGCCCTCATATTACTACTTTAACTAGAAAGAAATACTCAGGATAACATGCCACATTTCTCGACATAATCCCAGACGTAACATAAAACTCTGTGTACAATATCAATATGAATATGCATGTCTTTGGAAACCCAAGTCAGAGTTCCAGCATGAGACAGTACTGCCAGGCCTTGTCCCCGTGCCAACAACTGTGTGACCTTAGGCAGGGAAGCAGAGTCCCTAGACATTTGGAACACTGGTCAGCACAGTTGCCCGTCAGTTGCTCTATTATGCCAGTGCTGCTCTCACTGTACCAGCTCATCCAATGCCAGCTCCCTTCAGACCTGACAGCTGAGAGTTTTCACAGCCCTTAAGGTATGGCAACCAGAGAGGGAATAAAAAGAGCGAGATGGATTGGTAGGGGAGAATATGTTGTGGGCTGAATTTTTTTCTAATCAGTAAAGCCTTTTAGGGCTGGTGATTGGCATAACATGCATGACTGTTAAGAGATGCCATGCAGGAAGCTGAACAGAACCACGTCTAATGGGAAATACCCAAACGCCTGTTCAATCCCACCTCTATTTTGAAATTCACATTATGTGCGACGAAAATCACACAAAATGGTCACATGGTCTAAAACTTGTGTGTGCATGAAAGGTCAGGATTATTATGTAGCTAAGCAGCGGTAAAAAATAAAATACATTCATATAATAGCAATCTCTTCTACATATAGACAAACAGGGAGAAAGATGTCAACTCTAAGCGTGTCAAAAGGTATCTTGTTACCTCTGAGAAGTGCGGCTTGCAGCTCATCAAGGCAAGGCCAGCTTAGCTCTGTCAGGAAATGACAGGTCATATTTCTCTTCTCTTCACATGCACAACTGGCAGCACACTAAGTGTGTGGGGTACCTCCTGACTATTTCAGACAAATCCTGCCCTGCATGGCACAGTAGCAATGTTAAGGGTTATATGCAGGTGTCCACGGAAACTAAAGAAGTAAACGGGGTGACAGCAGTGCCTGGTCCACCATGGGACATAACCCTTATTACCAAACAAGTTACAGAAAGTTTGACAAACAGGTGTGAATGAGCATGTAGACAAACTGGCAGCTTGGGACGATTGTACATGCACACATGAACATGTTACTCTGTCCACAGATGAGTCGCACAGCGAGAGCTGACAGTGCAGTATGATCATTTCAGTATAAAACAGGATTAAACTCCATAGCTCTGATGGCATTTTTTGTCCAAGCATACACTGAAATCCCTGACAGGTGTTCCTTTCCCACTGTACAGGTCATCATCCGGTCAGGAATGGTGGGGGGGAGGCTTCTATAGTTAATGGCTCCCCAGATGTCCACATACCCTGCCAAACCACCCCAGGGGTAACTGATCAAGGGTTACAACTGACAAGCGAGAGGGAACGTGGCCCCCTTCTTATTTTTATGGTGGGGGGGTTTTGATGGGGGAAGGGCAGGAGACAATTAACCTGCTGTCAACTTCCTATGAATCTTTGTCAAGAAAACATGAACACAAAATCCTGAAGGACTGAGTTTGTGAATGAACAGCTGGCAGTAAAGGAGTGAGTACTAGGAAATGACCCACTGGATGAATGAGTACGTAAATGATATTTAACCTTGCAGTGTAACTCACTGCTGATTCACAGCAGAGCATCTGAGCTTAGTGGTTTACACTGCCATCAAGGAGCTTGTGGAACGACCAAGTGTATTCCAAATTCATTAGAAGGGTTTATTTTCCATCTATGAGGTTTCCAGACACGCAAAATGAACGACATCCAACTGCCAGACAGCCACTGCCTACTGGGTCTGATGGCCTACCACGATCATTGTAAATGACATGAAAAATGATGGTCTTTAATTCTGTTAACCGCAAGCAGAAGCCGACGGTCACATCATGGGACAAAAACGTTTACTCTTATGGCATGTTGGGCAAGAGGAGAAAAACATCTTATGTCATTCTTCTTAGGTTGTTTTATTTTTCATTTTGCTCCACAAACCTATATAAACATTGCGCCATTGTAATTAATGCTCAGTCAGAGCAGTGGAAAAAAAAGAGACCATGAAAATTCCACAAAAGGCCACTGGGAGAAAATGGCATCTGTGAGCTATAAACAAACAATCAGATGAGGCATTAGCTTTTCCAGGGCTAGGAGAGGGTATAGAACATTCAACAAGCTGGGGAAATGGGTCAGGGAGGTCAGAATGGTGCGTATTGCGTGTTAGGAGTCTGGGGGAAGCAGTAGTGACAATTTGGGGTCTGTTCTAATGCTGGAGATGTATGGAACTACTAGAGCTGCATGATATTAGAAAATTCAATATTTTTATTTTCAAATATCAAAATGTGAATTTTCTGAGATAAATACTGTAATATTTATAAAGCAAAAAAGATAATAATTAATTGAAAATTTACCTAAAATAAAACTATAACCAAAATGGAACTGTGGTTGGTCATTATCTACCAACAGAGTCTGTCAAATAAGTTGTGCCAACAAAGCATTGGGGCTGGGTTATATGACAATATTATCAATAATTGACAATATCAGATAAGTAACCTGGTGTCGGTATCAGACAGTGGCTAACCAGCACTAGTGTGTGTGTGACATAAAAGTCTTTCAGCAAAACTTATTGATGATTACAACTAGGCTTGGGCGGTACCACAGTAATGGGGGGTGGGGGTTAATCGGTAAATTATATCGCCAAGATAACAAAATACCAGAATAGCATTGCTTTTGAAAATACTATCAAAATATCAAATATTTGTATGGTGATCTTAATTCCAATGTCTGGACGATATGCCAGTATGGAGAATTACATACCGGCCAAACCTAATCTCAATCCAGCTATTGCAGTCCTTGCGAAGTGACAACTGCATGTGCATAACATGCAATGGTGATATTAACATATCAACATTAACATAATAAATATTGGTTCATTTCCTGTGGATGGTCTCTTAATATACACTAAACTTGTAGCATCCTAACCAAGACTGATACATACAGCAGCCACTGACAATTATATCCACAGCCCTTAACATCATGCAAATAAATGCATGCACATCTTGAGTAGAATCTGTCTCCAGGCACTTGAGACCAAGAAGAACCCCTCCCAACAGCTGAGTGTTACCATGATATAAGGTATGCCAGCAACTGGTTTTGTTGACATGTTAAGAGTACTAAAAAGAGAGAGTAAAAGGGAGAGAAAGTACGAGAGAGGAACAGGAATAAACAAACTAAATCCATTCCCCTGGTAAAATGAAGGTCCACAGACTGGCTCTGACTGCACGGTTGGCCTGTGGAGAGGCTTAGATGAGTATTCAGGAGGCATGCTTCAAGTAACTACTGCCATGTAAACGTGGAGTGGTTACCCAAAACCTTCTCACTCATCTCCCCATAAGATGGGTCCATTCTGCTCAATCAATATTTTATTCTTTGGCTGTTAACTACAGGACTTGCAATGTTTACAGGTGGAATTATGGAACTGAAGACCTGACAATGTGTTGTCAGCAAAGAAGCAAGGCGAGCTTTATGCTGATAGCAATGGAGAAGGTCACAGGGGTGAGGAAAAAGGCTGCTTTTGGTTCTTTACCAGCCAGTTTCCTCGCCCAGACCCATACTGCCAGAGCCGATTGTGTCATCGTAATTAACTCGACCCAGCAAACAGAGCTGAGGTCAGCCCAGACTAACAGATCAAAGGCAATCCAGAGGTATGGGGGGAGCAAAGAAAAAAATGAAATAAAACAGTTTATTGTTGTTTTTTTTATTACTATTGCCTCTGTCAGATATTAATTCTCACATAAAAAAAGAATAATGAGGATGATAATGGCTGAGTTCACCTGTTACTACGCCGCCAACGAGCTGTGCCCATGCTCGAGCTAATGAGTCAGACTCCTGGAGGAAACTGAAACCTGCTTTCCAGGCCTTCGCTGTTCCCTCCATATGGATTAACCTGTCCCACCTTTTTAACCTCTCCTTAAAGGCAACAGGAGGTGCACCAATTAAGGGCCGCTGGACTATGGACTGAAAGCCTTACAGGTTCATCCAGGAAAAGAAACTACCCTTCAGCTTAACCTGAATTAAAAAAATATCTTAAATCACTTGGTACAGAAAAAAACACATATTCTCTGTTCCAATGTACTTTAAAAATATTGATTTCAACGGAGAGAGGCAGTCCGATCCCTACTGGTGAGGATCCGTCTACATGACATACATGGTAGGAAAGTTTTGCCTTTCCAAAAACCCCCAGCCTAAACTCAGCAGATGTTATATTACTTACTCACCAGTGGGAACCCAGCAATTTACCATTTCGTAATTTGTGTAGGTTCACCATCGCTGTCACAGTAGAAATAAAATAATCTTCTCATTGCCCCTTGGAGATCAGCCAGCACCAGGTTTGGTTACTGGCTTGTGTGAGATCACTGCTGTTAAATGCTGCTGGCTGACTGTGCTGTGTCTCGATGGGTCAGGTGACCAATTCCCTTGCTAAATGTTTGGTTACCAGTTGCCCGGGATGGAACTGATATAGGATGGAGGGTTGGGGGGGGCCATGATCACGTGATGTTCACAACACAAGTTGCTTAAGATAGTAGAGCAAAAAGAGTAAGAAGGAGAGACTGATACTGACAAGTCTTCTTACTACTAGCTCTAATTGCCTGAATTTGTCTCTGTTTGCCCATTATCACCTGACATGCCAGCCCATGCTCCTGGATACAAGCTGTACCCTGCACTTAGTGGTCTCCGTGGTAACAGTGGGCTGGGACTGTGTGGTAAACAGCATACCCGTAACACAGCTCTCCTGCACCCTGTGCTGAAAAGCAGTGCAAGCATTCTGTGCATCTGGAAAGCTGAAGTCCTATTGCAGCCTTAATCACGACAGCGCATAAAAAACATCATTTCATGCAAAAAGCTACTAAATCAGTACCTGAGAATTTCTTTTCCATGTGTGCACTGCACAGTTTTTATTTTTCCTCATTTATGTTTGTTAACAATTTATTCCAGAAAATAATTTTTACCCAAGCACAAGCCAGTAAAAACAATCCAGCCTTTACTACAGTGATAGGACCATTCCAATAACAATAGCAGATGATTAAAGCAATACTTTAACGTAAAAATACGCACGCACACACACGCACGCACACGCACACACGCACGCACACACACACACAAGGAGCATGTGCATATGGAACCTTAGTCATCTCGTTTCCCTAGGCAAGAATTGAATGTCTCCCCAAGTGTGATACCATTATTCAAGGCTCTCTATATGGGCCTGGTGATTTTAATCCCTAGGAGGGATGATATCAGTAGCAATAGCAGTGGCCTGAAGTGTGCTAATATGGCATTATAGCAACCATGTAGTTCCTCTTTGTATCAGTGTGTGTTGTGCCAATCCTGTATCATAACTGCAAATAATCCATTAACATAAAGCATTTCCACTATGGTAGATGCCACTGCCATGCAGATTTCCATTCAAGTCAATTTTGTTTGATGTACTATGGCAAAAGTATATACGAGATTTTAAAAGAAATTTTAAAACCCAAAAACATTCAATTTTTAATTATGCTGATTTTTAAAACTTTTACTGGGTTCCAGGCACTAATTAGGTGGACTGCCATACTCGTAGCAACAAAAGCAGTTCCATTCCCTGGGTTTTACTGTATGCTTTACTGCTATTGTACCTGTTTCCTTACTCACATACTGAAGAATTGGCCACTGATGTGCAAGGATGGTAAACAAGATGAATATTCACATCCAAATATCATGATAAATGCATCTGAATATAATCAATATGTTAAATTTGTTACACTTTTATGGACAATCATATCCTCAGTCTGTACTCAAAGTTACATTTAATAATGCATTTGTAAGAGAATTTTTCTGCATGTGTGCGAGACGTGTAATAGCGTGGAATAGCATGTGAGGTGCTGGTGAGGTAGTGAACTGGGGGCAATGTAAGCACTCTGCTCTCATGAAATGATGTAGTACGCCAGCCTTACCCATTGTCTCACTTTTCCACAAGAGAATGGAAAAAAGATTTAAATCCTAAAATATTACCCCTAGTTCCATCTGAGTTTATGTTTGGTTGGCTTATGTCTGGCTCAAAATTAAAATGGCAAGAGAATCAAAACTCTGCTACCCTTAACAACCAACAAAAGAGACTGAAAAACAAAGTCTGAAAAGAGATGCACACTATTTATATATTAATGCTGTGAATAGAATTAAAGAGACGTCTTTAGCTCTCTAGGACACTAACCAGGAGTTTTGTAACACGCAGACTGTCTGCCATAACCTCATAATACAATTCGATACCCAGTGCAGCTTACCTAATGTCAGTTCATTATTTTTTGATTACCAAGATTATAAATGAGATTTTGGCTAAACCACAAAACAGTAATAGTGATGCTTAATACCAGTCCAGCTTTACTACTTGTCAATAATGAAGATTGACTTAAGATGTGTCACTACAAAAAATCATTTTGGTGTTCTTTTATTAAGGTAAGTTTTAGATCCCAGGAAGAAACAATACGCTCAGTTAATCAGTTAGTTAATCCAATGAGATGGATAGTCTAAACTACACCTACACAGACTACAAGATGACCAAACTGAGACAAACCACGGTGCCATGGTGGCACAGTCACCAATAAAGAATGATAAAGCCAGACTGAACAAATGAAATAAAAATGGGGTTGCTTATTCTGCACCTGGTCTCAACATCAGGTAATAGGAGATTATTGAAAGGAGCTAATAGAGGAAGTCTGAGGTAAGTGTTTGTGTAAGGGGGTACAGCATCTTACAAAAGATCCTGTAAAGTCAATGCCTTCATTTTTTCCATCCCATGAGGCCTCACGTGGTCAGTCACAATCCCTCATTAGATTCACTAACTCCAATGTAAAGAATGTAAGGTGGATGCCTTGAAACCCGTAAAACTGTTTCTTGGATTAATGTCTCACCCCAACCAATTCATAGCTCCTGATATAAACCTAAAATCTATGTAAGGGGACTATCTACCTTGATCAGCGTAGCTCTGAAAATGGCTCTTTCTACATCAAGTCTGTCACAGCCAATTTCACCATTTTCTGGAGTCAGGCCAAATTATGGCTGTCACTTTGGCCTGATCATTTAATTCTTCATAGAAGCAAAAACTAAACCCCACTTCCAACTTTCAAAAACAAGCATTCTGACACACCTCCATGCAACTTTAATTTAACCCCCGAAATCACAAAGTTGTGTCAACATCCATCCTCTTCTAAGCCCCTAGTAGAAGGGAGCTCCAACAAAGAGACTGGTGTACAAGCCTCAAGTCAACAGATGGTACTGAAGAAAAGAATGCCAGCTGTCTTTTTCCTCCTTTCCCAAAATGACAAACAGTACAGTAGGCAGTAGGCATTTTATATATATATATATATATATATATATATATATATATATATATGCCGTGACGTTTGAGTGTGTGTGAAAATAGTGAGTGGGACATCTCCTAGGGCAGTTCATGTTCCCCCTCTAATCCCAGTACCCTTTGCAGGAAAAGTCTGGTTGTTTATGGAAACCCCTCCTGTTTAGTATCCCAAGCAAGATTAGAGCACCCTTTAGAGGGGTAACCAGGCTAATGCAGAAGTCAACGGCACAATGGACCATAGAAAGCCAGCTGTTGAGGCTAACAATGGCAACACAGATCGTAAGTGTTTGCATTAATGAAAGTCAATAAGACACTTAAAGTACGAATAAACCACTCAGTCAGATTGAGGATGAAAATAAAGTGAATGGTTTACGAAAGAAAGTTTAGCAGCAGGAGAGATGCGGTAGTTAAAGATCTTGATGATGATGATCACCAGTTTTTTTCAGGTTTAAGCATTTTTTACATTAATTATTCATACCTAGTTTCTTCCCTGCTCGCTGTCTTACAGATGCATTCTACCTCCTCTTCAAGCCTTTGTCTGTTAAACACGTCAGTTGATACTTCAGAACAAAAGAACCAGCATTAACTCTTATAGGTTTTCTTCTCTCTCCAAAAACAGGTTTGCCACCACTATAGATTTAACTTATTATAAATTTAGCGCATGTGCTACTGAAGAGAGCACAATTTAAGTTATTTTCTCGCAAGTGGGAAGACAGGGGCTTAACTCCCCCACTTTCGTCAATGCCAAAGACGGTCACAGAAAAAGAGAGACCCGTGCTTCACTTCCTTAACACTCTGCATAACAAGGACAGTTTGAAGGTCACCTCTTACAAAGTAACCAGCCATCTTCCTTTAAACGAGAGGGAAAACTTCTCGGTATTTACACAGCAAGATTCACTGTCTGTTTTACTTTGTGCCACCATTCTCCATCTCTACTTGTACTCATTACCTATAAAGAACAGTCATTGAGTGACACAAGAAGTCACCTAATGCCAGGACTGTCCCCCTTTGGGGCCTGTATTGACAATTCTGTTGTCTTTTTTCTTGTCACAATGATTTCATTACTAATAATGTTACTAAGATACTTGCAAAACTGAGGCCTTTTACTGAACTTCTCCATAGTCAATGAACCAGTTTACACTTACAACGTGCCCCCTCATTGCTGCGTTACTCCAATGCAACATCCAAGTGGCGGTTCTTCCACAATCAGGATGCTAATCAGGTGGGAGGCTCCATTCTCAGTGTAGACCATGGATCAAGATCTCATGAGCTCTAAGAGAACTACCTCAGAAGGGAAGAGCCACCCACACGATGTATTGCATTTTCAGACAGGCACAGGCTACAGGGCAAGCAAAATACCCAGAAGGATCCATGCAGCTGCACCTTTGAGCAGAGATTTCATTTGATTTAAAAAAAAAAAAAATGCCACCAGACATATCCAATAAAATAAAAGACTATTACGTATTAGGTTATACACTTAGTACTTTTGCCCAGAGACCACATCCAACAACTTGAATCTTTGGGATCCAAACCTAGATTCTTATACTACTGTCTGCTCAATTATCATTAAAAAACAACACAGAACTATAATCAGTGCCTGAGAAAAATTAACAGCTGGCAAAACCAGTAGTCGGAAATCCTCCTGATAAATGCATAAGTCTTAGACTTACTGAAAGACCAGACTTGACATTCATACAACAATGAATAGTGATAATTTTGCTCTAAACACAGCCTTGTCTAGACAGCTAGTCTCAGTTGGAATGATTTTGCTGACTGTTAATCATTTTTAAAACTGAGGTTGATATCCTGGTACAAAAGTGGAAATGGTGACGTCATTGAGGCAACAAAGAGAGGAAAATAGGAATGGGTGACATAGCAAAAATATTATATCACAATATTTTGTTATAATCATGATATTCGTTCTGTTATAATAATAGTGTTAAGTAGAGCTGTCACGATTATTAATAAATTTCAACTACTCAAGAAGAACACATCGATTAAAGTTTGCTTCAGATTACAAGTTAATGAAAATGCTGTCATCGCATAACTTAAATAGGCCTATTATATTACCACAACTGCAATTAGGGATGGATATCAAGATCCGGTACTAAATTGGTACCGGTTCGGAACTGAGCGATACCAATACTATTGATATGCTCCTGGACAAACAGTGCCACTATTGGTATTTTTGTCGTTAATTCATTCTAAGGCTTATGTCACCAAGTATTTCTTGTCCTGATCTTGTTGTATCTGTTCTTCCAATTAGATCGCAATTAATGCTTAGGTGTTTCATTTGTCCATGCATCCATTATTATTGCTTTTATTTTTTACTTCATTTATTGTTGTTCCGAGTGTACAACTTTTTTAAAGATGGCAGTTGTATTGTGTTTCAGAGGCAGGCTATTTGCATAACCAATCAACATAGAAAACGGACCTGCAGCTGCTTTGAAATGGTTCCAAGTGACTTTCCTGACTTGTTCAAGTCAATAATTCACTTTTTCAGATCCATGCTGAACTCCTTTGACTTTCCCATTGTAGCGTTTGTGGCCGTTTGTATCCAATGAGCCCTATTTAAATGGCCTCAGAGAAGTCACCAGCTGAAGTCACTCATAATCACTCACAAAAAGTTAAGAGGCCGTGCTATGAAGCTCATTTCACTGACACAACTTTCTAAGTCACCAAAATTGCTAATTCATGTTGCTGTATGTATATTTT
>JAODJU010000041.1:3252047-3262823 GCA_026776725.1 Gnathonemus echidnorhynchus
TAGACATTCAACCCCAAGTGAAGCCTAGAGGGCAGGGAATCGGGGGGACTCTCCTGGCCACATCGCTGACCCGTTAGTGTCGCTTTGATGTCATAACCGTGCCAGTGCCAGACAGCCAACAGGGCTGCTTACGATCGTGCAAGATCGATTCCCTTAGTAAGTCCTAAGTAACACGAATTCAGCAGCACAGGTACCTGGAGTCCCAAGCACTGGCTTTAAAGAGGTCGTACAAAATAAGGGCACTTATTCTGATATAACCTAGAATTAAGACGTATTATAGTGTATGTTTATATTGTATATACACACACAAAAGAACCTTTGTTCTAGAGCATTTGAGTATGAAGGTCAATCAGGCCTTCTGCTGAAGCTCTACCTGCGCGGTCCTCTCACCCGAGTCCACGCCAGTTTACAAAACTATCCCAAAAGGGCAACGGCCTCGGGTTCCAACATGTGGAGAAACGAGTGCCGACAGGTGCTACCCTGACCTTCTCACGCCTCGCCCGGGGAAAGCGTGCCCGCCAGTAGCTCCGAAAGCCCAGGAGTGCCACGACACACAGGTGCTGGGTACATGCAGCGCCAAGGGGAACACCACCAGGGACCTGTGTGCAGCCTTAGGTGGCGACTCCTAGTGGTGGTTTTGTTTGTTTCGTTTTTTTTTTACGAGCAGGAGATGGAGAGGGTGTTAAGGAGTCACTAACAGTAGGTGGGGAATCAAAGTAGATAGAACAGCCCAAAGAGCAATCTCGTGAGCGGGTCCATCATAAGCAGTATAATATGGGCATAGAGAGATAAGGACAGCACGGAGAACATCATGGCATTGCATAGAGAGCTGAAAATGCAGCAAAAACAACCGATCCACCAAAAAAACACACAGTTCAAGGTAGTGTATCAGAATTAGCAGCCGGTGCATGACGTGATAAGAGTGGAATAAGACACAAGAAGTCCTGCAACCCTGGAAAAGGGCTCATTCAGCCCCTATGCCTGGCCAGAGCCAACTGAGCCCGAGGAGGATCATCACCAGAACCTCGGGCATGCAGGCTTTGGCACTGCCTCTAATTTCAATTACGGTTAACTGACACTGCCTTCCCAACTCTGCATGGGAAGACTACCAAACAGAGGCATCGTGAAGACCATGATACAGTACAGACCCCCAGAGCTAAACAGCCCCTGCCCCCGCCAACATTAAAAGACAGTTATGCTGGGCCACCTTGAAGTTTCCCACGTCCAGCTAACATGTCATGAGAGTAGAATGTGTGATGCGTGTAACCGAAAGACACTGAGCCGCAACTTCACAACTGAGAGGGCGGCTGGCTGAGAAACAGCAAGGTGGGGAGGAGGGGGGGGGCACTGCAGCTGCCGGCCAGATCTGCACTACAACTGTACAGTGGTCATTTCATAAGGAGGGTGATAATCTGGACCACAATCACTAGCATGCGGCACGATCTGGGCACTCTTGACGTGCACCGGAGAAAGAAGATTTTGCAAGGACAGCGACATCAGGCACCCCACCACCACACAAATACACGCACATAAAAATCAAGAAAACGTCAAGTTATCAAGGGCGGGGGGGGGGGGGACAGCAGTTAGAATAAATACAGGAACTGCATAACCACTTAATTCAAGGAGGAAAAAAAAAATAAAAATATATATATATGTAAGCAACTGATATTGGATGATAATTAAAAATAATAATATATTCTGCTTTCCAGTTCCTTGCAATAAGATCACACAGAGGCGAGTCCACAGAATGGCTCAGAAATGAAGACTGGTCACTCCTTAAACCAATCACAGCACAGATGTGCAACAGGTAGAAGGAGCATGCAAACACAGACACAAAAATCACATAGGTGGCATGTGGACCTCAGATGTACGGATGTCCCTGCCAGGGCCCTGCGCTCGCCCTTCTGTCACTCAAAAGGCAGAATTCATAATTGGATATGGACAACTTCGCCTTGTTTCTCTGCATGCGTTCGGTTACTCAAACACCTCACTGTGTAGTCATGCATATACAGATATAGCAGATAAATATCTTTATTTTCCCTGTGCTTGGCCACCTGCCCGTTAAATGAAACATTCCAGAAAATATAACCAGGCAGACAGACAAGTCAAAATTCGATGCGCAGAAGAATAGATTTTGGGGGTAGGTGTAAGGAGCTAACTCTTTGAACTTGAGGGGTGGGATGGAAATATGAAGTTCAGAATTTGAAAGCATATTCAAAGTGGAAGAGCTCCCCCTAGTGGGTCAACCCCCCTGCTGCGGTGGACAACAGCTCCCTAGGGGCAGACAGGAGAGGATGTGAAGGTTTCCCACGGGGAGCTGGATTGCGATTTTTCGGAGTAGTCCCGCCTCCCCAGAGCATGTGGGCAGAGTCACGGGGAGAGGCCCCGCCCTCAGGCCCCCAGGATGATCTTAACAAAGCCGGCCACGTCAGTGTCTTTGGAGTCGTGGAGCAGGAAGAATGGATGTTGCTGCAGAATATCAGACATTAATAAACCATTAACAGAAAAAGGACAGTCACTCACATGCATAAGACATTTCTGTAAACTGCACTTTTTGATAAATGACATTGCTGAAGCACAGAACCAAATGTGTGGTAAAGAACAAAATAATAAATAATAAAAACAAAGCACAGTCAATTCAATCACTGGGTTTAGTTCGCCCCCTTGTGGCTATTTAAGAAGAACAAGAGACAAAAATGAAATCCCATTAGTCTCCAAAGTAACGGGTTTCCCTCCATAAAAAGGTACTTTCAGTCTTGGTACATGCTATCTGGTACATTAGCATTATGCTCTGAATCTCAGAAAGCTGTCACTGAGAAATGGTTGAATTCTTACCATGAGTTCTGTGTAAGTAGGACGTTCTACAGCATTCTTCTTCAAACTGTGGTTAGAAAACAAAATTGTAAAAAAAAAAAAAATTTTTGTGACACACTGTAGTGAAAAACTAGACAAACATTTACAGCACGGGGCAGAGGGGATGGTTTCTGGTGCAAAGGGATGTAGCAAAACTGGATGTGTAAATTTTGCCCATGAAGTGGCAGAGAAGAACGACAGGAGTGTGCAAGAATCTGCCCGTAGGTCGGCTTGACGATAAGGGATCACCGCCATCAAATGCACCTGCCCCTTTCTGCCCAGCAGGTGGAGCAAGGGTGGAAAGATTGGAGAGGGGGCGGGGGTTTGTCCCAGTGCTTCCAGAACAGGGAGACAGTGGCGAGGGAGAGCAGCATTAACAGGAACCAGGACAGGAAGAGGCCGTGGTCAGAGGGCACAGCATCACCGGGACACCTGCCCAAAACAGGCTGAGGCACGTTCAGCCAAACCAACAGGCTTCCTCCTTCAAAAGCAGAGCCCTCCCCGGCCCCACCCCCTGCATTCCACATTCTGTAGCTGAAGATACAAGCTACACCTCAACCACCAAGGGAGAAACCATTAGACAGGTCACCAGCTGTGTCTCACTCCGAAAAAAAAGACATGCAACATGCGACTAGACCACTGCACAGAATTTTCTCTATGTAAAGAAAACGAAGATGACAATATTTGGCCCACAGAGTTGTGGTGACAGACAGGCTGTCTAAACAAGTTTGCGTCTTCAGTCGTTTTGGCTGGGGTACAGATACGCAGGCAGATGAGTTCTGGGAAGATGCTGCACATGTGGTTTCCCAGAGTCACAACAGACGCATTGCAGGGCCTTCACGCGTCAAGGTTGGGTGTTGGAGAAAGGAGACGCCGAGATTGCCGTCAAACGCCAAACCTAAACCGGCCCCAGAGGAGAACATACCACTGGGAGGTGAAGGCTACGAACTCTGGCGAGAACCGGTCGGCCGGAAGCTGCGGCGACGGCTCCTCCACCACCTGTTTGAGCTGCTGGAATGGCGTTCCCCAGGAGTCATACGGGAATCGGAGGATGGCGAGCTCAATCTGTGGAGGAAGGCCATGGGATGGCGTTTGCAATTCACAAGCACTCAGAGAAAAACCTTTCCTTGTTCAGACATAATACAAGCAGAGGATAAGCATTCCAGCGTTGGCTGGATTTCAGCAACAAGCGGTACCGCTTCTCAAAGGATGACTGCCGAGTGCTTTGATGCAACCTTACTCTGCCGGCACATGAAGGAGCAGCAAGAATGGAGGAAGGAGAGGGGAAGGAGGACAGGAATGTACCCACCATGGTGATCCCTAAACTCCAGATGTCAGACTTGACGTTATAACCCTTCTGGTTTGTCTCCGGGTTGATCCTCTCAGGCTGAAACACACAAACACAGAATTCCATCATGGCCTGGCATCTAAAGCCTTCCAATGCCCCCAGCACCCAACCTCAGGAACACTTTATCCATGACCTTCTCAACCCAGTCCACAGGGACCCCCAGACGGTCCACATTTTTGCTCCCTCCCAGCTCTCAGCACACCTGAACCAAACAATTAAGCAATCAAGAACTCGGAATACCTGGTACAGGCATACGGGAAAGTGGGAGGGAGCAAAAATGCGGACTGTCTGGGGGTCTCTGAGGGCTGGGTTGAGCAACACTGTTCTAAATGATCATTTACCAAAGGCATATGGCACACTTGGACTCCTTCAATCTAACTGGAATCATTAAAACCTCACACACGGCATAAAATAAGACTGACCACGGAAGTGTCTCTGGCGTACCGCAGCAACGTTCTGCTGCCAAGCCGCCATGATTTACTACAGATTCCCACTCAGAATTATAATTTCTCTCCTGACATAATTGAATCCCCAAGGCGCACAAATTTACACAGCTGGCTGACAGGCACGCGGCTCAGTGGAAAGACGTTCATGGGGTTTAAACCCACAAATTGCTGCTAAGACTTCAGTCGAGTCTCCCTCTCCAGCAACGAAAGAGCATCCCGCCCCAAACACCTTCCCATAAGGAGACTGCATGTGCGTGCGTCCGCGTGTGTGAATTAAATTAAATTACACACATACATTTTTTGGACAGATTTCGGGAACACACAGGTGAATTATATTGGAGGAAACGAAAACATTTGTGAATAGTATGTCCAATGCGAGCCATTGTCAAACGGGGAATTCTCATAATGTACTGTATATTGAAAGCAAGAAAAAAAAGCTCTTCAAAATAAGCATTAAAACTTTTTGTGCATTGTCAGTTTCCAAGCTAATTCGCATGCTGGCCGCCCATGTGCTAATCTGGCCCCCGTTTTTGCCCCACGCCTTACCGCCATGTAAGGCTTGCAACCAGCGTCCATGGTCTTGGCCACAGAGTCTACCAGGTAGCCGCTGATCCCGAAGTCGCACATCTTGACCTGGCCCTGTGCGTTGATGAGCACGTTGGACGGCTTCACATCTGCAGGCGGGAGGCAAGAGGAGAGAGGGCACAAGCCAGAGGGCGACCTCACTTTAAAGCGTAGGGATGGGCCACATAAGATCAAAGGAAAGGGCTATCCAGCCTTGGGCAACCAGCAGCGACTCACCTCGGTGTATCACTGAGAGATTGCTATGCAGATGCTCCAGAGCCTTCACGATCTGCCGGAGGGAGAGCAGGTCAGGCAGCCACTCGACATCCCTGAACTTCACTTTAACTCATCCTACCAAACTTCCCGGTTCTCTACAGTCCCTGCCAACATGCCCCGCCCCCTTCTGACAAACACATAACCCATTACACAAAAACATTTTTCCAGTGCGGACATACATTCATTCTCCTCTGGGAGTTACATCAATGGCTTACTGAGATGGACCATTGTGATCAGAGGCAGAAGTCTGTGTGTGTGGGGGGGGGGCAGGTCTTCTAACAGGTTTTCACACCACCCCCCCCCCCCACCCCATCTTTCTTTTATATAATATAATGGCCAATAAATGACGTCAGGTCCTGAGCTTTGACAGGGGACATCAGACCAGTGCAATTGCCTTCCTGTGACAAGCAGCTCATTGCAAAGGTGGCAGTTCCATCTAATGGTACTCTAAGCCCATAAAATCAGCTATCAGCATGAACACTGATAGGGCACTGTGGGTCGTATCTGTAACAGGACCGAAGTGCGATTCATTCCACAGCAGCGACGCCACTACTGCCAGCAGAGAACCATTTCATTCTCTACCATCACCCCACAATGGAGGGGGGGGTATTCAACATCTGTCTAAATCACTAAATCACTTCCCTTAATGTGAATTATACTCTGTGCACTTGGGTTCAGTGGGTGACACTGACGCATTCATGGACCATAAGGCACTAAAAGGGTGATGTCTGTGGGTTAGGAACCTGTACCCATGTCCGGAAGGTCATGGGTTTGAATCTCATAGCTCACAGCGTAATACCATTACTGGGCTCTTGAGCAAGATTAGGTAGTAAAAACTACTCCAATTTCCCCACAGGAATGAATGAAGTACCACTATTCCATTCTAACTAGTTTGTCTTCATTAGCAAAGACAGGAATTATCTGTTGTTGACACCCAGGACATTTATATCTGGCTCAACTATATCATTCCTAACAAAGGCTGAAGCCTAAGCAAAAAACATGCAAATTTGAAGTTCCCGGTCTTGACTAAAAACATCTAACGGTATCTACGACAACGAGACTCCGCCCACTCACAGACACTGCCATTTTTCCCAGGATGTCTTCCGGGATGGTCATCCCCTTCTCAATAACTTGCTTGTAGAATTTGTCCAATGAGGTGTCCAACAGCTCCATACAGATCCACACGTCACCCTGGAAACACCAAGGCAACCGGGTCAGAATATTTGGCGGGGGGGGGGGGGCGCTGTGTTTAGGAAGTACAGGCAGGAGAGGGGTAGCCACATTCCTGAGATGCTAATCGACCAACAGGAAGTGGGCCAAGGTGCCCAGTGTGGAACGTCCTGTGCAGCGCTCACTCTTGGAGGAAGGTTTCCACATGAGGAAATCTTCCACCCCCTCAACTCCCAGCTCCCCCACCCCCCACACACCAACAAGCTACATCCGTAGCTACATGATTTGTCCAAAAAAGGCTCATTTGCACAAAAGCAAGCCCTTAGCCGGAACAAACAAAACAACAGCAGTAACACATAATGAGCTGCCATACTGTGCAGGTCCACTAGACGGTCAGAGTGGGGCGTCTATTCTGTAATTACCAGGATTTGCTCAACCATAGACTTCAAACCACTGAACTGTGTATTAAGCAGATGGCCAGGTATTTCAATGCGAAAAATGGACTTGAAGAGAAGTAGCTTATACATACACAGCTGCTATAGAGGTGAGAGATTTTTCCAGAAACCTACCACCAGAGGGGGTGGAAAGGGGAAGCAGAACATCTGCAGAGATGCTATCAATTAGCCAGGACAGCCTGCTGCTGAATGGACTACAGTTAATGATGCTATAGCCATGCTGAGGGGACCGAAGGCGAGAGACGGTACCTCTCTGAAGAGAGCCCCATAGAAGGTGACCGTGTAGAAACAGTCCACAGTCCTCATGGAGATGTCCAGGTCCATCAGCAGCCTCTTCTGCTCCTGCGTGTTCACTGTGGCTCTGATCCGCTAAAGGGACGTTCAGGAAGTAAAGCAGCAGCTCACCAGCAGGTGGAGCTCCCCTCTCCACAGTCTGCCAGACGAGTCCCAGCACGCCTCCCCGCTCACCTTCACCGCCATGATCTGGCCACTGGGCACATGCCGCATCTTGTCCACCACCCCATAGGCCCCGCGGCCCAGCTCGCTGATCTGCTCCAGGTCGTCCGCCTTCACCTCGAAGTTCTGGGGGGGGGGGACAGAGAGACCAGCGGAGATTGGGGGGGCAGCGTATGGATTAGTGGGCTCAACCTCCGCGCCTGTGATCCCAAGGTCACCGGTTCGAGCCTGGCCTGGGTAGAATAGACATGTCTGTGGGTCCTTCAGCAAGGCACTTAACTCCCAGTTCAGTGGGAACTACTGCCAGTGGCTGCCCTTCACTGCCAAGCTCACTGTCACCTACATGCATATCTGTGTGTCATGGAGAGTAAGATAGCGTAGGCAAAAAGAATTTCCCCACAGGGATCAATAAAGTGTCATTATTATTATTATTATTATTATTAACTGGTCAAATGGGGATTGAGAAAATGAATAAGTACAAGAAGAAGAGGCAGAGCTTGAGAGCGAGAGTCAATTAAGGCGGCAGCCACCAAATACCTCACTAACAGGGACAAAGAACAACCAAAATGCCACAACAACAACAACAACAGAGGCACTTATAGAATGACCAGTAAAATGCCTTAGAATGAAATCACTGACAGACTTTCACTCCGATGAGTTTTGTCCTCATCCTCCACTAATATTACTCTATTTAAGGAAATTAAACGTGATCAGGAAAAGGAACAGGGAAGGACATCGTCCATCACCTGGAGTGTTAATCACGTTTATTCAGGCACCTGCGTCAAGGCCAAGCAGCAATTGATTACACACAAGTCAATTAATTACATACATAACTGCTAATTAAATTACATTTTTGGTAACTGAGTGCTGCATATTATACTATTTAATTCTTATCGGTACAGTTTGTGACAAATTATCCCCAAAACTGGTGATTTTAACCTTCTCGAAGTTCTTTAAAAAAATGCAACGCAACTAATAAGAAAAGGGAATTGAAACACTTCTAATCTTACGTTTACAAAACAGTGGTTACTCTCACTTATAAGAGAAGAAAACCGTCACCACTGCCAATGGAAAATTCCACTAATTTTAGAAGTTTAAAATAAATATTTTCTCTGCTGCTCGGAAGGCTACGAAGAACAGTCCCAAGAGCCTTCAGTTGGTCTGCTTCAGTAATTCGCTTGTAATGTACAGTGTGTGTTGCTTTGGGCTGATGCATGACTGACTGCCTCAAGTCATTGTAAAAGCATGGGCTTCACATGTAGAGATGCCAGCACAGCAAGAACGCCACAAAACCAGCCAGCAATGACTCTCTGAGTTACGCAAAGTCTTTACAGCAGATGCTGAATGCACAGCTCAAAGGCGCCGGCAAAATACAGAATGGCGGGTGCTTGGAAACGGATAATAGCCATGGCACACTCTCATTGGCAGATGAGGAAATAGCTGCTGGTTGGATGAACCAATAAAAACAAAGAGGAGACACGTAGGATTGGACTGTACCTTCCCTCCAATGGTCACACATGCTTTCGAATCCAAATCTCTTGGGGGTCTGTTGGTATAAGGAAAAATATAAAATTATGTTGGTTTGATTATGATATAAAGAATGGAGATTTTTGACCGAATAGCTGTAGTAAGAGTCCTAGGGGTCCCATCTGTGGGCCCACGGGGTATAAGAGTGAAAAATCATGGCTGCATAAATTGGTGGGAAAGGAAGTCATGGACTATCTGCTGAGCTGTAATACACCACCAATATCATCTTTTCATAAAGTATAAAACACTTGAATTTGTACCCATAATGCCCCAGTCCCACCTCCCTGACATATACTGCCTATCCTCCTGTCTGTCCAAAGAGGGTTGGGAAATCTCTTACGTTGCTGTTGGAGAAGGCTGCTCGAAAACTTCCTTTGACAGCTTGAGTTTGGCTCTGCCTCTTGCTTTTCCTGCTGGAGGACACCAAGGAGGAGGCGAGGGTGGGTCATGAAGCAGAAAAGGCTCATGGACAGACCAGTTCCACATATGAGCATTTCAAGAGCGACATTTCAGACGTTAACCTGTCCATCCATCAAAATGCTGACGCGTTACTCTGCTTGGCTTTCCAATCCAATCCAATCCAATCCAAGTAAGCCCCACCGCCCAAAGTGTGTTCACGTTTTACCGACGACACCACAAAAATCAAGACATCTTCATCCAAACATACAAGCACAATGACCAAATACCTTTCACAAGGTCACTAACACCAGAAGCATCAATTTAACAAACCACAACCCAAAAACCAGGAACTGTGTGGCACAGCAGGTTAGGAATCTGGACCCATGCCCATCGGATTGTGGGTTTGAATCCCGTGGCTGGTACTCTTGGGCCCTGAACCCTTAAAGTTCTCTAGGGTCTTGGGTGCTGGCTGACCCTGCCTCACTTCTATGTTGCTTTAGACACGTGCCTGCAAAATAAGTACAATTCAATTTTTTTCTTGCTCACCGCCAGGCACTGAACATACTGAAATATTCATCAAAACACAACCGTTCATCAAACTGGTGTTTCTAAGGAGTGGAAAACTACCTTTGAATTATTCGACTTTACCTCCCAAAAGATGCAACAGCAACTTAGTCTGAACTAGTTACCCTGACAGCCCCAGCAGACAGCAGATTTCAGCCACTCGCACCCACGGCCCATTGCACGTTTGACACTGGCATCTATGAAAGACTTAAGTGGAATAAGGAACTTCGAAAGAAAGGGGGAAAAAAAAAAAACCATGCTCAGTACTCCTTTGCACGATTGATCTTTAAGTCACAGCAAATTCCTCTACTACTTTCATTCCTGGGACTGAATAACTCCACTCTACAAACACAACAGTACAAAACACAGAAGGGCGATGAGACCGCTCCCCCTTTCCCGCCACACACGAATGGAATTCCGGAGAGCCGCCGGCCTCAAACGCAGCGGCTCATTGGACAAGACCAGGCACGCTCCGCATGAGTGGGAAGGCCACTGTGGTCTCGATGGCGGCGGCGTGGGCCTTGGAGCACACAAGGCCGGACACGCACGCCGGGAGAGCCGCTGGAGCGCGCACGCCGGGAGAGCCGCTGGAGCGCGCATGCACACGTCCCCATTCCACTGGAAAGAAAACCCCTTAAAACTAGAGATGGGCCGATCCACATTTTTTCAGTTCCGATCCGATTCCAATACACAACTGCCGATACCGATACAGATTCCG
>JAODJU010000041.1:3279057-3301636 GCA_026776725.1 Gnathonemus echidnorhynchus
CAGGAGGCGACGTAGCAGCTCCCTCCCGAAAGGGTGAGGTGCGCGACAGGCTCCAGGAACAACAATAACGTCACAGTGCCCCCCTCACCAAAAACAGCACCCCACGGGGTCCGAAAAATAGCCAGTACATCTTTAAAAAAAAAAGAAGGTTCATCACATGGCTGTTATTCTCTGAAATCTGTCTCACGGGTCACTTTGACAAGCCTCTCTCTCTCCCTCTCTCCCTCTCCCCGCTCACTCGCTCTCGGTCACTCTCTCCCGCACGCGCTCACTCTGCCTCTGTCACTCTCGGATTACTCTCCTCCCACCCGTGTGGCAATTTGCATGCTAATGAGCCAGAGGCACAGCTAGCCGTACAGGAATATAATTCTCCTCTTCCTGCCTCTCCAAGCTCTCCTTTCTTTGTTTTATTCTTTTTTTTTTTCTCCCCCCCCTTCACTCCCATCCCCCCCCCCTCCTGCCCCACACAGCCCACCTTCCTCTCCTCTCCCCGCCGTTCGCTGGTGCTCCGGAGAAGCCCATGTGAGCGGACAGACCGCAGTCATTCCTTTCAGAGCGGGGACAAACATGTGAGAAGATGTCGGTGGGAGGCTGTGCATGCCCCGGTAAGTCCTGCCGTCTCGCCGCTCTGCCTCGGGCTCCGCTGGCATCACCGCCGACGCTCTGGAGGTTTTTCTGACTGCCTTTTTTCGTGGCAATGGGGGGGGGGGGGGGGTTGTGTGTGTAATAAATGTAACTGTTTTGGTCTGCATGCAGATTCTCGCTGTCCGCCGGCTTGTTCTTTGTGTGTGACGTTCTGTTCCTGCTCATTTTTCGGGGGCACGGGAAAGCGGTCAGGAAAACGGACAAAGGGATGAGAGCGGAGTGAAGGAAAGGTCGCGGACGGCTGCGACGGTGGCACGGGGTGGTGAAAGTTATCCTAGTGTGGCTGTTCCTGTCAGCGTCGGCGGGAGTTTGCCGCGTCGATGGCGAGCGGGCATGTTAAAGGAGGACCCCCAGTGGCATGAGAGGTTTTCACAGTGGGGGCCCGAAAACAGATGTGCTACCCTTTACTAAGGTCGAAGAAGTTTTGGGAGTATGGGGTTGGCGGGGGGTGGTTTGGGGGTTGGTTCCCTCCAACTGGTAAGGGAGTAATTCTGAGGTTGAGGTTGACCAGAGTTGTGGCTTGCAGTCGATTGCTGGGGCTACAAGGTGGCAGGTGGGAATGGTGAAGAAAGCCACAGAATACCTCGGGATACAACAGCGCCGCCAACAGGCTGGAGCTGTTCATTGCAGGCTTGCACATTTTCAGGGCTGTTATGGTCTGTCGTTCATCATCACCACATTAACTGCATTGATAGGGTATTAAAAGGGCCCCAGAGAAACATGGATCATCATTGGTTGGCGAATGATTTGTTTTTGGTTTGATTCGCTCAGGCAATGTGTTGTTTCTGTGCTACTGCTGGCTGTTTGAACGTAGCCCAGGGGACACAAGGGGGGAGACCGTATGACCAACATGTGGCTGGCAGATCTACTGCTCCTCCAGGACAGGAAGTGGCAAGGTGACAGAGAAACAAAGTCATTTCTTCAACCTTGGGATCTGCAACAAAATCCAAACTGATCACATGGCCTTTGGCAGCCTCAAGTTCCTCTCCTCATCTTCTGAAATACGTTAAAAGCAATTGACAGGTGTCAGGAAACATTTTTTGCAGACAGAGACAAACCGTTCTATTCCATTTCTGTCTTGCTGCCAAATCTGACACTGACATCCAAAGGGAAAATCTCAGCTTGGTCTTGAAAACCTCCTTCATCGTCTAGATCTGAGACAAGCTGCCATCTTCTTCTATTGCTCCTGATCTCTCATCGTCTCTGCATGGATAGTTTTCATCTCCGCTCCACCCCCAGTCTTTTGTTTTGCCAAAAATGAGCCCAGGATTCTATAGGTGACCCCTCACCGACTTCTTAAGCTTCTGCTAAAACTTCTGGGCAGTGACTGAAGTAGGAATTATGGGATGGACGTCCTGCACATGGGGGTGAGATTTGTGCCTGACTGCAGTTGCCAATGTCATGCCATAATAGCCTGTGTCCACATTCTCCATCCGTATGGCTCGATGAGGCGGGACTTGTCACAGAGTCCCAATCATCACTGGAGGTTCCTGATGACAACAGTGACGTGTGAGGGCCATTCTTGGCATTGTCGGGCAATACTGGTGGCATAAGCCAAGGGAAGAAGCGGCCAGAACTGTTGCCGGGCACTGGGCACTCTCAGCGCAGTGTCTCCATGCACGAGGCCGGCGCACCCGCTGGCGGCATCCCACGCCTCGAATTGTGAGCTGGCATCGCAACTATTGCAATGGGCCATAATGCGCTGGCATTAGATGCGACTGACGAGGCGTGTGAGACGGGGACGTTTTTACCACCGCTCTCGGCTGTGGTGGCATGCGCCCACCCCCGCCTGTCCCCCCCCCCCCGACCGCTGGTGCTCGTTCCATGTCTTAGGAGTGCAGGAAAGGGACGCGTCGAGCGAGAGGAGCGTGTTTAGCGTCGTGTCTGGCGACGTTGCCGCTAAATGCGTTTTGCGCGTCGATTAGGTGACTGAGTGCAAGGGGCCCAATCGCATGGCCAGTCACACGTTTAGTGGCCCCGATCCCCCGGACCCCCTCAGCGCAGACGCAGGCTGGCAGGGAGCTTCAGACCTCGGCAGCCCGATCCTTATCTCAGGCCGAGTTCCTGCTTTGAAGCTGATAAACAGGCCAGCATTTTGCGTGTGTGTATATGGTAGTGTGGGGGGGGGGGGGTTGCCAGAGGTTGGGGGGGGGAGTAGCTTGTGTTTAAAATCAAGGCGAATACGTGCACAAGGGTGCATATTTCAAGAACTCAGTCATGGAAATTTCCACGGACATGTGTGATCCTCGATTTGTTTTTTCTTGCCTCGTCTCTCTCTCTCTCTTTCTCTCTCTCTCTTTCTCTCTCTCTCTTTCTGGGAGCAGCACATAAGGAGGGCGAAGCAGGGAGCGAGAGAGCGTGAAAGGAAAAGAGAGGGAAAGACAGAGGGAAGACAGAGAGAGGCGTTTCTCCCTCTAGCCTGCTGTTTTTCACATTCCCTCGTTCCGTGCATGTGGACTATACTCTTATCCCCTGCTCTTGTTTTTGCGAGGCGCACCGCTCGTCCACCCCCTCCCCCCCCAAGGGGCGGCCTTTGCTCCTGGAGCCGAGATGAGTCTGTTTTTCCGTGTCCCTGTCCAATTCACCATGGAGCCCGAGCTGTTGTTTGTGGAGCGCCTATCCCTGCATGCTGCCCCCGTGGCATAAACCCCGACGTAACTCACAGCACAGGCCCCGTTTGAAGTCAGGTTTGTTTACATTCCCGTGCTCAGATGGAGGGAGGGAGAGAGGGAGGGGGCCCCGCCCCCTTTCCCATGTGGGTTGTGCACGGACAGAGCACTGTGTGTGTGTGCATGTTGGGGGGGCTTGCTCCAGACATGCGATGCTCAAATGACATCATACAGGACAGGAAGGCGGCAGTGTGCTCTGCAGGGGCGGGAGCATCGCACTGCTGCATGTGTGTGAGCGTGAGTGTGAACATGTGTGAGCGTGTGGGTGAACGTGTGTGAGCGTGTGGGTGAGTGTGTGTGAACATGTGAGTGAGCTTGTGTGTGAGCAGGTGTGTGAGCAGGTGTGTGAGCGTGTGTGTGAGCGTGTGTGTGAGCGTGTGTGTGAAGCGTGTGTGTGAAGCGTGTGTGAGCATATGTGAGCGTGTGTGGGCGGGTGTGCCACATTTCACTCAGAGCCAAGAAATCGTAATTAGAGTAAAAACTCAGTCAGAGGATGTACGCCAATGTTGAGGCAAATCTGTAAAAATACAAAGCTCCGGAGCCCCCCCCCAAGCCACCGCAACCCCACTGTGCAATCTCTGTCCTTCTCTCTGCCCCTCGTCGAGCACACGCCCGCCCGCACACACACACTCACACACGCGCACTCGATATCAGTCAGAGCCCTGCCACCTCATGCAGAAAGTCACATGATCCCCTTGATTAGAGGGAAAATTGCTTAAAGCGGCGGCACTAAAATGGCAACCAAACAAAGGCAGGCTGTTAGGCATTTTACGGCAGCCAGCGCCGAGCGGCCTGGTGGGGCACGTCTGCTGGAGGGGGGCGGGGGGCGGGGGGCTCCAAGCCGACCCAAAGGCACCCTCCCACAGCCCTGCTGGCACTGGATGCTCCAAAATCCTCACAGAGACCCCCATCTCGGCAGCGACAGCAAGCAGAAAGAAAATGGCTCCCCCCCCCCCCAAGGGGAACACACCGATGCTCATCATTTGGTTTGTTCCGCCCAGTGCACATGTTGCAAACGCCGTGCGCGTTCTGTCCCCCCACACCCAGGTTTCAGTAACATTTTCCGAAGCTCTGCTTCACTGTAATCCTGGGACGAGTTGCTGAGGCGGCGCACAAAGGAAGGGTTGTGGGTTCAACTCCCAGGAGAGGGTTTGCTATTGTGCTGCTCAGAAAGGTTACATTAACCTGTTCATCTTAAAATAATATGTACAGCTGCAGAGTCTGGCAACATGTAAGGTGTATACTGTATATTACTATCAATTAACCATGATATTAGGAGGTTGAGGGAGGAGACACCAGAAGCGATGCGATTGGCTCCACGTGCCGGGCTCTCCTCATAAACAGGAGCTGTGCCAACAAGCTCGCAGCCGAACTGGAACTGCACGCTTAGTGTGACATACCTCAGTGCGTGAAGAGACACGATTCTGTGTGCCAGTTACCTGCCCATTAGTGAGACTGTGAGCCTCTCTCTGTACAATACAGCCCAGTGCGTGTCATAGAAATATTTGTCGTTAGGTGACACCAGTATCTCCTTAACGTGATCGGAGAGAACGATAAAATCTTAATGCAGTGTTCCGTTTTAGAGTAGCACTGGCAGAACACTGGATTCGGGGGCCTCCGGGTGCTGTAGCGTAAATGAGCGTTACGAGCCGTGCCAGCGCGTCCCTGCCCACGAGAAGCGGCGGCAGGAAAGACGGACGGCTGGATTATCCGAGTCCGATGAAGAAGCTGCCGTACCACAGAGAGAGGTCCTTAGGCTGAGCGTGGAGGCTGTCGGGGATGTGAGACTGTTCCCAGGAGAGGTGTACGGAACCACGGTACGTGTGGGGGGGTGCCGGGAGTTGTCGAGCCGCTGTCTGGCAGCTTCCCGGCACGGTCTGGCATTGACACACACCTGTGACGCCTGGGGCCCCGGTACACGCAGGCTGCACTGTGCTTCCCTCCGCTGAGCAGACGCACCCAGAGCGCCGCACAAAGCCCTATTTTTATAGCGCTGCATGTCTGCCGCTCAGTTCGGCTCCCCTCTGAGAAGCATGGCAGCAGCACCTCAGCGCTGTTGTATTTTGCAAAGCGGTCCCACCGCCCCCCCGCCCCCCCCCCCCCCCCCGGCGGGTAGCTCCAGTGCAGCACACTCTGCCAATCCCTTTGAGGTTTGTCCGCTCCGCCGAGACCGCGGAGGGCTCAGGCGCCGGCACCGACCGCGCTGGCGTTTCACCTGCCCTGAAAGCGCACGGCATGCAGAGCTGGTCGATGTCCACACTGCATCACAGGCGCCCCCTGTCTGAGACAAAGTGGAATTGACTTGTTAAGTCGGGGCCACCTCAGAAGATGCGGCTGCCTGTGTCGCCTCATCGGTTGACTAGAACTGATGGCATGATTGGGAACATGTCAGCCCTCCCATCTCTCCCAGAAGTTCCGTAAGTGTCCCGCAAATTGACAGCAGCTCCCAGACACCCGCCAATGATGCGCAACGCTCCAGAAATCTGTCATTCTGCTACTCAGCGGCTGCAGTCCCACCCCCCAATCAGTCGGCAAATTTCACCACCGCCAGAACCCCCTCTCCCCCTGGGTTGGTAAATTTTACTGCCAGCAGTATTTCTGATACGTGTAATTAAAATACGTATTTTAAATACAAAATTGTATTTAATTTGCATTTGACTTACTTCATAGAAATAATTGCGTTATTTGGATCAAAATATTTTCTGATGTATTTTTGCCCATCTGCTTTCACTTTTTCACAGACCGTCAAACCGTCTAGACATTATACCACGGCATATGCTCTTTTAATATTTCCCTATAAAGTTTGCCGGGGGGGGGGGGGGGGGGTTATACCTTCATCTGCCCCCCTGAAATCAATATGTTTCTGATATGTTACCCCCTTAAGACGTACCCCTTTTTTGCTGGGCCTGAGTCAGTCTGTAGTTTCGACAGCTGTGCAGTTTTGTTACTTTGACTGCCTGTCCTACACTGGACCATGTGGCCGTTATAAGTCGCCTGACTGCAACAACACCTTATTTCCAAATGAATGGACCCATACATCGCGGTACATGCAATTTATGTAAACGTGTATAAAGTTAACGTAATTACTGCTTCTTTAGCTGTCTGAATAACAAATAGTATCTTTCACAAAAGAAACCCGTATTCCTTTGTTTTGATTAACGTGACTGACGCAGATTTTTTTAAATGACTTGCGTTCATTTGGCCGGCCACAAGGTGGCGCCAAGAGTCCCACAGCGCAACGTCTGATTACAAAAACAGGCCTTTGATCATTTACAAGATGCCTTTTGATGTGGAATCTAAATGGATATCGGAGCCTTTTCCAGTTCAACAAATCAGCACAATTGTGTACTGTTGTGCTATTCTGAGTGTATAACGGAGCTTCATCAGAGGGGTGTAGAGCAGAGTCGGTCATTATCAAGGATACCAGGAGATAGCTTTGAAAATTATTATTTTTTTTTTTTTGTAGTTCCCCGAAATCATCACAAGGCTTTCAAGTATCTGTACTGCTATGCAAATAATGTGAGAGGAAAGCAAGACCTGATCACGTCAGCTACAAGGTCTCGATCCTGGGGTTATGCATTTACTAAGAAAAATTAACAAAGAGTTCTGTTTTAGTTCACTGCCTTTCTCATTTACCCAGCAACAGAAATCACCCTTAGCCCCTGTGCTCCCTTCAGTTTCTTGCCAATGTTTCAGAGTAGTGAGGAACAAAACACAAAACAAAGGTGGAGGCTAGCAGGCAGGAGACACTCAGACTGCCCTTAGGGGGCGTTAGTGAGCTCTCATGCTTGTAGAGAGAAGGATGAGAGTCTGCTTGCTTGCAATTGGATTAAATGGTTGGTTCCTCTCCGTCTCGTCCCCCGGAAGAGACATCAACTTTACCCCGTAGAGCATTCATGGGTGACAGGGCACAAATACTTAGCAATAACTCAGTTACTACTGAAGTAAAAATCATGAACAATTTGTGAACAAACGCAGTCACTGCTTGAGATAAAAGATACGTCACGATTCATCATTAGATGAACAAACATGAGACCAGTACTTCACTTATGTTATTCATGGCTTGTTTCTTCAGTAGTTCCTTTATAGTTCACAGAATTAACAGATGTAGTAACAAATATAGTAACTGCTTGATAAAATATGCATCATGATTGATTAATGATGTATTAACATGAGAACAGTATGTAACTCAGACTTAGTTTGTGGTTAATTAATACATGAGTAATAGCGTAATACTATATTATTTGTGCCCCCTCAAGTACAGTGTGACCCGCATGGAGCAGGTGGCTGTCTGCACACGGGCTGGTACCCAGGCAGCCTGAGCTGCCATTAACACTGTGGATCGGGTAGGAGATGAACACTGACTCTGACTCGCCAGTCTGGGGAACCAAAAAGCATATTGGCAAGAACAGCGGGACACCAGCCAGCTTCAGAGTCTCCGGCGGAGGAGGGACATACAAAGAAGAAAGATAGTGCCCCCCCCACCCTCCCCCATCATTCCCCTACACCTCTCTTGTTTCCATGCCAACAGCAAACTGGCCATGAGTGTGCTGGGATCATGGTTTTACCTCACTGGGTCTCGCCGGCTGGGGAAAAAATAAACAAAAAAAGCCTCGCAGTGTAAATGGGTCACGGAATGAGACACGAGATCATAAGCTGTCCTAGATATGGGTTTGCAGGAATGCGAATGGATAGCTGAGCCTGAAGCGCGGGTTGCCGTGGTAACGTCATGATGCTCTCCGCCTCTGCCAATCGGGCGGGTCGCCTAGGAGAGTCATGTGACACGAGGGGACGGTGCTACGCTTAGGAAGACTAACGGGACATGCACACATGCGGCATGAACGCTCAGCTCGAGACTATGAGATCGGTGACGTCTTCTTTGATGATTCCTTCTGTAAAAGTACTTTGAGTCCAAGCCCATTTACTTCATCCACACCGATTCAGAGTCATAACCCCTGGACGTCTCTCTACACTCCCACCCCCAGGGTTCTTCTCTGTGGGGATGTCATGCATTGGATGTCCCACCCCGACTCGTGCTTTTTTTCTATATTTTAAGGGGGGGTCATTTGGGTGTGGTGGTGTGCTTATCAGGCCCCTGACAGATCGCCTTGTGGTTTCCTGTTGCGGTTGCGAGAATGACAGGGGGGCGGAGCCGCCTGCACTCACCATAAACACCTGACTGAGCTAGAGTAAGTGCAGAACCAGTGTCCCAGTGAGTCGTGGTCAGGGTACAAGGCTGCAGCTTCTCTTGGTCACCATGGCCGACCAGTTTGTCGCCGCAGGTAGGGAACCTTCTCTCTCTTCCCGTCCCTCCGGTGTGGCTGAAATCGCCGTTCCCGCTCCAGTGAAGCCCTGATATTACCGATGGGCCTTAGCAGATGGGCGTTGTAGCGAGGTGGCGAAGTCTCTAAAAACCTCCTGCCTGGAACGCAGAATGCTCCAGCTGCGCATGATCCATCTGTGCTGGCAGGACAGAGAAGGCCGAAGGCCACCCACCGCCATGTCAGCCAGCGTGTTACACGCCACGGCAACAGAAATGCGACCAAGAGATGTTCGTTTGTTTACTCGTGAGGTCGTTGACTGGCTGGTTGTGTGGTGGCCCCCGATATCAGCAAACACGCTCCTTGTTAAGACCGAGATAAGCCAGGATGTGTAACGGCAACTGTTTGCCCATATTTTGCTAAATTTCTATGCCTGTTAGTGTGGCATGGCCTGCTTTTTGTCGCAGGAAACTATGAAGCATGTTCTGAAAGGTCAACAGCATTGCCCTGCAGCGGGCGGGACATCAGTCAGGATGTGAGCATCAAGCTGCAGGGATGATGAAGCATCCAAGCTAGAATGACCTGCTTTAAAATGCGATCCATGCGTACATTTAAATGCATTTATTTGTTTTCTTTGTTTTTTGAATGACAATAAATAGTTTGTTGCCAGTCCCAGAGTTAGGTATAAACTCTGTTTTTGTTGGTGTCTCTGGATATATGTTGCTGTTGTCTGGTTTATAAAGTGCAAATACAGATTTTGGCCTTTTTTGCTAGGTGGTGGATCACATGTGATTATTTTATATCACTGTAACCTGGAATTTTCCAAATCCCATAAAAAACAGAACAGGCTTTGCAAACACATTATATTCATTGTATAAAGGTTGTATGAAGTCTATAATCATACTAAGTTTTACAGGGTCATACAGGTGTGTATTTTTATGTTGCTGTTTCTTGTACAGATAATTCACCCTTAACACCACGTTCCTTGGTGCTGGGGTTGTGTGTGTGGCTACCCTTCAACGTATTGTGTTGAGGTTGGGTATGTCCCCAACATTCTGTGCTGTGTACAGTTGTGTCGAGGTTGGTTATATAACTAACCCTTGGTCTTGCGTACTGATGGTGTTCAGATTGCATATGTAGTTTATCATCACTGCTGTGTACTGTTGGGTTGAGGTTATACAGCTTGACCACCCTTAATGTTGCGCTCAGGTGCTGCCTCTGTGGAAACAGTCACACGCCCCATCCCCCATCCTGTTCTCCAGTGTTTCATAATCCTGACATTTAACTGTAAGCAAAGGAGGTTCACTTCTTACAGTGTGAAGGAAAGCCGGATGGTGAAAGCTAATTAGCAGCAAAATAGCAGTCCAGCTTTTTTTTTTTTTTTTTTTTTTTAAATAGCGTTACCACGTGGGAACCATTTTCCCTGTTGTGACGACGTGGAGGCGTACGTGACATCTGAAAATGTAAGTGGGCGCAGGAGGCTCACGCGGCGACACGATCGGCTCTGACATCTCGCCCTCCGAGCGAAATCCATCCCGATGTCTCCCTAATGAGCCACGCAATTAGTCTTTTGTGTCTCCTGAGGCTCCTTGAAAGCGACGGATCTTCAAAGTGAGCTGGGATGTGAAGCGACCAGGCAGCCTGGGTGTTCCCCGGGCGCAGGACGGTTTTGCCAGAGGCGCACGGACACAGCTCGACCGATGGGTCGCTGCCAGTTACGCCACTGTGCGCCCATGTGACAGACTGAGCCTACGGCTTCAAAGGGGAGTGAAGGCCGAACCCCAATCCGACGTGAAAAAAGTGACATAAATTTTCCACTTTCCACTTTTCACTTTCCACGTATGAGGCGCCCGCGCTGCATGAAAAGGGTCAGGAAGCTGCTTCCTCTAGCCGCCTTTTTGTCGTTGCTGTTGGCAGAGCTTCCCGCTGCCGGCAGCACGAACATCTGGTACGTCGGCACCATGTGTGAAAATGCCTTTGGAACAAATACTGCAAGGAGGCCGTTAATCTGATGAGGATGTAGGGCGATGAGGGCGCGCCCTTTACAGGTGGAGAACTCTTCCAGCGCAGCTGTTGTTGGCGGAGGCAAGAAAGCGAGGCAGCCAAGCCCGGTGCCCTGGGGGGGGGGGAGGGGTCTTTCGTCCTCTATGTCCCTTCACCTGCAAAACAAAAACTTTCATCGCTGCATGCGCCCTTCCCCCCCACTTTTGATTTTTTTAAATAGAACGAACAGGCCAAACGAAGGAGAGAAAAGCATGCAAGAGCTCAAACAGGGACAGCATGACCAGCAAGCAGCGTGATGGTTAAGAAGATAGACGTCTAACCTAGAAGTTATGGGTTCAAGTCCTAAGTGAGGAGAACCCTGCTGTTGGACCCACAAGAGTATTTCACCTAGATTACTTCAGTGACCGTTAGCTTTATAAAAGTTAGAGTCAAAAGCACAAATATTTATATATGAGAAGTTATCTGACTTGATTTGGGTGCTTATTACTGTGTTATGAGCTCTCCAGACGTTTTCTGTTTGTGGCCGGTGCAAAGGTAACATGAGGACGGCCACAGAGCACCTGCAGGTGCTGATGAGAGAGCCAGGTCCTCGAGAGCAGGATTATCACCAGCCGTCAGTCACTGACGAGCTCAGTCCTCTCCTCATTGGTTACTTCATTGGCTCTCTTGTGATTAATCTAGACAACAATCGGCAGCACATGACAAATTCCACCCGCAGTGGGTTTTGAAACTTCATTTCTCTCATCAGAACATCCCACCAGCTTCTTTCTGTTACCACTGCTGTGACATGGCAGCGACTCATGCAGTTGTGATTAAAGAGCAGTCCGCCTGCCAAAAGGCAGGAATAAAAGCAGGGAGGTGCCATGTGCATTTTATGGAAAACCTCCTCAGCTGAAGGTAGGCAGATCTAAAACTTCAGGAATAGTCTTTTCTGCTGGGGTTCTGACAATTCTGATGGCAAATGGCTGTGAGTTTGACTTCTGCTGCCTGTCATCTCAGGCTTTTGTTTTTCATCCGGAGCCATTCATTTTATATGACACAAAGGCAGACTAAAAGAGCCGCCAGCACAGAACGGCTTCGCACTCGAAGTATTTCTACCGAATATTTTTATAGAGGTGCAACTTTCTTATAGGTCTCAGTTGACGCTTATAGGCATCAAATAGTCACACTATTTGGCTTTAAAACACAATGCTAGTCTGACGGCCCCCAAGTGATTTGCTCAACCAACCAATCAGAAAGTCTCTCACTAACGATCCTCCAATTACAAAGCACAGACTCCAAAATGAGACTTAAAGGCACATTCGTCAAAATATTTTAGTTCTCAACTAGTTCTGAACCTGTTAGACTGAATTATAAGTGAATTTTCCAGTTGTTTGACCCTATAAAAATGGTACTGAGAGCTAAACTGAATTAGTTTAGTTGAATTAGTGCAGTAACTTGTTCAACCAAGAGCTTTACTGTTTGTGTAGACTGGAAACCTTCAAAGATTGTGGCCCACCAGCTCCAGAGATGACCAACACCACCCAAACTCCATTTGTGTACCGCAAAGAACTTTACTAATTAGTTATCGACTTCCTACTACTACAATTAATCATAATAATAATAATAATAATCATCATCATCATCGTCATCATAACTATTATTATTATTGTGACAGGTTATAATAAATCACCATAAGTCACATACCTGTTCAAAGGCTATAAAGTATTAAGCTAGTGCTTAAGTAATGCTTCATAATTAAATATAGGAATGTACTATTATGGTTTTAGAACTTCTCTTCTCTTGAGAGTTCTCGCTGAAATAAACACACCGCCAAACATCTCAAAGACTTCAGTGTTGAGGTCAGAGAAAGGCGAGAATTAAACTGGTACTCAGGATATATTGAACATGCTCACCTAATATTTCCATTGTTAAACCAATTTTAATATAAATATATATCATGGCTCAATAAAGGCAGTAAGTTCAATGTGGCGGTATTCTATACTGATAATATCATTACTGCATATATTAGCAAACTGGTATGGCTGATTTCTGTGCTAGTTGATTCAGCTGAGTGATTGTGATTAACATGCCTGAATGTGAGCGCTTGTGAACGCGAACTGCCTGTAAGAATTTGAAACCAGTTTGACAGATATCGTTTGGACAGCCCAAACCCTTGACTTCCGTTGTTGTGGACCCAGGCATTCAGGGGATTATCCTCCATGCACAGTTAAATGGGTGACATTAATCACTGCTCAGGTTGCACTATTGACTGTTGCCATGGATACATGGGACAGTGGACGCAGGATACAGCTAAACTTTTGTACAGTATTATTCTGCAACAATTGCTACCTACATCTCGAAATTAAGTCGTTATTCCCAAAAGACTAACAGACATAACGTTTTTATTTTACCACTGTTTTTTTTAATTACAGGTTTTTGAGATTCACTACAACTGTGTATTTTTGGTCACACAATGCTATCCATAAACCGATTAAAACTGTCCAAATTCAGGTGTTGCGCCATCCAGATTTACTGCACGAGTTCAGCGGCTGGGAGCTGAATGATAGCAGTGAGCTTTAACTGCGCCCGCAGCGAAGGGGTTCGCCAGTTAGAAGGAACAGCGGCATCCTCCTGGGAAACGGGCGTGGGACCCGGGGGAGAAGACGGAGTGCCACTCTTACCGTAATACCTGTTGTAGACCACACTAGAATTTTTATGAGTATTTTGAAATTAGGGGATCTTTTTAAAACGTTGCACATTTCATTGTCTAGTTGAATTTACACATTTGGGCCACTTAGTCATTCATAATAGATAATTTACAAATTAGTTAGCTAAATTGTGGGCAAAACTAATGTGTGTGATTGGTGTAGTAATGGAAGATTTCGACAAACAGCGGGGCCGTTTGTTGACATGTTTGAGAACACATGAGCTGTAGACTCGCTGTTAACAGCTCGTCCCGATATATTAACTGAACATATTCGAGGCAGTTTTATCTAAAGCCAACTTTTCAATAATCCCGTGAAGAATGTATAATTGTACCAGCAGAAACAGCGGCTAAAATCTCGCCATGATCTTTTTATCCGTGGGAAAGTTGGCTTGATACTGTGACTACAATGGCCATACTGAAAGTCCATTTGGTTTGTTTCGAAGATTATATGTACAATAAACCCAGTGATGAACGCGGCATCGTATTATTAAAGCTCGCGGCTTTAATGTCACCACTTAGTCTGAATGCTCAGTGGACATGGCGCGAGGAGCGGCTACTCCGGCTCGTGCGGCGCGAGGCAGCGTGCACACACAGCCGATGGGGGGGCCGCGGGGGGGTTCGCGACGCCGCGCCGCAGTCGCTCGCGTTGGAAAGCGGCCGCTGCAGCGGGGGGAGGGTGAGAGAAGGGCGGCTGGCGGCGCTGCCTGGCTCCCGGGCCTCACTCTCTGAGAGGAGTCCGAGAGGCTTAGCGCCGTTTTCCAGAGCGGAGGGGGACCGGTGGGGGGGACGCATCGACGGAGAAAGAGGAGGGCCCACAGCTATTGTTCATGTCTGTCCACGAACAAAGGGCTCTTCGGGGAGCGTACCCTCGTCTACTACAGGCTTTCGGCACCGGACAAGGCCGCGTATGAAAGAAAAATATTACGGAGCGCTAAACGCCCGCTTTCTTTTTAAGCGCCAATGCTACTTTAATCTTTTAAAATTATTTTTTTTTATTTAAAGAAGGGGATTTAAGGCACTCCCGCCGCCGTACTGAGCGCACACGCCGGGCAGCAGCGATTTGCGGGATCCGTAAGCGCCGGTTCTGTCAGCACTTCTTCCCCAGGTACAGTTACGCCTGCAGGGCCAAATCCGCCGCCGCCGGTTCGTGCTGCGCTTACCGCCCGCGCTGATCTTGTGGCCGCAAGCCGAGCGGTCTGAGCCGGCTGGCCGAACCGCGATTGGGGGTCTGTGCTGGGGCCTGGTCAGCCGGCCGACTGGCGGCGGCTGGCTACCGGAGCGGAGGTCTGTCAGCCGAGGACGGCGGTGATTATCATGTGGGTGGCGGAGCTTGGTCGCTGAATGCTGCGGTGTTTCAAGTCAGGAGCGCCGCACAGGCTAGTAGTGCAGTCCTGGATGTCGCTCTTTTATTAAGCGGAATTACAAATCACACCCCTCTTTGCTAATTCCTAATATGTATCCAGTTCTTGCTTATAAATTTGTGTAGAGAAATGTGAAGATAAACGCCGAGGTCCGTCCTTCGGACCTGATGCTAGGCTGCTGGATGTAACTTCATCCTAATTATCTCCGGGGCTGTAGTGAGGAGACGCCGGGGACACCCCCGCAAAGCTCGGCTGGTGGGGTTACCCCCGCGCTGCGAGTAAGTTAGGGTATTAACAAGTTAGTGTCTAGCTTATGTACCGCGGCCGCATCGTGCTTAAGAGGATATCGTCTTGGTAAGAAGATGTTTAAAGATGGAATTAGTGTGATAGAGTAAAAATCAGTTATTATATATATAATACACACGCATAGATGTATATGTATAGTAAATGTATGCATTCAGGTACACGTCGCCTCAAGTAATAATGTCTTCGTTTCTTTCACGTATGTTTTTTACATATTCATTAAATGTCAAATGTTACTGACGTTTTATAAATGGCATCTTGGGTCTTCAGTATGGGTTGGTGATTTCTGCGTTAGCTTATGTTGTCCTTAATAATAACGAACCCCTGCATTGCTTTTGCGTTGGTTAATTAAAAATGCAATGGTTCATTGAAAGAAAAACTGAAATGTAAAGTAAATGTGCAGTCGAAGGAAGTGCCCGGTCGGTTTTTGAGTGTGCGCACGTTGCCCTGGTTGTTAGAGACTAAAGTGCATTAATGAACACCCCCCCCGCCCAAAAAAAAAATAAAATAAATAACAACAATAATAATTTGGACACAAGTTACCGACTGTTTGCCCCGTATTTTTAAAATGCCACTTAAAGTGATGTGTTGGGGACAGCTTTAAAAGCATTTTGAAATACCAGAGATTTAGTAGAGTAGATTGGTGTATTTATTTGCCTTAAACTGTAGCCAGTAATTTAGTAGTTGTAAGGGTACTTTTGTTAGGCAGGGGGGCAGCTGGGTGCTTTAAGCAGGGTATGTTTCTCTCCCATCTGATCATGTCCTCTGGGTGATGTTACAGCATTTTGATGAGTTGTGTGTAGGTTTGCGGCTGTGTATGAGATGTCCACACCCTGTGCACAGTATAGCTGTGATTCTACTGATGATGTCAGTGTGTCAAGTGTCTGTGAAGCGGTTGACTTAAAATGACACAGACTATTTACAGTGGCCTCTCTGAGGATGACTGATCCCCCCCCCCCTTCCGCAGGTGACTCCCTTGAATAATTCTTGCACACTCATAAATGTGGCAGGCTTTTTTTGTTTGCCACATGATATGAGCAGTGGTGCAAGCAGCCTGACAAACACTGAACCCCGAGAAACAGGAAACTGCCCCATCAGTGCAGTCAGTGAACTAGCAAGCCAGAAATTACAGCAGGAAGCGGAGTTTGTCGCCTGATTAAATTTAATCTTGGCAGTGGTTGGTACTGTTGTTAACAGAGTATATGCTTAATGCTCAGGACAGAAATGCTCCGGACAGTAAAATTTCCGTCTGTTTGGGGAGCCGTACGGACTGCTGGCGATGAGGCTGTATTTATCTTCAGACCAAATTCCTTGCATCAGCCTTTTCTGAACAGTGAATTTTTAATGGCAGAAGTCTTCACCATGAATGTTTAATGAGCTCCGTCTCCCAACGGGCAAACCTCATTTCCTGTGTGTCTGTTTGTAAACTCCACTCTTTGTTAATGAGCCAACAGGTGCTCCCAGATTCATCCGGTACTACATTTACCTACTCAGCAGACCTGTCCCAGGTTACCATTTTGCCATTGTGCAGGTGGGTGTTTTAATGGAAATATGCAAGGAACACGTTCAGGACTACATCGGTGCGCCCCATCGGACTTAATCTGTCGATGTATTCCTTGTGTGCTGCCCTAAATGGAAGATTTCTGGAGAAAATGTCAAATGATCTGCTTTCCAGCTAAGGATGCTGAAACTGCTGAAACGGCAGCTTATCACAGAGTTGTTTCTCAAACGGCTGGAGCTCAGTGTTTACCACTCCGGTGTCCTGAGTGAACTAATGGTCTGTGTCTACCTCGCGTTGGGAGGCTGTTCCTGTTTAGTGTATTCGGAGCTAGAGCACACCAGCTCCTTTATTAATGCATTTGACTCAGGAAGCTCCTGTCAGTGTGTCAGTTGGATGTTTAGCTCTCTTGAAAATGGAGAAGGGTTGTAATGAACCCTTTGGTAAGTCCTGCAGAGAAACCAGCAAGCACCACACTTGTCAGTAACAGTGCCCTTATGGTCATGTTGCAGGATTGTGGAATGGTATTTTTACTGATTATAGCAGACCATTGTAGGATCAAAATGAATGTGCAGCTTTCATTTTGCATAAGCAGTTGAAGTGCTGAAGATCATCATGCTCAATACACTGAAGGTGATCGTACAACCAACACCCAAACTTCTAACAATAGCACGTGTAGAGCTGAGAAAAACAAACCCAATTGGCTTTGCAGAAATCTAAATTCTTTAGTGTTTGTGACACCATCGTGGACTTTAAGTTCATAGCCTTGTCTTGCGCTGGGTTTGGTTCTCTCACTCATAATTCCTGTTGTTTGATTTCATCATGTACTTGACCAGCTGAACTGGTGACTGAGTTACCAAGTTCTGGTTAAGCCACATTCCATGTCTGTGTCATTCACGTATAGCTGGGAGGCTGCAGGTCCGAGTTTGTGGCCGAGCCCCAGGTCATACCTTAGCTGAAATTCTGTTGTCAAAAGCATATTGGGCACTTAAAAGGTGCATATGCATCGCAAAACTGAGCTGTGAAAGTTGCTTTGGGTACCAGCAGCTCCAGTCCGGCGAGATATTCCTGCTGCGTTCACTCCCCTCCTTTTTTTTTCCGTGACAAACTAACGACGATGTTGTGAGGATCGTTCCGAGTTGCGGCGGTTGCAGACTCCCGATCGATCGGCAGTTAGTGGGCAATTTGAAATGGGCGATCGATTCCGTGTGCAGGGATGTTCACATGTACGCTAGTGGCCCGGTTTGAAAAACACGCACTGTTTGCACACCTCTCGTGTGTTGGTGTTTTGCGCTTCGTTGTCTTTGCAGCGGTGATATTGTGAGTCGTCGTGAATGAGTGTCTGGTAAGGGGATCGTATGCATGCATAAAGTGGTTAGTATAATTGTAGCTCTTCTCTCTGACTCAGGCTAATGTCCAGCATCAAACCCCGAGCCATTAGATGTGCTCTTGTGGGCAGCTCACATTCCCTCTCTGGTTTTCGCTGAAGATGACTGTTGGTTTTCTGTCTTTGTTGTGACAGCTTCTGCTTGGTGTTTTTCCTCGAGGCCTCCAGCTAAAGGGAAAACAAATACGTAATGAGTTGGGTAGGGGGGCACGGCTGTGTTGCCGTGGGGATGGGGCTGGCTGTCTTGCTTTTCCCATGTGGGAACTACACCAAAGCACCGTCCAGGTTTCTTGCACCCTGATCTACTGGGCACAGCAGGGTTTCACTGTAGGTGTGGCTGTGTCTGCAGTGCCCAAACTCTACACTGCTTTTAATAGAACTAGATTTGGAGAGTAGTTAAAAAAATAATTTTAATATCTTATAATACATTATACTTTAAGTGCTTGTATTTTTAAACAAATGTATTAGAAAGTTATGAATTCTGCGGATGATCTCCTTATCCATAAACTTTACAGCTGCATGATTTTCCTGTTGGATAGAAAAAAGGATGGATTTAAGCTCCTCTGATGTTGTTTGGAGCTAAATGAGTAGGCAGGGTGCATAATTATAGGAATGGCAATGCTGACAAATCGGAGTAAATAGGTGGTGACGTTCTTGCTGGGATTTGTGTCTAAACTGTCAACTTGCAGCTCTGATTCGTACAGTCGGAGATGAGATGCGGAAATCTTTGTTTCATATTACATCTGGAAATGGTGTAAATATTCGTTTATATTCCGTCTAGGTATGAGGAATAATGGATAATATTTTTTTTTGTTATCGGTACTTGCGCTCACAGGTGACTGTAATGCAGCAGTAGAAATTCATTGTACACTGGCTAGCTGCTTAGCTGAATTGTGTTAGTTTGTGTGTGTGGGGAATTGCTGACATCCAGCTTATTAATGTCATTCACTGAATCGGGGATAATCTACTTTGATACTATGAATGCCTTATGTTTTCTCACACAGCAGGTTGATATTTTTCTTTGTAATATGAAATATCTAACTGTAATATGTTCCCACATGGACAATTTGTCGATGGAGAATGAAATTTATCCTTCAGGATTAAGAATAATCATCTGCTGAAAACAGGGAGTATAGGCAGAGCATCAGTCCAAAGTCAGCACAGAGAAATTTCTCTTGCCTCTGGGCCATTATTATTGCAAATGGCTGTATTGATTGTGCAGTTGGACTAAATTGTTTTGGGCCTCGCTGACACAGTCAGCATTGTTCTGTAACAGGGCCTGGAGTGCTTGGCCATCTAGAGCGATGTTCATAAGTGAACTAACCTGTAACATGTGTCGTGCCCTTTATGGGCTAGCCTGCGATACAGATGTCACCCGTTTCATAATAGTCACGCTTATTATGTCAGTCTTGCGTCGTTAATCTAAGTAATGTTATTGAGTCAAACCTTGAGTGTTAGGAAAGGTCCATAATGACTTCGGCTTGCATGGCCCAGTTTGCTTAATTGGTATAACGGTCCGTACCGTCCACAATCGGGTAGCTAATTTATTTGTGTTTGTCATGCTACTTGTGTCAGTCACCTTATGAATCACACGGCATAGAGCCTGTTTGGTCCTGTGTCTACATCAATCAATCGCGGTCTTTGAAATGCGCTGATCGCCGTAATTAGATGGAGCCATTCACGCTGTCGGGGGTTCACGACCCCGGCTTGACTTGATGCCTTTTCATGAGCGACCTGTTTAATTGGGCGCCGGGTGGGGGCTAGCATGCCGCCTTCACCCGCAAACTCCCAGTGGCGGCGTCGGCAGTCATATGGAGGGGACGCCACCGGGTCATTAAATTGGCTCGTACCCCTGTGAGGCGCAGTGGGCCGGAACAAGACTGGGGGAGGCTTCTGCCCCCTTGTGCTAGGTGCTGATGACCCCCACCCCACCCCCAGGCAGCCAAAGTGGTTGACAGCTAAATGTGACACACGCCGCCTGGGGGTTGGGCCCATGTTTGTGTGTCTGAGAGACGAGCGACTTGCTGGCTGTTTTTATGGCTGCCTCTGTGCTTATGATCTGCGGGGAGGGGGTGGGGGCGTTAGACATAAATAAGACGCAAAATGTCCTGTGGGCCCGAAACGGCTGCAGACAGGAGGAATACCCTTCGTTTTGTCTGCCTTTTGAATGCCTGCTTGGCTTTGCCGTGAACAGCAGCTATAAAATGCTTTTAAATAGACATAGCTGCATTTTATATAGCTACCAAATGATTTTTTGCAGAGCGATGTAAATGAAGGCTGCATATGCTGCTGCCCTCGTATGCTGTCTGTAACATGCTCCTTTTATATACACCAGCATTGGTCCGTTGCACTGGTTAATGGTTATAGTCAGTAACGCACTGCTTAAAGCAGAAGTGTGCACTCGTATGTCCCTGGCGGTGATGCAGTCCTTATGGGTCCCACAAGCGGCCTCGTTCCGGTTTGCTCTCTGAATGAGCGTCACTGTTAAAGGCCGTCGTCTGCGTGCTCCTGCCTGACGTCACTCCCTCCCCCTTCCTCTGTCCCCGCAGGCTGTTCCTCTAAGTCTTTCAAGCTGTACTCCCCAAAGGAGCCCCCGAACGGTAGTGCCTTCCCCCCCTTCCACCCAGGCACCATGCTGGACAGAGACGTGGGGTAAGTGGCTGTCTGCTTACTGCTGGCATGGGGTGGGGGGTAATTAACTGGCTTCACTAGGATGCTTCATGGAGATTTTAAACCTAAACCTAAAGCCATCGCTCAGAGCCTTTAGTGGAGAAGCAGGGAGAGCAGGCACTGGGCGAGGCTCTGTCTACACTGGCACATGGGAGGCGGACCTGTGTCTGTGCTACACACATTTGTCCCTTGTGTTTTTCACACTCAAACTGAGGTTGTGTTAAAGAGCTTGCATTACATTTCAATCTCAGTTGATTCGTATAGCACATTCTCTCAACATTACATTGTCTCCAGGAGCTTGACGATTTCCCTACTCATTTGTCCCCAGAGAGCAAGGCAGAGGTGATAGTGGCAAGGAAAAACTCCTTAGTAGAAAGAAACGAAACCCAAAGGGGGAGCCCATCCTCCAGGGGCCGGCAGAGGAAGTCCAAAATAACAAAGTCCCGATTTATAAAGCAGAACAGAGAATAATCCAGATATTAATGCAGAGGGACCTGCAGTATTATATATACAGTATGTAAATGCTGCTGCAAGTTAACTGGCATTGTTAGTCATGTGGTGTCCCTCAGTTTAAAATAAAAAAGGTGCTTTGACCCCCAGCATCCGTCCTTTTTACTTTAGACATAAAGATCCTCTGTCTTGTTAAAAATTCATATCGTGGTTCATACATTTTGTCTGCCTGTGTACAAATACCGGGGTCTTGGCAAGTGGGCCCTCATATGAGATGTTTGGTCTGCCAGGAGATGGAGGACGGATCTTCTATCATTATTGATAGATTTATTTTTTTTTTGTGGGCATAAGCCACCAGTAGCAGGAAGTCCAGGAAGATGGAAGAGTAGAGCAGAGGCAGGCATGAGACGAGAAGCAGCTTCACCTGCACATGGCGCGTATGAAAACACAGCTGGTCTTTTTAGGGTGGCTGTAAGTGGAGCATAGTGACCCACAGGATATAAATCCAGTGTGTGCCTCGCTTGCTGCCCGCCCCCCCACAGAATCACTACGCTCGATTCAGCTCGCACACAAGGAGAGAACCTGTGGGCTGGCCCCCTCCCCATCCGCCATAATTCAGCCGGGGCCTAGCTGAGTCAGCACCATCGGTTAAGCCGTTGCTTTGCTGTCGAGATAAAACGGGAGGGGGGTGGTGTATCCTGGGCTCTTAAGGATGATTGATTGAGCCGTTGGCGGGACCTGGAAGTGCTGTGAAGTAGCCTTCCTCGCTGTACCCGAGCGATAAGGCCCTGGGAAGCTGGCCCGGGGACGCGCGATGGCAGGCCAAAGCCACTGCACCGGAGCTCATTAGGACGTCGTAGGCGTGACCCGCGCTTGTGAGATTCACCCAGGGGAAGGCCCTAGCGCTTAGCCCCTCCAGTGGTGCTAACTCTCAGCTTTTTTTCTTGCAGTCCAACACCAATGTACCCTCCTACGTACCTGGAGCCTGGAATAGGGTAAGACTGGCCTGTGACTTATTAGTTTTTTTTCCCAATTTTATTAGAATATTACTGTAAGGTGACATTCTCAGTGCTACATAAAACGTAAGACAGGGAAACTGCAAGACCAAATCCGCTTGCACTGCGTGTCTCCCAGGGGCTATGCCTGGTCTCTCTGAGCTGGTCTGCAAAGTTCTGTTCCTAAAACAGCAGGGAAAATTTAATGGTGTGATAAGACTTAAAATTGTTTGTTTAATTTTTTATCTCATTCTGAAAGTCAGTAGCTATCATGAATATCCTCAGACTCCTTGTTTCAAACCTGCTATAGCCGCCACCTCTATCACTCACCTCACTACCCGCTGCTTTGGTTAGCCAGTCGTTTATGCAGTGTTACCCGTTGCTTTGGTTAGCCAGTCGTTTATGCAGGGTTAGCCAGTGCTTTGGTTAGCCAGTCGTTTATGCAGTGTTACCCGGTGCTTTGGTTAGCCAGTCGTTTATGCAGTGTTACCCGGTGCTTTGGTTAGCCAGTCGTTTCTGCAGTGTTACCCGCTGCTTTGGTTAGCCAGTCGTTTCTGCAGTGTTACCCGTTGCTTTGGTTAGCCAGTCGTTTCTGCAGTGTTACCCGTTGCTTTGGTTAGCCAGTCGTTTCTGCAGTGTTACCCGTT
>JAODJU010000041.1:3311379-3322214 GCA_026776725.1 Gnathonemus echidnorhynchus
GGCGTGGTACGGGACATAGAGAGTGTCACACCCTCTAAGGGCTTTGTAGAAGCACCGATACATCTAATCCCATGTCCTTGGACTTAGGGAGAACCTGGAAATAAACTGCATAGACACCAATTCCTCCTAAACACAATCCCAAAGGTGGGAATCGAACCCACACCACTAAAGGTTTGAGGTCACAGTCACCAGTATACAAACAGTGGTGTGATAATACAGCAGCAGTTTACAGCGATTTTTTATTGCATATCGTTTACCCTGACTGCTCATGTCCTGAAGTAACAGAAGGAACATCAGGTATCTGCTACGGTTTCCTTTGAGATGTTCCTCTACAGCGATGTCTATGGGCTCTGTGACACCTTAAATGTATCCACTTAGTTTTGCGTTATTATATTATTACAGAAATTATGTTTAGCAAACTTTCATATTACACTGTTGGTGTTGAAACTGGACTAATGATGCTGTTATGGGTGTAACCGTGATGAGAAACGTAATGAGAGATTTAAAACTGAAATATCAGTAAGCTCAGGCAAATCAGAGTGTGAAAAAAGCCGAATTCCCCAAAGCGCCAACCACCGCCAGCATGCTGGCGTATTGGCATTTCAGCTGACCCAGTTGCCTGTATGTTTTTGGGGCATATCTCAGCTCTTCTGGGAGCTGCTTCCAGCTGCAGTAGCATAATGGCCAAAAGCCATTTCACCATGTGAGCATGTTCTTGGACTGGGGGGGAGATCACTGCGCCACCAAGCTGCCCCATGTATGAAATGTATTATACAAATAAGCTTACTTCGCTTTGCCTTGCCTTCAGTCAGAAATAAATGTGTTCAGTCCCGGTACAGTTTTGTCCCCCAAGGCACAAACAGCATTAATGTACCTCAGTGGTACAAAAATGTTCCTATGAGTCCATTTCTGTACCTTAAAAGGTACATTTACCTACAGCTAGGGCACAACTGGCAGACTCTAGAGGGTGCAGCTCCAGTGACAAGCAGTTGTACCCTTAAAGGTATAAATTCCTAACAGTGTATGTATATGAACAGAGCCTGCTGCCCACTGTCTGATTTGAGCCTGTGGTGATCAGCACTCCCAGCACATAGATGACGAATTTCTCACAGCTTCTACCTGGACACCAAGTCCACGTGTCATCATCCAAAAATAGTATGACTGTTATCATTTTGTTTTTCTTAGTTATTGATCTTAAGTGTTTTACTGGAGAGATATAAGCCAGGAACCGTTCTCAGTGGTACAAGAGCAGATGTGTTTCCGAGAGAAACCCCAGCATCAGACTCCACGCCCTTAAGTGCCAAGCTGAGCCCACGGACAGCGCTGATCATAGGAGATGCTGGGCTGAGGTATCCGGAGTCATTACAGCATGCGTGCATCACGGCAAACAGGCAAATGCATGAAGATCAAATGATCTGCACATGACCACAAACAACAGCGAGACCCTGAGAAAATGGACACAGTTTGGCCCAGATGTTTAAAAATGTTTTGGTAAGTTCAGTTTTGATGAAGACAGATGTACATAGTATGTACTTCATTCATCCACTTGGGGGTGGTGTGTGGCTCAGGGGTTTAGAGAGTCACCCGTCTGAATCTCAGGGTTAGTAGAATGACTTTGCCATTAGTTCCTTGAGCGAGACCCTTAACCCCCAGTTGCTCAAGGGACTGACCCTGCTTTCTCAGTTGTACGTCCCTTTGGATAAAAACATGTTCTAATGAAATGTAATAGTCTGCAATGTTTTATTTTTTTGCATATGCAAAATTATAAACATACAGCCTGCAAGTAATGACTCAGGCAGTCATATAAGCATTACAGACCAAGTTAGAACAAAGTCATTAAAACATTTCTCCTGTAATTGTGTTTCAGCCTGTAGTTTTGCCAAAACTATCAGCAACAATAACACCATGCAGGTATTACTGCTAGTCAACAAAACTAAATATAGCATAATTATTCATTTCACAAAATAATAGATTTTACAAAATGAATTCTAAAGTGCTTTGACTGAACTTATTTAAGAATATTTTACGCTTCACCCAAAGCAATACATGTGATTAAAGTAATATATTGGTAACAAAGGTAGGAACTTTTGGTAAACTAGTAATACCCAGAAACATGGAAATGACATGTTTTTACTTTTTAAAACAATTTTAAGGGCAAAAGCACAGTTGGTGCTAGAGACTATTTCATCCATCTTTCCCCTCAGCTCCCCTAAAAATCAGTCAATCTCCTCTGACTCCTCCCCTTCATTTTGCGATTGACTGGTGTCAAGATTCTAGCAGGAAGCATTTTAGAATCTTTACTGTGGAGTACACTGTGCTTTTGGCAACAATGTAACTATGGAGATTTCATCTTTAGTAATATGTAATGTAAGTATTACAGAGCTTCTCAACCCAGTCCTCTGGGACTACCAGCGGTCCATGTTTTTGCTCTCTCCCAATTCCCTGGCAATTGGGAGAGAGCAAAAATGTGGACCGTCTGGCGGTCCCCGAGGACTGGGTTGAGAAGCCCTGATGTAATACATCCACGTCATATTTTTATATTACAGCTGTTGTATTACACAGGTATAGTAAACAAATAGAAACTAAAAGGGTGTTCTATTGGTATAGGTTAAGCACTCATTCTATATGCCTTTCTGGGTATTAATAAATATCCCATGTTTTTATTATGGGAAAAACCTTACGATTTTCCCACCGACCAAATAGCCATACTATTCTATGGGCTACATTCATGGCTCTCAAGGGTTCAGTCTACCTGATTGTTTCCACAGTGAATTTAAATCATGACTCTTATTTGCCTGATGTAACCATTCCTTTCATCATTGGGGTTGGGTGCGGTTTAAAATTATTGAAACGTGGCCAGAAGAGCTGAAACAAATGCCCTAAACTTTCTTTATAAGCTGAGATGTGAGCTCTAGCCATCAGGATTGGCTGCCAATTGTCCATTTTCAATTTCAGGCTGATAAGTGGCACATGGGTGACCAACATCAGACCCAACTAACATCTCCCTGGGTCGCCTTGGGGGCACCGGGGGAGGATGGGCTCGGGGCCAGAGGACCCTCACACACCCCTGGTTGACCTTGGTCTCTCTTTGGAGCACCTGGCTCAACAGAGGCCTCAGCAGGCCTAAGGTAAGTTGGAAGTTTTGTGTCTGGAAAGGGTGAGGTCCGGATGGGATGGATGCAGAAAAGCTCTCCAGAAGCACACTCAGAATGCTGGTACTTGTGATGTCCGTGGGACACAGGGCCCATACTCGGTCTAGGTAAGGGTCCAGGTCACGATGCTGGGAGAGCTCCTGTAGCAGGGTCATGAAGATTTCCTTGTTCAGCAGTGGGCTCTGCTGGCAGAACCGCTCTGCCAGCTGGAGAACCTGTTCCCACTGGCGTCGGTCCACAAGGAGCCGCAGGGCTTGCAGGATCCCAGTGGGCCTGCAGCTGCACAGCAGCAGTTCCACCTCCAGGCCCTGGGAGTCCCTGCCTAATGGCAGCACTGAGAGAGCTCGTTTGTAGAGAGGGGCCTCCTCAGGACCGGCCTTCTGCCTGGAGGGAGTGGACAAAAGGTCACCGCTGCACTGCTGCGCCAATTCCAGAAATCTGGGAAGCCACTGAGGCTGGTATCGAAGAAACATCTGGCAGAGCAGCTCAAACACTGGCACTGGCACAGCAGGAGTAACGCCTTGATGTGTGGGCCAGGCCAACGGCTGAACACTGGACAGGATAGTCCTCCATACCTCAAGTGGAACCTTGGCAGAAAAGGATCCTTCTTCATTCAACTTAAGCTGTAGGATCCCCTGTGTGGCCTGCCATGATTCAGAAGGGAACATGTTGAACATGAGGTTCAGGTGGAGCACATCCTCTCTTTCCATGTCTGAACTAAGCAGCCGGCCAACCTCCTCACACACCAGCACTTCACAGCAGCTGTTCTGGTCCTTTTCAGATGCTGCAGTCGCTAACATTTTGATGCCATCCAGCAGCATGAAGCGTTTCAACTCAGGCTTCAGGTAGCTGAGCAGCTGGCCGTAGTCAAGGTCGCTTCCATCCTGGGCTTTCAGGAAGTCACAGAGGATACAGGACAATAAGAAAGGAGCCTGGAATTTCCTGTCAGCTAGCAGCGTCTCCACTGTAATTTGTCTGTCACTCAGGCTCCTTTTTTGGTAGTGCCTACAAGACTCCTCAAAGACAGTCTTCATAAGGACGTCATCTGGCCTGACACAGCCTTGGTCCAGCACATGACTGAAGTCTTGATCCCAGCATTTCACTCGGAATAGCCCAGCTTCTGTCAGGATGTGTGGCACCTGGCTGTCCTGGCAGTTCACAAAAAGCATCCCATTTGTTTTCAGGAGGATTTTCTCCAATTTCAAGCCACACTGGGCATCAATCAAATATAAGGTCTTTCCCACTATCACAGCCAGCCAATTATGGTAGATATTCATGTTGATCCATTTGCCACCCATGGTGCTACAACTGTCTGCCAGTTTGTAGACTTGTCTCAACGTGCCATGATTGTCTATCATGTTGATCCAGCCAGAGCTCAGCAGAAAGGACAGGTTGTCACACCTGGAGGTAGAGGCAGCACAGATTTCTATGTGGTTGGAGGCCAAAGGCACCACGACGGATATGAGCTCTGTGAAATTATAACCATCGCTCATAGCACATGACTCCTTCCTCAGTAGAATTCCCTTAGAGATACTGCTGATGGAAAGTGAGCCACACTGTGGGAACCATGTCAGGAAGAAACCAGAGATGTTCCTGAAAGCACTCCCCTTTGGGTCTGGCAGGAGGTGTACGTTGTTTCCAGAAGCAACGGTCATGTACCAAGGACCGTTGTGCAGAATGACCTTCACCTCCCCCAAGATAGCTGCCCCCTCCTCCAGCTCATAAGATCTGCTGCAGATACTGTAACAGAAGCAGTTCTGAAGAACATTGATTGCTGATGTTGTTTTGGAGGGTGGGGTCTCTTCACACCAGACAATGATGTTGCCACTGACACAGATGGACTTCACTTTCGCTTTAGGGCTCTGGCACAGCTCCATTGTCTGCAGGAAATGCCAGCCTTCCTGCTCGCAGTATTTCCAAAAATCGGATTTTCCATTCTCAAAAACGACAACGGCTGTATCTCCACTACGATCTCTGCTGCTATTGTTCAAGTAGACAACGTCCACGATATAAACTGATCTCGTACGGCTTAACACTAAAAGTTTTTGGTTACGTGACTGAGTATGTCGTATATGCTTGTCGAAAGTTAAAAGGCCACTTTTTGGCTCGTTAATAATTATATGGATGTGGTGTCCATTTGGGCTAATTCGGATATTGGATAATCGACTATGAATGTTATTGGTATAGCAGATATTACCGGCAGAGTTCTGTTTCAAAAAGTCAATCAAAACCCTACCTTGGGTGAAGTCACTAAAATCTGTCTCTTGATGCAGAACAAGTCGCTTCATTATTTGGCAACATTCGCCTCAGAAAGTATGAATTAAGAGAACTGAAAAAAGAGGAAGCGTAATTTCCGCATAAAGACCAATGTCACATTCGATTACATTAACATAGCATTTCGATGTATATGTATTATTACAAACCGCAACTTTTAAACATTTTTGTTGATTCGTTTGCTGGATCCGGTACGAATCCACACAAATTCCGACACATCTCTATCTGACACGACTATTACATTAACTTATAACAAGTACCGGCCAACTCAAACCGCCCCCCAGCCCGGAGGAGCATTGGGACCTAGCGGCGTGTGTTGTTGTTTTGAAAACTTCCAGCTCTTCCGTCCATTAAAAATGACGTAAAAGACGGTGCCCCGCCCTTTGGGTTTACGTACCCAACCGGATTTCACTGTTAACTCGTTCACCGCCGTAGGCACTGTGTCCGTAGATGAATTAGTTGTAAATTCAATATTCATTTTATTAAAATGCAGCGACTGCGTGTTCCACTTTTCATATCTGTGTGAGTAGCAGTTTACGAACAAAGAAAAAAACGAAATAAAATGACAGCGATGCTTTAGATCATGGTTTAATTTGCCCGGTTTTTAAAGATGCAGACGCTCTACATGCCCGGGAGGCACTAGGACCCAGAGACGGGCTGCCCCGTCGACGTTCATGCGGATCTCCATCGACCCCGCAGAAGTCGAGGCACCTCTTCGCTTTCTTGAACGACTTAGAAGGGACGTATGACAAATATCATTTGACTCGGTAGGCAGGTAGGAACTAACCGTATGCACCGATTGAAATAAAAATGTATGTAAGCGTTAGTTTAACGAGGCAAAAAGTCATTTAAGAAACGGCCAACTTGGTGTCTGCCAATGACAACTTGCTGTGACAGCGGCAGTAGGAGTAGGCGCTCCCCTGCCCCAGTTTGTGACGGCAGAAAGCCCAAAGATGAGGCTCACCAGCCGGAAACACCGCAATAACCCATCAGCTGAACCCCAGCTAGCCGTTTAATATCGCGGCCAATTAGTCTCTATGCTGCTGATCAAAACGCGCAGAGCAGTCAGCGCTAATACTCATTTTCACATGGAGGCTCTTTAATAAACCCGAATGAGAAATGCTGTAACATCACGACATGCTTTCTGTAGGGACGTTAATTATGCGCGTTAAAACTTCTTTTATTGCACAGAAGTAGCGGCGGTAAAGACTGGGTTCGGGCTCCTGTTTGGCAAACAGCAACTGCACCAAAACATCGGCATGTAAAACACAGACAGCTCCATCGCCTTTCTACTTAAATTATTATAAGTTCACGGGGGCCACACTTTTAAAAGTTATTCGCTAACTGAACGCACGTTAAAATGAATTATAAAAGGTGACCAATTATGCATGTTTAAAATACTTGGGAAAAACATCAAGGTAGAAAAATGGACGTGTAGAACTTTATTTATATGGACCACCAATTCACATCATGGTATGGTGTAAGCCTTTCGGCAGAATGGCATAAGAAGCTGACTGCAGTTTTTGTCACAATGCAATTTAACTACCAATATAGATGACATTGTGTGTTTTGGGGGAGTTAACGCTTGGTTGATTTACTGTTGCCAGATCCGTGACTGGTTTGTACACAAGTCCATGACATGTTTTTTATGGTTTCATATTGCAGAAATATTTGTTCATCCACTGAATGGAAATCACATCCATTAATTAAGGGAACTGTTTCTGTTATTCTAAGTTAATGGTTGAAGTCAGTGGCTTATGTAAATCTTCAGGCAGCGAGTCTAACATGTCATATTGATAACACCTTATATATAGGGGGCGTGGGTAATTCAGGTGGAGGTCTGTCGAGTCTTTATTGAGGTTCTCCTGAGAGCTGGAAGCCAAGTGTCTGCGTGTAGATGACCTGGGAACTGCCTGTTTCAGCGATTACCGTGTGTCTCCTCCATGCTAGGACTGCGCCATGGCCCAAGTGGAGAAGAAGGCAGGCTTGCTGAGGAGGTCTTCGACCCCTAAGAAACCGCTGACGGAGAAGGTGGTGCTGATGTACGACGAGATCTTTGCGGTAAGAGTGGTGTTCCCTTCGTGTTTATTTCGACACGAAAACCTAAAGGTAATTCTGTGAAGAGGCAGGGCGCCCAGTCTGCTCCCTGTTTGACCATGTCCAAGTTAGCTCAAACATCGGGTCAGAATCATCTCAAGAACGTCGGCCACCCTTCATTCAGCGGCAGATTACGCACAAAAAAGCCCGGTTGATCTTGAGTGTGCAAATGAGATTTTGTCCACACTGTACATGTCAAAGGTTCCATAATGCTGGGCGTAGGCTTAGCTAAGTTAAACACTGCTCTCTGTCCACACTGCACCTGTCTCCCTCGCTTATTTTGATGATCTGGCCCCTTCCACCCCAGGTTGAAGATCCAGCCAAGGACAAACCTCGCTTCTGGGAGGAACTCTTCCTCATGAAGGTGAGGTATTCCATATTTTGTTTACGATGTGTCTTCCTTTGGGAGGGGGTGGTTGATGAACTTTTATGTCCCAAGGACAAAGCTAATTGTTTCTCTGTCCCCGTGTAAGCACATTGAACTGCACTGTATCTAATGTGGACCCCATTCCACCCCCACATCTGATTTTAAGTCATTTAAGTCTGTGTTGCCTTCCTCTTCATTTCCCAGGCAAACCTGGAGTACCTGGAGGCGAAGCTGGAGTCTCTGGATGGAGATGAGGTGACCAAGATCCAGGACAACATTAACCGGCTGTTCCACCACTGTGTACGGACACTAAGCGAGGAACACCAGATCAAGGTGGTAAACGCCTTGCAGGTGAGCACCAGTGGGGGGCAGCAGCGGACCACAGAATTAACTGTCATTCTTGATTTCCTTACCTGGTCAGTGGAAAAATTCTCGAGGTGCATGGAAAAGAATCTGAGCTGCATGATAGAGCTTATAGGCCGTATTCTGAATGATGGTTCTAGTGATTGTACTCAAAACATCAGATGTGAGTGTGGTTAATGGTAGAGGCTGTAGTCGTCCATACACCAGAATGTCACCAAAGCACAGAAATTTTCTTTAGGAACGCCTGCGGCTGTTTAGCCATGTCTCCGAGGCTTGGTGAAAAGTGAAACTGCAGGTTTTTATTCCCACTGTTTGCTATGGTAAATCTTACAGACGCTGTGTGCCCTGTTCCGGGGCGTCCACCAGAAAAATAAACCGTCATCGGGCTTCGACATCATCAACATGCTGATGGGCTTTGACAAGGCGGAGGCTCGCATGAAGGTGTGCTGACCTTTGACCCCTTTGCTCCTGTGTAGTAAGAATGATGTGATGTGTTCCTTTACCACGCCCACGCCATTCCAGTGTCTTTTATTTATGAGAGCCTGACCTGCAGACAGCTTCGCAGAAGAGAAACCTGAATGACTTATGTACAGTATCCTGCTGTATATCCAATTCAGTTCCATTTTTTTTTTTTCGTTTCCCAGCAGACATTGTTTTCCAAACCCGCTCACAGAACCAACAGTTTCCCTCACAAAGAGAATGTGATGATTTTCTGTGGCATTGTGCTTTCAAGATGCTTATTTGCAAGTAGATTCCTCAAGCGGAGTGTTTCCCAATCCGGTCCTTGGGGACCTGCAGACGGTCCACATTTTCTTTTGCTCCCTGCCAGACAGTTACACAAGCAAAAATGAGGAGCAAGAATGTGGACTGTCTGGCAGGGAGCAGAGAGGGAGCAAAAATGTGGATCTTCTTTGGGTCCCCGGGGACTGGGTTGGGAAACACTGGCCTGTGTGGTAAGCAGTGTCATGTGACGTGTCCCTGCAGGACCTGATGGAGAGCCTGGATGCCCTGCTGTGTGGAGACGGATCTGAAAGCCTGAAGGGCCTTTGTCTCAGGATGCTGCTTTGTTTGGTCACGGTGAGGCTGTTTCTGCTGCTGCTCCGTATGGTTACAACCACCAGCCATGACAAACACAACCGGCAGACAGCCGTCATGGCTGCAGTTTTTAGCATCACTGCTATTGCTGTTTTTTTTTGTTTGTTTGTTTGTTTTTTTAATTGTTCTTTGTTCGCATTTGTTTTTCTTTGTTAGACTTTTTGTTTGTAATTAAGGGAATTGGGTTTAGCACCACTTGCATTGCACAGCGTATCGTAGGTGCTTTTTTCACGGAGGCACTTGAATCATTACTGTCATTAGAGATGGAGTGCCTGCATTTTGTAGCTCGATGGGTCCGAAGGCTTCTGAGAGAGCTTCGGGAAAACAAACGACTTTTCTCCATCCTTTTGTCATGGCCAATAGAGTGATGGACGCCATTAGCTAATTTACCGTGTCTGTTTTTTTGTTTTGTTTTTAAAGACAATGAGTGCCTCATTGTGGCACCTAGGCTGCAAACTTTCAGTCAAGTGTTAGATGTTATCTACTGTAAAGGTGTTTTTACTAGTCAGCTGTAAGATCAGTCGCGTTCTTCTGATGCCTCCTGATACCTGTGATGGTGAAAAGATAAAAGGACCCATATTTCCACCTTGATTTGAATGAGTGCATGGCCTTCAGTAACATCATACTGGCCTTTTCCATAGTAGAGACAGACCTTCTAGTGATGGACCTGGAATATTAGAGAGGCACCTGTAGTGGTAGTTATTGGCCTACCAGAACACTAGTTATGGGCCTTCTAGAACATGAGCGATGGACCTACTAGAACATAAGAGAGGTTTCTACAGCAGTAATGATGGCACTTTTAGAACATAAGTGATAGACCTTAGAGTAAACTAGAGTCACCTCTACAGCAGTGGTCATAGGCCTTCTAGAACCCTCAAAATAAGCCTTGTGGAACATCTCAACATCTCCCTGGTGTTGTATGGCTGAAATGCTTGTGTTCTGTTTTAGGTGACTGATAACATCAGCCAGAATACCCTCTTGGAGTATGTCATGATCAACAGCATCTTTGAGGCTATTCTACAGGTGAGACTGGCAGTCACCTTCATGTTAAATATTTTGCGTGCTGATCGAGCAGTAGCAGTCTAAACACGGTGAGTAGGTGCTCCCCATTTCGTTGGATGCTGAATCCAGGGAGTCAGTCTAATGAATGGTCTCAGTATAATTGCTGATCTGCGTTGACAGACACTGTTATTCAGGGTGATTTAAAGTTCAGTGTTACTTCATTCCGTAATTTGCTCTCCTGGGTTTTCATTGGTGGGTAGAACAGGAAACACTGTCCACACACCGTACTGCACCCCTTAGGTTTGCTTTGTCACTACTTTATGAAGCTCTATCCCCCCCCCACCCCCATGACTGTTGTTAGGTCCTCTCGGGGACCCCCAGCAGACTGCAGCATGGGTATGATGCCGTGGTCCTGCTGGCACTCCTGGTCAACTACAGGAAGTATGAGGTGAGCCACCCCCCCCCCCCCCATTAAATTACTCCGG
>JAODJU010000041.1:3322314-3337400 GCA_026776725.1 Gnathonemus echidnorhynchus
GTGAGCCACCCCCCCCCCCCCCCATTAAATTACTCCGGTTGCCATGACTACAGTCTCTGCCATTGGATGTGTTTTTACCTTATATCGTTACACTTCATAAATTACTATAATCATATCAGTGACATGTTAAATTATACTACATTGCATATATACATTTTTTTCCCTTATCATGGTAGGAAGGTTCAGGCTTAGTTTGAACAATGAATAATCAGCCTTTAAGTGTTTGAGCTCCTGGTGTCCCCCAGTCGGCTCCCCCCAGTGGCGGAGTGTTCTGCCGCTTCCAGCAGTGAGGGCGCTTTCAGACGTGACCTCCCACTGCACCCTGCCATTACTCACTGTAGCACCGGGACTGATTATCCTGGGTTTGCTTACCCGTCTCTCTTTAATTTTGCCTCCTGACAGTCGGTGAATCCCTACATTGTGAAACTGTCTATAGTCGATGACGAACCCACCCTTAATGTAAGTCGGCCACCATTAAAGCTTTTGAAACGTTCATTATTAACATTGATATTGCGCAGTACGTAAAAATCATAATGTCTGTGTAGCATTTCTTATAGACTGGAAGCCGGGAAGAATATCATAGTGTTTTGTAAAGACATTATGTAGGTAGAGCACTGTGTCTGCTCATGAAACTGACACTAAGTCAGTTTCAGAAGTCCCTGTTTTACCGGCAGAGAGATGGGGGTCGCATTAACAATGCTTCTGTTGTGACCCTTCGTGTCTTTGCAGGGACTTGGGATGGTGATCTCGCAGGCCCTGACGGAATATAACAGGTAGGGGGCACTACAGGGTGGATAGCATAAGTTGGGGATAGACATTGAGCTGCTGGAACATAGCAGATACAGTTTAGAGTATACGAAAATGTACAGGATGCATACGAAAGGGATATTTTCAAGGAGAATGGATCATGTCAGTCCTGTTAACCATGCCAGTATCGGCTGGTTCGGCCACAAATGTCAGTGAGGTTACTGGACTAGAGTAGTTTAGATCAAAACAAAACATTTCTGGCCAAGAAGGTGGAATGAGCATGAGATCCTATGAATACAGCTGATTACGTGAAATGCTGGCACCAAGTAATCAAGATTGGCTGATTGGTTCCTGAAGGCAGGGGGGCGGAGTCAGAGTTACTAAAGTAAAATCGAGTAAAAAAAGGTCAGATGGCTCACTAGTTCACTACGGTCTCCCCTGTGCCCCCACAGGCAGTACAAGGACAAAGAAGAGGAAAACCAGGGAGGCTTCTTCTCTGCATTCACCAACATGGTAAGCTCATCTGCTGGGCATGCTCAGTAAGCTCATCTGCTGGGCATGCTCAGTAAGCTCATCTGCTGGGCATGCTCAGTGTGCCTGGTGCTGGAGGGGACGGAAGGGCATTTACCCAGCAATACTGCATGAAAACAAACCTTTTATGCCTTCTCTCTCAGGGAAATTGCAGTTTATGGTAGTCCTTCAGGGATTTTTATATTGTCAGATAATTCCTCCGAAACAGTTAGATGTGCTATACTTCTGCTTTATATGAATATATATATCCTGATTTCATCTTCTGGTTATAGTCAGACGGGAATATAAGATCTGATTTGGTTGTTTGAGGGAAGCTTGAAAACAGGAGGGTTTTAATTAAATTTAATGACTGTTCTTGACTTGGCAAAATAGTCGCTAACTTAGTCGTGACTTATCTTTGATGGTGACGTTGCCCAGTTCCTATAATTATGTGCCTGACAGAGAGTTTGTTTTACTCCATGGCCTGAGTGTTCTCATATTTCCACCGGCGATGGACTCTGTCCATTTCTTTGCGTCTTCCGAACACTGATCCAACTCCGAAAGACGTCTCCTCACTTCAGGTTTCTCTGATGCGTGACACCCTCATATAAAGAATGTAGGGAGGGGGATTTGCCAATTACGCCTTCAACAAAGTGCCAAAATTTCGCTCTTCAGAAATAATTGGCATCGCCGGCCATCCTTGTGGCACCTGGGTGAGCGGAGCGCTTGAATAGAGACGCCATGACAGACCTCATAAATCATTTAGAGGCTTAGCGGCAGAGCAGATCTCGCGTGCTGCTTTTGCGCCGGTATCTGAGAGGTTCGGCATGAGCCATTTGTCAGCCTGAATGCGTCCAAGAGCAAGTTGGCGTTGTGTTTGAACCGTTGGCTGATGAAGCTCTCTGAGTCTGTTAAAGACCAAACATCATCCATATAGGTTGTACTACAAAAAAAAATCAAGTACAAATGTAAACAGATCTCTCCCTTTCTGCCGGTGCTCTTTAACTACAAGTGGAATAAAACGGTTCCAGAAAGCCTTTTTTAGTATGTCTGCCTCAGGCCCAAGGTTTATTGGGGGGGGGGGGTCCCAGGTGCTTTTAGACCTTCACCTTCCTGCTATACTCCAGCTGGGCTATGTAAAAACTCTCTGTGACGTGACTCAACAGTTTAGTGGGTGTTCGTCTCTGAAGGAAGCGATGCCGCGGGGTTTTGGAAGGGATGGTATCCCGTAGCAACAGTGGAGTTCTGGAATGTGTGGATGCAGTGAACAGGCAAGGGAAAAAAACAGACTCTGGCAATGTCAGGACAAGGGGGGGGATTAATTTCGGCATGCCATTTATTCTCACAGGACAGCTGTCAATATCCAGGGGCTAATTGACTTCCATTCTGTGGCTTCAAGCACATTGTCTCTTAGTTATCAGTTAATATAAGAGCAAGATTTATGGACTTGTACGTCAAACCAGTGTCAGTACAAGGTTTCATTAAATTGCTTAATGTTGGCTTTGGATTGTATGTATTTCTCTCATAGGAGCTATCTTGCCTCAATTAATTGTTATTAATTTGGTTCTCTGTTGGGCTGGGTCTGATTTTGGTGATTATCTGGATAGTCGTGTTGATGATTATCTGTGTAGCTCATTTATCTTCATGAATCGCATATGAATTGTCCCGCTTATTCTGTCCAAGTGTCACGTTGGAGCCAGATAAGTGTCCAAAAATAAATTTTGGGTGATGTTTGTTGTTTTCTAACTGCAATACCTTTGTTGTCCACAGGTGGGCAATATGTTCATTGCTGATGCGGAAGAGAAGATATCAGTGCAGTAAGTCCCAAAGTGGAGACTGAGTTCCCCGCCCAGCTCTCCATCCCATCCCTAACCCTACACACCTCCAGAACATCTGTGTTTTCTTACCAGGGAGACCCCTGCCGACTTTGTTTTTCTGCTCGCATTGTCCCTGAAATCGGTTCAGGTGACTCCCCATCTGGGCCTGATTTCTAATGACGCTGCCAGTGGATAATTTAAGAGGGGGGCCGTCAGGGGTGAGCAGGATAATGGCAGTTATTCACTCTCAGGGCCATTTTTGACGAAAAAAAAAACAAAAAAGCGTGTGGTAGGAAAGGCGTACGTAATCCAATAAAGAGTGTGGCGTTTAATTCTCCGCAGTGATTTCTCCTGCAGCTCAGTCATGGACTGAAGGCTTGTCTGCGGAATTGTCAGAGGATCCGTTATCATACTTCACCAGGACACTCCTCACAAAAACTTTTTCACACCCCCACACCCCATGTGGTGCAAGGTTATTTGAATATGCAAATGAATCCTTCCTGCCCTATTATCAAGGGCCGCGCCTGAGCTCTTCCCCTTGGCTTTGTCGGAGATTCCAAAGGCCGTCATACTTGATTTGATTTGATATTAACAAACAAACCCCAGATCAAAGCGCGGTTGGTGCTCCGCCCACCATCCCATAATCCCCGGTTCCGACTCTCCCTTCTGCTGCCCAGCACCCCGTCTTCTTTTCTTCGATGTGTAAAAATTGCTCACCGGTGCTCCTTCCTTAAATGCGTTCTTGCGTATCGCATATTAAGCGTTTTGCTGTGATAAGGTTCATCAATTAATTTATGCCTTGCTGAGTTCAGGCTTCAGTTATTAAAATTAATACTCTTATTTAGTATAGATGAGTGCTGGTACTTTCCTTTTTCTGAGTTGGCCCACTGTAGCTTGCTAGTCTTTCACTTATACTTGAAAATATATTAATGATGCCTTGCGGGAGTATATTAAGCATATATTTTTACATCATACGATATACGTAACCACTTTTGTACTTGCGTAAACTGCTTTTTCCTCTAGCATTGGAGTGTTAACTAAGTTGCTGTTTTTTCTGAGTTAGAAGGTCAGTCAAGGTGGTTTCCGTCGTCTCCTGCTCACTCCTGCTGTTTTTTTTCCACAGGACTAACGAAGCCATTCTCTTGGCCTTGTACGAGGCTGTTCACCTAAACCGAAACTTCATAGCCGTTCTCGTGCAGGCGAGTCTGCGGGGGCCGTCTCGCTGGTTCCGTCCTTCCGTCCACATTCGCAGAGTATATTCGCTTTACTCTGAAGCTGAAATAGCTTTTGCTCTGTTTGGAACTTTCAGAGTCATCCGGAGGTCAATATTGCGACCACACCCACCACGCCTGTCCCAGTCACACCCACTACACCCCTAGGCACGACCCCCCCTTCCCTGGACTGTGAGTATCGGGTGTTTGCCACCTCATGCTAAAATAATCTAAAGATTTATGGGCTCAGATCTGAGATGAAAAAAATAATGATTATTAATGTTCTGACCTATGACCTCAGGGTGCATTACCTGTAACAGCGTGTTGGGGGACCCCCGTTTCTTTTTCACAGTCAACTTTTTGTATGCAGATTTGTGGGAGTGTTTGGTCATTGACATAAATTTTTAACTCATTTACAAAGCTTTTTTGTAGATGCCTCTGTACACAACCATTCCAAAAAGCAGGTCCACCTCTGTTTTCCCTTAAGCATTCTGAAAATACTTTTTCCTTATTGGTACATGATTGGTGTTGATTCAAGCGAGAGATGAAAGTTTGAAGGAAAGGCAAACCTTGATTGATGTTGCAAAAGAAAAAGGGTGGGCGTGTGATGGCTGGTAATCTCTCTGGGTGGGGGCTACTCATGGCAGCTAGAAACGCTGTAATTAAATTGGGTGGGTGGTGGTGATGGTGGCGGTGATGTAATGCATTTTCTAATACCGTGGAGCCATTTGGGATTTGGCTAATCCTGGGTTAAGTTGGGTATTTTCCATCAGCTGGGATTTTAGAATTGCTGAACACTAAGTATTGTTGATTTTTTTTTTTTTAATTCTTTAGCTGATGCTTTAATTCAAAGTGATCCTTTTACCCGCTGGTATTGCTGAATAATTATCAGGGTATTTCTGGTTGAAAGTCGTACCATAGGGTGTTACAGCAAAGCCTATTCTAGGCCTTAAACTTTCCAATTGTAACTTGACGTTCTTATCAGCTACTGAATGCTTAAAATTGCTGTTTGATATAATTTATAAACAAATAAAACAGACAGATATACAAAGTGTTTACATTCCCCAGGTGTTAAAAATTAAAGCCCCCCCCCCCTTCCTTCAAGAAATTCTTAGCTGTTGAGGGCAGGGTGCAGAAAAAGGTCCTAATGCTCTTTTGAACATTCTTACCACATCTGAGAAATGGACTTCAACAGGTCGAAGGCATCCTCCCTGTGTTAGAGTAATCTTCTCACCTTGCCCATCAGATCTGATGGAGATTCCTTAGAAGAGCCAGATGTTGTCTTTACACAGAAAAATGATGGAAACAGTAGTTTTTGGGATTTTGTTCTGAACATTTTCTGCATGACCATCAAATGGCTTTATATCCCAAAAATGCCATGATTGGTGGTGCCTGTTATTTTGGTCTCCACTTCTCCTCCTTCTCCTTTCAGTGATGAACTCAGCTGAGCTGCCCCTTGACCCTAACCTTCAAACAAGCAACCTGCTCATCACCTTCCTGAAATACTCCTCCATCGTCATGCAGGACACTAAAGGTAAATGTGATCCAGCAGAACTACTGGTCAAAGGTAGCTGTTTATCACTAACACAAGGGACCTTTGGTGGAGAAACTCAGGCTCCAGACCAGCATTGATATTGTCCAGGTTGCTTCAAAATCAAGGGGCAGTGTTTGGCAAATATCCAAGAATCTGATCATTGTAATATCTCGAAAGTCATGGTTTTTTTCCTACTGTTGTGCTACCATGAAAAATACCCTGTGTTCACAAAACCAGTGGACTTTTGACAGTAGATTTTCATTAGCCCAGCTCCTCAAAATAACATCTCCACCATCTGCTCCTGACAAACGTGGGTGCAGAATCCGCTTTGAGCCATCCCATTATGGCTGCCTACGGCTTGAGCTTTGTTTTGTTGCTTGAGTTAATTATTTCTTATCAGACTCTCTGTGGAAGCCTTCTTTTAGGCACCTTATTAATCTTATCTGTCTATTTTTTTCTGTCTGAGTCTTGGTTCTGGTCACCCTTGACACCTTGAATTGGTGTGTATGGGGAAATAGGTCGGATCCATTGTGCCTTCAAACCACTATGGTCTATAGATCCTGCCCGGTCCTCTCAGGTCTGACATGCCTTCAAACCAGTACTGTCTATAGGTCCTATGAGATCCAATATGCCTTCAAACCGGTACTGTGTATAGGTCCTGTGAGGTCCAACATGCCTTCAAACCGGTACTGGGTATAGGTCCTGTGAGGTCCAACATGCCTTCAAACCAGTACTGTGTGTAGGTCCTGTCAGGTCCAACATGCCTTCAAACCGGTACTGTGTGTAGGTCCTGTCAGGTCCGACGTGCCTTCAAACGGGTACTGTCTATAGGTCCTGTCAGGTCCGACGTGCCTTCAAACCGGTACTGTGTGTAGGTCCTGTCAGGTCCGACGTGCCTTCAAACCGGTACTGTCTATAGGTCCTGTCAGGTCCGACGTGCCTTCAAACCGGTACCGTCTATAGATCCTTGAGCCCTGCTCTTACCCGCTTTCTCCATATTCTCCACCGCAGACGAACACCGACTCAATAGTGCCAGGCTGTGCCTCATCGTTCTCACCTGTATCGCAGAGGTAGGTACCCAACCGCCAACGCACCGGCTCAGGGCTGGATCACGACAGGCGTCCTGTTGGTAGTTGACTTCTCCAACCTTGGATGGTGCTGACACTGCTGGTGTATCTCGAGAAATGGCTGTGGAGGGCATGTTCCTCTACTTCTCCTCCATGTAAATTTGGCTGAGACACGGTGCTGGAGAGAAGGCCATGAGAGGGCAGCGCCCCAGGGGCCTGTCTGAGTTATGCTCCAGAATGTGAAACGACAGGGAGCCCAGCCCCTCCCTCTCTGCAACTCCCAGTCGATCGCTAACGATTTCACCTCCCTGTCAACCTCTGTGCTTAGTCGGTTGTGGGGGAGGGGCTGTCCCTCCAGGCTTTGGGGGATCTTTCTCTGGCCTCGAAATTTTTCTGGCTCTGAAAATGCCAGGAGTACAAAGGTCTTCAAGCCAACGCAAACCAGCCCGCACAAAATCAGCTGAAACTCGTCCCCCCCCCCCTCGTTCTGCAGGACCAGTATGCCAACGCCTTTCTGCACGATGACAACATGAACTTCAAGGTGAACCTGCACCGAATGGTAAGATGATACACCAAAGCCAAAGGTCTCCTTTTTGGGGGGGGGAAGTGCCATGTCTTTATGCCCCCACCTAGGACATTCTCCATCGCCCTGCATTCTTCCTAGAGCTCTGCAGACCAGGGGTTCCCAGATATTTTTCCCTGAGGACCGAATTCCATCAACAATACAAAGCCAAGGTCCACTGCCTCGATAAAATTTGCTGATCGGGGGTGGCAGAGTGGGGAGGGGGGGATTGATCATGTGGTCTGGATTAAATTGTTTTGGTCTGGATGTGGACCGGAGTCTGCCAGTTGGGGATTCATAGTCTAGAAATGAGAATGATGAGAAATGTCAAAACACTTTCATTTCCCCCCCTAATCCTTTCTTTCCAATAAAGAAGTGGCCTGCCAGCAGTGCAGTGTTTGTTTGTTTGTTTGTTTTTGCACCTCCCTGATGGGAAATGGGCTGTGAGTTTGTAGCTTTCAGCAAATTCGTCTCTCTGTTCAGGGCCATTGAAGACTCCCTAAGCGCGAGTTTATCTCCTCCTGGAGATAAATGATGTCATATAGTACCAGTTTTTTTTTTTTTTTTGAGGGGGGGCTGCCAGGTAGCATAGCCAGACTGGAAGGCTTCTTGGAGCCAGCGCGACTTGTTTCGGATCATCCGTCATGTAATGCTGTATGTTAACACTGGTGTCATTTCTGTGTCTGAAACCCTGTTGGATCAGGCACTTGTGTTTATGAGGTGTTACACACTTATAAGCTTTGCTGTAGGTTTGCATGCGATCATCAGTACTCGTTGGTTAGTGTCCCAATGCTCATCTGGCCCTCGTTTCTCCTTCAGCCCATGAGGCACAGAAAGAAGCCTGCAGACCGGAACATCCCCTCCAGGCCCCTGGTGTGTGCAGTTCTTGGTAAGCGTGTCTACCGTCATGGAGAGAGATGCTCCTGAATGACATGGTTGTATTCAGGAATACCCTTCAAGTCCCTCTGCAGGGTGTGGCTTGACTCTGGAAGCCTGGTGCCTTACCCCCACACAGGATTGATATCATGGAACGGGCAAAGCTGCCTTAAAGCTCACGGTTTCTCCTGTGACATGGTCTCTGATTGGATGAGACGCTCCTGTTAATATAAGCAGGCCTGAATCGAGGCTCTGAAATCACCCTCTTAGGCAAACATGAGCGAGCGTGGCTGGCACAGCACAGAGAGAGCAGTGATGGGCGTGCCATCTGGCAGCCTAAAATGTGCAATGTGGGAGGGAAAACAAGAGCGGGGACCTGCCACCACGAGAAACAGCTCCTGACTTCCCTTCTGTGTGTTGGTGCCTCAGTCTTTCAACATGACACGCTATGAGATTGGCTCTCGCTCCTTATGTTTCTGTCTCCCTGTACTCACAGACCTAATGGTGGAGTTCATCGTCAGCCACATGATGAAGGACTTCCCCATGGACCTGTACATGTAAGAACCCCAACAATCAAACGGGCATCCTAGTCAGCCAGTCACCTTGCAGCACTGTGACCCTTGGGCCAATCACCTTGCAGCACTGTGACCCTTGGGCCAATCACCTTGAAGCACTGCGACCCTTGGGCCAATGGCTGGTCAGCTAAGAAGCTGGTGGAGCACTGAAATTGTGCTTGAGGATCTCAATGGGAGTTTCTCAATATGTGTACCTGACCGTATTTGTGTTCTCGTATACACGTTTCACGTCATTGCTGAAGACCAGTTCCAATGCTAAGAACAGAAATATGGAGGACAGTAAAAATCCCCTGATGTTGTTCTTGCCCCGCCCCAAATATCAAGGATACATTGGTTGCATCCTCGCCAAACAAAACCAGTCCCATCATTCATTGCGGCCCTAGTTTGTTCTTAGAAGGCGAGTTAGCAAGACCGTTCTTGTAAAAACCACAAGCACAGTCTTTGCATTCTTGGTATTGAGAAACATCACTGTGTCTGTGTCAGTGAGGATCAACACTGTTATTGACATGTTCAGGGGAAAATTATGCTGCATTAGATTTTATTGTGTAAAAGGTGTTGTGAACTATTTGTAAGAAAGGGTACATATTGGACAGCCAAATCTGAAAACAAATTGGAGAGCGATCCTGAAGTCTAAATTTCAACATTTGTCTACGAGGAACAAGCATGCCTCAGATGAATGTTTCTTCTGGAATTGATCAGTTATTCAGCCCCTAGTCTTTGGTACCTCATGGGCCATGTGGATGCAGTGAGCTTCTTGTGGCTGTGTTTGGCGAGCTCTGTCACCTGATGGTGTGCCCCTCTGTGTCCCCAGGCGCTGTATACAGGTGGTCCACAAGCTCATCTGCTATCAGAAGAAATGCCGTGTCAGGCTGAGCTACACCTGGCGGGAGCTGTGGTCAGGTGAGCCCTCTGCTGGAGTTTGTGGCTGTCATTGATGGCGGGGATGTGGCTCAGCCAGTTAGGATACTGTGCCCATGATCCGAAGGTCGCCGGTTCAGATCCCTGGCTCAGCGGAGGGATTTCATTGGGTCTCTGAGCAGAGCCCGCAGCATTGGATAAAAAAGCATTTGCTAAATAAATTGATGTATGTCTTAATCAGTTAATTGTAATTGAGTGATTGAGTCCCAGTCCAGCTTGTAAGGGTGACCTCTATGTTGTAGAAATGAAATAGAAACACTGATTTGCCCAAGTTGGAATGGATGGAATGGAACGTTGATCTCCATAAGGGAGCTCCTTAAGTGTGGTCAGGTTGGAAACCTGACTTCGTGTGCAGGGGTTTGGATTGGTGACCACTAAGGCACATATTTATGGAACATGTCATGATTGTTTTCATATCAGTGGCCTGTACTACAAAGCGGGGTTACTGCCTTATCGGGGTAACTTGTCGGATTTAAGGTACCACAAGTTTAAATGGACTTCGTATTCATTCACTTACATTTTGCCCAGACTACCTTAAATCCAACAAGCTACTCGGGTTAAGCCAGTAACCCCGCTTCGTAGTACAGGCCCCAGGTCTGAGGTGGGTTTTACTTAATCCAGACAAGTCAATGACGTGCAGAAATAAAACATCAGAAGGCCCATGAATGTTAAAGGAGGATTATAAACTTACAAGCGCACACCACAGCGTTAATGTTACAAAACACCGTTTTGTTTTTATTTTTAGAAAAACAACTGGTGACCGCGCTCAGTGGTGTTTTTGGCATGCCAAGGGTCTACCTCGGGGGAGTTCTCTGCACGATTTCCATTCCATTGCTGTTGTGCTGACTTTTCTCCTTTGATTAGCATTAGCGTCCATTAGCATTCAGAGGTTTCAGTGGCTCCAGTGGGGGGGGTGGGGGGTATTTCTGTCACAACCTGGTCCTGCTGTGCCTCTCAGCTTGGCCCCGTGGCACAAACGCACCAAATGTTGCTACCTCTGTAGAGAGTAGCTGTACTACTACTTACCCGGAGATGTTTTTCGTTTGTCATTCGTCATTCCCGTCTCTCGTTAGCCTGAACACATTAAGCGAATGAAAAATGACATGGAAACATGCGCGCTAATGGCTAACACCAACGCAGCGAGGTCGCTGTCTGACATAGTATTGATTTGTCATTTATTTGAGTTTCCTGTATTACAATGTGCTTTCTCTGCAATAATTTATGCGCATTTTTGTTTTTACTAGCTGGCACCATTTAACCGATTCTCCTTGGCTTTGGGGCAAAAGGGATTTTGTCCTAGTGTTTCTGAGAAAAGACTGATCTTAATGTCCATTGCAACACACAGACATCCAAACTGATTGGTTCTGCTCTTTGGTTTCATGAAGCTGATTGGTTATGCTGTTTGGTGTTATAGCCCCTGATTGGCTGGTTTTGCTGTCATCTTACACTTTGCTGTCATCATAATGGCATACATTAGTTTTGCTTCACCTCTTAATGGAAGCTTTCTCAGATCTGGGGGGTGTTTCAGGAAGCAGGATTTCTTGCTTAGCTGGATAACTTGTCAGGTTTATGGTAGTTTGAGCTAAATGTCCATTTAGCCTAAGTTATCCGATTAAAAAAGAAATTCTGTATGGCAGGGGGATGGGGGGGTGAGGTACAGCAGGTGGGTCGGGGGCGGGGTACAGTAGGTGGGTCGGGGTCGGTGGTGAGGTACAGAAGGTGGGGGGGGGCGCAGAGTGAGTGTTGCCCAGCGAAAATCATAAAAACAAATAAGCGCAAGAATGTCATGTCCTTCCCTAAGATTATATTCGTCTGCAGTGTGAGTAATACAAATCCTTCAAACATTTTATTTTCCAGAGCTTGGATCAAATTTCCAGCTCGGCACATAATACTTTACTGACGATTTAAGGAACAAAGCTCAGGGTAACTTATTACTTCTGACAGTTTTGGCAAAATGATTTATGAAGATTTGATGGCTGTCAAACCACAGTGTCTTTGTGCTAGCGGTCAGGTTAGTCTTTAAATGATTAAGTTAGCTGTTATGAGGCAGGTCAGGCCGCGTGCTGAGTCCCACAGGCTGTGGCTAACAGCAGCCGTTTCAGCTTGTGTGCGAGTTTGTCGGCTTGAATTTCTCCATTTTTCGTACATCTGTTTTTTTTTTTCTCCCCCACAGCACTCATTAACCTCCTGAAGTTCCTCCTGTCCAACGAGACCACATTGCTGTCAAAACACAACATCTTTCAGCTGGCACTGCTGGTGAGAAACGGGATGTTCTCTGCAGATCCGTGAGGCCGCCGTACAAATACAGTAGTATACTGAGCTTTTTGAACTTCTGGTGTGACATGTAGGGGGCGCTGTGTGGCTCAGTGGGTTAAAATGACTAATTTCATTCATTCATTCATTAACCTTAATTTTACCAGGCAAAGTATTAAGAACAGTTTCTTATTTACAATGACAGCCTGGCAAGCGCCAGAAAGCACTCATAAAACAAAATGGAAAAAAAAAAAATAATAATAAATAAAAATAAAATAAAACCAATACCAGAAAGATTAAACGGAATTAGAACATTGAGCCATGAGGTTGCTGGTTTGGCAGAGGGATTCTCTGATGGACCCTAACCCCTAATTGCTCTAGGGACCGTTTTCTCCAAAATGTACTTCGCTTTCAATAAATGTGTCTTCTAAATAAATAAAGTATAAACTATTTAAAAAGTATAACTCACCCATGTACAGAGTTGCATATTAACTTAGGTGTGCAGTTAAAGATGTCTTTGCACACGGTCTGTCCATTAATCTGACAAAAGCGACGGGAATCCTCTCTTGCTGTGATTAATGTCTTAAGTGCAATGAATGTTTTTGATCCCCGCCGTCTGAGCAGGGTGGGGGGAGTTAGCGCTATGGCCCGATACCTGTGCGGTAATAAGCTGCCGTTCCTCCTCAGCGCTTCGTTAGAGCGCCGGGTGTTCTGTACGAGGGTTAAAAATAACGTGGATCACATCAGCGGCTCATTCTGAACCCAGAGCTCTGGTGAAAAATAAATTTCATTTTCAGGAGACCACTTGTTTTTTGTTATTGTGTTTCCCGTGATAAAATGCGATATAAGAGAGCTATTGAAGGGTGACCTGCGTTGTCAGAGCCTTAAATTACATTTCCGGGGTAAGCCAGGAGTTTTCCCACGGCGTTTTCCCGATACGCCGGACATGGGGGGTGTCAGTATGCGGCTGGAAAGCTCAGGGTGCCCCTCACCCCCCCTCAGCATCACCGTCTCCGTGTCTGTCGCGCCCCACAGGTGGTGAACCTCTTCAACATGTTCATCACATACGGCGACAGCTTCCTGCCCACACCCAGCAGCTACGATGCACTCTACTACGAGATCGTCCGCATGCACCAGGTGTTCGATAACCTCTACTGCATGGGTAGGTGGATGACATCATCAACAAAAACCTAATTAGCTGAATTATTCATCTGTTGGGATTGCATCCAGATTGGTTTTTTTTTTCCCTTTAATGGGCTGTACCCATCTGTGCTGGAATTTGTGGTTTTGTTGCCTTCTTTGACATGGCTGCCCGTGCTCGTGGGCCACCGGATGAGGCTGGGGTCTGTCGAGTGCATGAGTGATGGCTGAGGGATTTTGGCAGGGCTCCGCTCGGGGCTGGAAGGACCCGGAAGATGGCGCCGTCGCATTCCTGCCTGCACTGCTGTCGCATTTAAAAAAAAAAACAATAAAACATCCTGGTACCATGGCTGTCGGTCAGACACTTGCCAGGCTGGAGAAGTGGCAGTTGGGGGGGGGGGGGGCGCTTTGCCACGCCACATGCGGCTGTTTTAAGTTGGCAAAGAGCGAAGAGGCCGGGATGAGCCGATGCCAGATAATGCAGTTTCGTTTGCGACGCAGGGGGCCAAGTGATCCAATTTTCTTTCCCCTAAGGGTTCTTCGCGGTTCCCCCAAGCGATTTAAAAGCCAACCTTGACAGTGCTGCCTGTGTAATGAAAGCAGCTACCACAAGGGGGTGCTATTCCAGCTGTCTGAATGAAGAGGCAATTGGATTCATATCCCCACTCAGCCAGAGGCTGTTTCACAGTCATGAGTCACATGACAAAGCTAGTGAGTGCTAATTGGACAAATGGAGGATCTTTCAGGGCAACAGGGTACTGTGGAGCTCTTTTCCTCAGTAGATGGAGAATAGTCTCAGTCTCCTAAAGTACAAAACTTTGCAATAAAAAAGGCCTCTTTTGACTGGACAGGTCAGGATGGGGGCGGAGCTTTAACCGCGTGTTCTCCATGGGTTTCAGTGCTCAGGGTTTCGACCAACGCCGGGCAGTGGAAGGAGCCAGCCAGCAAGGTCACGCAGGCGCTCGTCAACGTCAGGTGAGGCGATTCTCTACACCAGTCGGTGTCTGTCTGCCTCATGGTCAGACTTGACTCTGGCGTACGGTGGTACATATGTCAGGTGAAGTCTTCATTAAAAACTTCATTTTCATTTCAAGACATGCAAGCATGTGAAATAGTGTTTGTCTGGCACTTCAAAAACAGCAAGACACATATGAAGTTAGACACACAACGTAATAATGAATAAATAAATTAACGAGTTGCACATAGTGGAATGTAAATCGGGCTGTGCACTGGGTATGACTGTACATTATTACAGTTAAACATGCACTTGTAAGCAGCTTGTGTGTTTGTGTGTGTGTGTGTGTGTGTGTTTTTTTTTTTTTTTTTTTTAAAGGTGACCTTTTCTCCCACGCTCTTTCTGCAAAGCGAACCTTCTCCCCCGGACCTCAGATTGAATACCGGTCATGGTCTTGTCACGACTGTTTATCACCAGTGCCAGTTCGGTGGCAGGTCATTATAAAAAGGGGCGAAAAACCACTTTGGATGAACGAGTTTGAGAGATTAGCACAAAAATAAAACACTCCGAGTGGACATGGGGTGGGGTGTGTGTGTGTGTGGGGTGGAGGGGGGGCGCGATGGTTTTTCAGAAAAGTGAGGGGTCTTTAATTTGGTCTCTGCCTTCGTGCCCCAATGAGATTCCCGAAAAACTTCTCCCAAATCTGTGGACAATGAACACAGTCTGTGCGTTAGACTGGCTCGACCCGCACCAGCATTTTTAGTTGAGCCGGATATCACTAATGTGCCCCCCCCCCCCCCCACTTCCTCCCTTGTCAGGCTTTTCAGACTGCAGCTTGACTGTTGTGACGTGGCTAAACTTGGCTCTAGCTTATTTTTTTACCCATCTTAACTCCCCCCCCCCCCCCCCCCCCCCCCACCC
>JAODJU010000041.1:3357921-3369678 GCA_026776725.1 Gnathonemus echidnorhynchus
CTCCCACAATGTCCCCCCCCCCCCCCCCCCCTCATGGACTGGCAGTGGTATGTGACCAGCTTAACAATGGGTCCTTCCGGGGTTCACAGGAAATCATTTGTGAAATCCCCGGTAAATGGGATGACCTGGGGTTCAGGATGGCGCCGTTATGACTGAGAGCCGACTGTGCCACCGCCTGTCCGCAGGGCCGTGGGGTTAATTACACGCGTGTTTGCGGCTCCGCTGACACCCATGTACCATCACCTTCCCAAACATACAGGCCATATAAAACGAGTCCAACTTTATATATCAAGATCTTTACCCTTCACCTGCACCCGTGTGGATTTTTTACCTGATACTTATTATTATTACATAATCACAGCATTATTCACTGACTTCCCAGCATCCTTTATGAACGTGCAGCCTTGTGTCATGTCTCTTTATTTGACATTGGGGCCGCAGATGTGGGGGGAGAGAATGCAATTAGTCATTCATTTCCTGTCAGGTGAATCGACACAGCCTGGCAGCAGGCGTGCAGGCAGCATCTGGACCCAGACGCGCAGGGTCTTTCTTCACCAACCAGACTATTATTACCAGGCACCTACTGGGCCACCCGAGCTACAGTTATTCAATCAGGCTCCTAGTGGGTCACCCGAGCTACAGTTATTCCACCAGGCACCTACTGGGCCACCCGAGCTACAGTTATACCACCAGGCTCCTAGTGGGCCACCCGAGCTACAGTTATTCCACCAGACACCTAGTGGGCCACCCGAGCTACAGTTATTCCATCAGGCTCCTAGTGGGCCACCCGAGTTACAGTTATTCCATTAGGCACCTAGTGGGCCAACCGAGCTACAGTTATTCCATCATGCTCCTAGTGGGCCACCCGAGCTACAGTTATTCCACCAGGCTCCTAGTGGGCCACACGAGCTACAGTCATTTCATCAGGCACTTAGTGGGCCACCCGAGCTACAGTTATTCCATCAGGCTCCTAGTGGGCCACCCGAGCTACAGCAGCTGTTTCATTAGAGGGTCTGACGGTGGCAGTTGGTCAACCAATAAATAGAGAGTTCATGTGGGAGCCGATGCGTGATTCCCGTAAAACAATATTAATAATTGCACAGAAGGCAGCGTGCTGTACAGTCTGTCTCGCCTTGGCTGCAACTCTGCTTGTCAGATCTAATAAAATCTCGGTCTTCCCCCGGATTTTTTCAAGTTTGGCAACATCCAGCCTTAATTACAGGCGATCTTCAACGAGTCGGTGCTGGAGGTTCGAGATGAAGCTGGAGACAGACACTTTAAATGTCACATCTTCAGGGCTATAGTGCCGTGGCAAGAACGTGCAAAAAACAGGCTAAAAACTCTGTCCCTTGATCACAGAATGCCAACAAAGGGGCTATTTTTTGCTCGGCGGCATCAATGGGGACCAGCAGTGAGGAGACCAGGGGCACTTTATTACCTCGTAATTGTGTCGGCCGCTGATCGAAAATGCCAGCTTTAAATGGATGCCGTCTCGCCAACGCACGCCTGTGGAAAGTTTGTCAGAAATGCTTAAGCGCCAGGGCAAAGTGAGACATTGATATCGCTCAGGGTACATGCCTGAGTATAGGCATGTGCGTGAGGTGTGAGAAAGGCAGAAGATTGACTGCATGATGGACAAGGAAATTGCTGGTGCTTTTCCATTGACATACAGGAACCAAGCCGTACTGTGAAGAGAGACTAGTTACAGGGGATGTGTGAGAATCGTCGTGTTATGTTAGCATCAAACAATCTTAGCATTCTCTTGTGTGAATTTGCATTACAAATTCATTCCATTCAGCTGTTATATCTTTTTTTAGTAACACTTTACTTAAAGCACCCATGTATAATGCATTATAGATACCTTCATAATGCATTATAATGCATTCATAAAGTATTATACACACAGCTATTTTATAAGTATTTATAACAAGGCATAACACATTATAGCCATGTTTATTATGCATTACGAATGGTCTATGAAGCTCTCATCTAAAATCTGCTTTAAAAACCTTCATAACGCATTACAATGGCCATATTATCCATTATAAAGCGTTATGAAGGTATCTATAGTGTAGCTATACAATTAATCAAAATAACTTAGAACTCTTCCTTTTGACAAAGTTCGGTATGTTACTAGAACATCTAGAACAAGCATTTTGATCAAGGGTACAACAGCAGGGTCCCTCCCAGGACTTCAGCCGGGAATCTGCAGGTGTCATTGCTCTGAGCCTTTCCCCACCACACCATCTGCTGCTCTTTGGCAGACCATGAGAAGCTGCTGCTCGCTGGTCCTACCTCTTGCATCGGCTCTGCCAGGTGGAGTCTTATTTACCGTGGGGAGCAGAGTGACCCAAATGGTCTGGGAGGTCAATTCAAGAGGAGATATGGAGGGGAGCTTCTCCTGAAGACCTGAAGCAACTTTGTATCTGGGTGTAAAATGCAAGGGAGACTTAAAATGACAAGTCAGTGCTTCAGTAAGGATGGAAATGAACAGTGACCAAGGTTAAGGTGCTGATCGAGCAGGAGGATGGAGATAACGGGTCATATGGAGTCTGGCATTCCTTCAAAGCAGACATCTACACTGCAGATTTTTTTCAAGCATTCTTTCTAAAACAAAAACAACACAAAGGGGCTTTAATATGTTTCCTCTATAGCTGTTTATGGTTTAGGCCTTTGGGTAAATAAGTTTCTTCTTGTCACGACCCCCTTGAGATGCTTTGAGTTCATTGACACCACTTAGAGGGGGTCTCTTTTGACCCGCCCTTGACTGTAGTCAGGGGGGCCTTAAAAGCTATGTCTGTGTATCGTTCATCTTGTAGCTGCCGATAGCCGATGCCATTAGACCAGGAACCTTAGATCAGCAGGGGGAGAGCAGATATAGTTTCCATAGTTCAACTGATAGAGAAAATACAGACAAGTATGTCCCATCTGGAGGCTCGGGGGACATCTCCCTAGACTGATGACCTCATTCCAGCGAGCCAGGACCACTGTCCTTGTCTAAGTGGCTAAAAAATAGTCGCAGGACAAATGGACTCCCTAATATTCCTGGGAGAAACAGATAAAAAGGCAGTAATACTGTAAAATATGAGTCACAGAAGCGAGTTGAGGGACCTGAAATTACCCCATTCTCAGACATTAACGGAAGAAAGCAGCTCACTCCGACAAGCTATTAACTGGATGTTTATTTGTAAGATTTCATTTACAGATATCAGAACTCATCAAATATTTATTTTTGGTGAAATTGCCTACTCTGTCTAGTTGGTCCGCGTGTGAATTAACCATCAGCAGTGGTGTTGTGACTATAAGTAAGTTGAGGATTGTATTGCAGTTTTAATAATACGCCCTACGTTCCCACAGAGCATTGTCACGCCCAAGTGCATTCTGGGCTTTGCAAAATATCCCCCTGAGCTTACTTATCTAGCAAAACTATTTGGGCTGTGCAGCATTTCAATGGCGTCTCTTAGCATTCCTGAAACTAAGCTTTTCTTCATTTGTTTATAATTTCCTGACATCAATCATGCAGCACAGCACAACTGTCATGGTGAGAGACTCACTAAGAGGGAAGGTCTCAGCGCTTGGTTGGGGGGTGGGCACTACCAGCAGGGGGAGCTCATGAGCCTGTGTGACACAGCAAGCCGAGAGGGTGGCTAGAGCTTTTTCTGACTGTCACAGCGTCCTGAGCTGGCTGTACGAATGGCTTGAGGCACCCTTCCAGGCATGCAGAATGCCTGTCATACAAGCACTCGAGCACGGAAATGTAGCCTCAGACACGGCTCAGTAACAAAAATGAATCTTGGGTTGTTGAAATCACATGGACTGTCTAAGTATGTCGTTCGGCCCCTGCCGGGGAGAGGGTAATTGCAGAATTTCAAAAATGCAGATGAACCTGGCGGCGATGCTTACCACCAATCAACTTCTGAGTGGGGCCCCCTATTGGTCGAGGACAGTCACTACACTAGGGGAGACAGGTGGCCCCAAAGTGGCTTTTCGAGTGGGGCCTCACCCAGGCAGCTGTCGGTCTCCAAAATAACAACATCAAAGCCCTCGTTGGCCCCTCTGATGTGCTCGTCTGCCTCATTAGTAGGTGCATCCGCTCCATCAAGCCCCAGTCTGGGCCGTTCGTCCCCATACCGCTGACGCGGCTCTGAGCTGTGACTGCTAGCACCTTGAGTGTCAGCCTGAGATCTTTTTCGTTCGATATCATTTCACTTACCTGCCCCAGCACTGTGCTATCAATCCTATTAAGGCTTTACGGCCTAATAATAATAATTGATACTTTATTGATCCCTTTGGGGAAATTCTCTTTTCGCCTCCCCCAACTTGCTCTCTGTAGGTGAGAGCCAGCTGATTGTGAAGGGCAGCCAACCATAGCAGCACCCAGGGAGCTGGGTGTTAAGGACCTCGCTCAAGGGCCCGCAGACATGCCATGGCCGGGCTCAAACCGGCAACCCTCTGATCACAGGCATCGCATTCTTAACTGACTGAGCATTAAACAGGCGCACAGATGAAGTTCCGGTTCATTCATACCCATCCTGCCATGTCACATGTTTCATGTTCCATGTTTTCTATCCTGACCGGAGCTGGTCTGGTCATTATTCACTGCATAGCTATGTTATTTGACTGGATTTGGGGACCTCCAGCAGGGACCTTTGTTGCACATGAATTAGCGAAAATCACAGCAGAGAATCGGCCGATGACTTACGAATTTTGACTATTTCTCCACAACAATGAATGATGTTCATTCCTTCGCTGCCTGATGTATCAAAAAAGCTAAGGATGCCGTTTCCTGCCGCCCTGTCGTGCTGTTAATTCGACACGGCAAACATGTCGGGCTGCCTTCAGGTTTGTGTTCCTGCTGTTGAAAACAGTCGGCTGCGGGGAACAAAAAAATATGAATTTCAAATTCAACTGACAACAAAACAAAAATTCAAAAGCATGGCATGACTTTGAAGTAAAACATTTCAAGTTGAAAGCAAAGCAGGTGATTATCGTGAAAAAAACAAAACAGAACATGACTGAATGTCCTTGTGACATTGGCTGCCTTCCGGTCAGAAGTTATGGGCTTCTGGGAGCCGCTGAGCATTCTGGGATTGAACTAATCACCCGTGACAATTTGGTCATTGGTCCCCCAAGTCCCTGGTCGATTTCTGCTACGTCGTATTCCCTGGGGACCAAAGGGTGGGCGCTCCGCCCCACATCCATCTGCCTCGTGGCCTATCGACTTCTTCCAAATGTCCCTTAAGCCCTCACCCTGCTCCATCCATCACCAACCGCCCCCACCCTCCTTCCTCTCACTGGCCGACCACTGCTCACCGTTCGTAGCATTAATCTAGCTGGACACTGGGCTGTGATTTGCCATTATGTTTTGCTGAAAGATGCTCCGGTTACATTGTGTGTTTTCATTAATGTTCCTATAAAAGACTTATGCATCCAAATTGCGACTTTGTACATTAATTGTTTGTACTTGTACATAAACAAATAATCAAAACTGTTAGAATAAATCATATTTTTATCTCATCTGAGGAGGTTTTGTGCACACCTGTGCACCTTTTGGATAGACTGTGGTCGCTGAGGGTGATCTGTGGTCTGATGTGTTGCCTCTATCAGCCGTGTGATTAAGACTGTGTCCTTCTATGTCCCCCGCCCCCCCGGTATGGCCACTGGGGGGCGGGGGTCTGTAAGGTCTTCTGTCAAGAGAATTGCTGCTTCGTTTTCACATTGATGTGCGGCGAGTGAATTATTCCTCTTAATGAAAACACAAATCACTGACGCGTTTCGCTCAACCCCCAAAAATGAGATCATAACAGTTTTTTTTGTCACCGAAGGAAATCAAATGCATTATTTATTGTGAGATTAAGTCTGTGTGTTACAGTGGCATTACCCCCACCCCCTCCCCCGCGAGGTGAGAGGGCTGGCAGACGTTTTTTTTAATGTCCGGCCTTTCTGTAATGCGATGCGGTGTGAGGGATCGCCACCACCACACGTCGCCATGCCGACGGACCGAGAAAGTGGGCGTCGGCCTCTGCATGACCCCATCAGCACCGACTCCTGATAGGCAAGCTGAAAATGCTGTAGTACACAGCGTAAGAGTATTAGGGGGTGGCGGGTTTTAGTTTTAATCCCCATTTGCATTGCACAGCGCTGTCGTCAACACCAGGCTCTCGAACCCGGCTGAATTGCTCAGGTCTTTTTCTCAACCCATCCTACTATAATATCTTATGCTGCAGTTTGCTCTCTACCAATTTGCCAGGCCACTTGTTTATATAAAGTTCAATAACAGAAGCCGTCGGGGAAAACAGCACACTGCCAGTGCCCTTCTCCTCTGAGGGCCTGAAAATGTCCGCCCCATAACCATTAAGCGTCCCGCCGGCGTTTCTCCCGCTCTTGCCATCCTCCGCCGGCTGCGAACGCGAGCGGCACTACAGCCCATAACCAACCACAAAGCTTTGTGCCGAAATGTGCTTTTCTTTCTAAGATGCTCTGCAGTCCGCAGTCGCCGAATTATCGCCATGTTTGAGCCCCCCCTCCCACCTCCCAGTAAAAAAGCTTCAGTTCCCCTCAGTTTGTATGACAGAGCAGAGAGAGACATGGGGATCCACTGCATGCTGGGGATGAGGCCCCCCAGGCTGTGAAGTCTGAAATATGGCTTGATTCAAGACTGTATTCTGCTCAGAACCCCCCCCCCACCCCATGTAGCTGGTCATAGAACATTTATTCCCTCCTTACATGGAAAAGTGACAGGGTGCGGGTCCATCTGGGCCACACATGGCTTAATGCTGTTGGTCTGCGTGGGGTCTGATGTGTCCTCATCGCTCACCCCCCCCCCACCACAAAACATTACCCTGGTTTTGCAAGCCATTCCTATCTGGCCGCACATAAACATTGATGCCCACTCGTCTTAAAGGGACAGAGCTTCAAAAGACACCTTGGGTGATTCTTGGCAAGAGCGATCTTGCCAACTTGCCTCCTAAGAAGGAACTTGGGAAGCAATGAATCTAAGATTGGTCTTGTTCGGTGAGGGTGCAACCGACGTATCCTTGATATTTGGCCCGGAACAAGAACGACATCCGGGGATTGCATCTTTGTGGTCTTGCCAGCTAATTTCGTTGTCCAGGCAACTGTACAATGACAATAAAAAAAGTCTTGAGTCTTGAGTCTTGATTTCTACTGTCCTCTGACTTTCCGTTCTTAGTATTGGAACTGGTATTCGGCAATGGAAGATGATGTAAAATGGATACAACAGAAATACAGAAACGCCCCTTGATTCTGAACCCGTGGTACGTTTAAGCATTTACCGCACTGCAGGTGAGACGGCTTGTGTCCCCCACCTGTCCGCCCAGATGAGCCCCTCCAGGTCCCTGAAGTGCACCTCCAAAGACAGCAGCATGGTAACATCCTCTTAGGGACTGGCGATGTCTTTCAAGAAAACCGTTCATCGATCAGAGCGTAATCCCAGGTGGCATGGAGTGACGCCAGAATCAGAATCAGGATTCACTTTATTAGCCAGGTACAGCTGCACGTACTGGGAATTTGTTTTGGCTGTATTGGTGCTTACATTCACAGATAACATAGAGGAACAAGAACATAAGAAAAACAGATAAGTAGAAATAAAATAATACAATAAAGGAATAAAATAGTGCGGACCAATGCAAGCTGTGCAATATACAAACAATAATTATAAGGACAATAAAGGGAACAGAGTTGTACTGAATACTGGAATATGAAAATATATGATGTTCAGTAGATGATAAAGATGTACAAAGACGGGTGCAGAGTGAGTGGGGGGGTGGCAGGGGAGAGGACCGTGTCAGCAGGGGCCAGGGGGCTTTTTGATGAGGTCAGCTGCTGAAGGGAAGAAGCTGTTTTTGTGGCGTGTGGTTCTGCTCTTCATAGCCCCGAGTCTCTTGCTATAGGGTATTTTTTCTGATCACTCCATGTCTTAAACTGAAACTGGCTTTTTGAGTTTCAGTTTGTATCTAATGTCTAATTAACGTTTCTGTTCCCGGTGGCTGCATGTCAGCCCAGCATGGGAACAAACGGCATGAACGAGCACAAAGGCCGTGACTGCAGCTCGCGGAAAAGCGGATTCGCGCTGAAGAGGGTCCGTCACGCGGAGGTCTGGGCTCTCATCCGGTCAGACACGGATGGAAACAGCAGGTGGGGGCGCCGTCTCTCTGCTCCAGGGCTCCGGGCTTCAGTCCAGCTCTCGAGTTCCTTTTCACGCTCACGGTGGGATTTCCACCCACAATCCGCAGAAGCCTTTGTTCGGGTGAAGCTGAGACGCAAAATTGCCTCAGTATGTGAGTTTGTTAGCATGAGTGTCCTGCGATGGAGCAGTTTAGTGTTGAGGGATAACCTCTGCCTTCTGGCATTTCCACTCAGGCTCTCCATCACTGTGCTTGGATGAAACATCTCCACATGGCAGAGGCAACACAGGGTCATACTCAGTACCCTGGTGGGGGCAAGCCGGATTTGATCAAGGACAACTGGAAAGTCTAGGGAGCAGGCGAGACAAATACGCCCCCGCTCCCTCCCCGCCCCCACTAAAGCCGACTGTACTGATCGATGGAACACCTACCCGTCTCTGTAAAACAAGCCCTTGGTGGAGCTTCTCGTGTGCCACAGTCATGGGCTTCCTCTGTAGCGCCATGTTTCAGTGAAATGAGCTATCACAGCATTATCTCGTTATCTGGATCGCTTTCGGTTTCATATCGTTTCATTTCTTCCACCTACTTTTCTGGATTTCTTTCCCTCTGTCCAATAACAACTGATCCTTTATCCAAAAATCACCGAGGATCTACTGTTCGTGATGAGTGGCAGCTGAGTGACACTGAGTGACACTGATGGTGAGACACTCGAGAGGCAACTTCCAGTAAATTAGAGTTTTAACAGATAAACCTCACATCTGTGTCCCCAAAGTGTCTATTTGGGAGACTGTATTAATAAAGGAGGCTTCCGGAACGTTCTGTCCTAATATTAAGTCATTTTCCCTAATGGGAGGTAGTTAGCCTAGCAATCCTGCTATGCTAATGGCTCTTATTTAACTATTAAATTCGTCCTTGCTCATGGCCCCCCACAAAAAATAAGATCAGCCCCACAGAAGCAAAGCCCTGCTCTTGGAAATCTTGGACCAGGTGAGTCTGCAGACACCTGCCATAGTCAGATGAGTCCATGCTGGCTTGAGGCTTCACCTTGGGATGGAAGTTTCTCAGTTTGACTGGGATCTGATTGTCCATGAGATGTGACCCCAATTTTATACAATGGGGCTGAATTGTTCTCATTGATATTCATACAGCCATGGTTGCTTAAGACGAGCAGGGTATGAAATCAGAGAAAGCTGACCAACTGTGAGATAGACGGGGAAGGAATGACTCAGGAAAAAAAGACATTAAACGGATGATGTTGGGAAGTGCAGCGTATGTTTACATTAGGGGGGGCATTAAAGCCGACCTTCCCAGCATCCTTGTATCTAACTGCCCCTCTCAGTTATCAAACAGCCATTCATCAGGTTCATTCACTGCTCTCATTCAGTAGTAACGACTAATCGGATGCCTCTTGACAGCTGATGAAACGATTTCCTCTGTGTGGTCCACTTTACCTGTTCCTGGGTCATGAAGGCACAGACAGTGTGAGTTGAACTTCAACTTTTTTGTTCTGGATCTTTCATCATTGTATATTCCGACTACTCCGTCAGCTAAGGGTTAGTTGATTATAGGCCGCTTATTCTCTCCGTACATGGCTTCATTCCTCCTGTCTGGCTAACTTAACGTATTACCTACTTGACTCGACATTTTATAAATACACGTCAACTTGGAGAAACAAGCTATATCAAATACCTTCACAACAATTTAAACAGGTCAATGTGGGTTTCATCAGACGTTTTGGCTTAGAGATTTGAGTAGAATGAATGTCTTGCATGTTTTAATATCGTTTTTACTGCCTTTGTTTAGCTAATCCTTTTACCCAAAGCAGCTCACACTTCCATCCATTTATAGACATCAACTTTCCTCTGGCTATTTATATTAAGGTTCCTGCACACAGGGAGTGTCTCTGGACTTTAGGTCCCGGCTATATATTCAACCATAGTGTTTACATGCAGCAAAGTGACACAGCGCTGACTTGTAGGACAGACGCAGCTCCCGTGTTCCCTGCATCGCCATCGTCTGGGTTGCATCTGGGTGTGTGTTCCCATCTTAACGTTACGTTACACAAATCACCGGGCCGAGGTCAGCCATTGTACACTGCTGAGACAGCAGCCCGAACCAAACTCTGGAAACAATCAAATATAAAATTACTTGTAACACCAGACCCTGAGCAGTTAAAAAACAATGTATCTGCATACAAAGACACTCACTTAAATATCAATCAATTCATTTATTAATACTTAATATCTTATTAAATAATTTTAGCTGATTATTAAGAATGACCAAAAAGGTTACGGCAATGTCTGCTTGTGGTGACTGCAGTTTCGGGGCAGATGGGGTTAGGGTTAGGAGTCAGGGGTTTTAAGGGGCCAAAGAACTTCTTGTTCCTTACGCAGCCCCTCCAGCAAAGACAAAAGATTCGCTCGGGGCAGTTTGTCTACTGTTCTCTTCGCCCTCTCCCATAAAAGTGGCAATCACGCTGAAGTGCTTGACCAATCACCAGGCCTCGCTCAGCAGGCCCGCTCCAGCTTCTTACATTCTTCTCTGGCGCCTAAGACGGTGAGATATAAACATATGCCCCGTTGGGTTATAAACCCACAGCCGGGACGTAAACATCAGCAGGGAAGGGAGACTGCGGGACCTGCTTCATAACAGCTCCCTGGGAGGATCTAGCTGTGGTCCATATGGACGGCCTGTTCTCCACTGAGGTTTAGTTCTGCTCTACACCATCAGAAAAAAGGGAGCAGCCCTGGTACAGTTTTGTCCCCCAAGGCACAAACAGCATGAATGTACCCCAATGGTACAAAAATGTTCATTTCTATACCTTAAAAGGTACATTTACCTACAGCTGGGGTACACTTGGCAGACCGTTGAGAGTACAGCACCAGTGATAAGTAATTGTACCCTCAAAGGTACAAATTGGCACTTTTTTCTGATAGTGCAGGGTCAGACTCAGAGATAAGCTCTGCGCCTTGTTATCCTGCCGTGTTTTCTTTGTTTGACCCCCCCAACGACCTGCCGCCATTATCTCAGTTCCAGTTTCCACTTCCTGTTACAGCACTTCCTACAGAAACACTAACCTTTTGGTCGTTGGTCCTGCTCAGTCGATATTTTCTTGGCCCCCCGATTTTTGGCCGCGGCGTTTTCCGGAGGACGTGCCGGCAGTAAGCGGCCTGACGAGGCCCAGGGCACATGGGTCTAGCTTCCAGCAGCTATTCCAAGGCTGTCACTGATCCTTGTTGTCCAAACGATGATGGACAGATGAATAAATGAATGAGAGCGACGTTTCCCAGGAAAAGGCTTAAATCACGACAATGTCTGGCACAAAAGTGCCACCACGAGATTGATTACTCATAAAAAAGCGGAACTAGGACCCCACACAAAGCATGGGGGAGCCTCCAGCAGCCGATTCCCGTTGGCTAATGTATGGTATTATTTTCCTTATGCATTGCAGCTTCCTTGTTTATTGACTATTGTTAGAACAGAACATTCCGGCACTTCATTCATTCGCGTTTAAAACCTGCCTGTTGCCATGGAGCCAAACTAAATGCGAATCATACAAACCCTGAAAGCAGTCGCTCCGCAAATGTCACCTCACCTCATCTGCTCTACT
>JAODJU010000041.1:3369717-3379746 GCA_026776725.1 Gnathonemus echidnorhynchus
GGTGGGGCTGGGGTTTGTTTGTGTGTGTGTGTGTGTGGGGGGGGGCATGAATATCCCAATCACATCTGTTTGATTTACATATGTGCATGAAGAACACCCCCATGTGTCTGTCACCTGCTTCAGTGGGACCACCAGCAGAAGCCGAAGATGAGATGCTTCCCCTCCATCTCCTGCGGTTAAAACGCCGATGAGGCTGCCTTTTTCCATGAGGGAACAGCGGTATTCTTAGAAACACACATTACCATCTCCCGCCTACACCTCTTTATTCTTTAACTTTCCCGGGTTTTTTCCCCTCTTTTTTAACTTCTACAAGCCGGGCAGAGACCGGCCCACTTTCACAGTGTTCCTGCCCCGCAGCTGTGTGCGTTCCCCCATGGTTCACACGTGTTCATGTGGGAACGCAGTCCGGAAGCAGGGAGGTGATGGGAACACATGCCTGTAAACGGCCCCTAGCCCCTCCCCGAGCAGCCGTGACCGGCCGTGCCGTCCGTGGAGTGGGAGCAACATCCGGCTCCATCCCCAGCGCTGGCCGGCACTCGGCTGGCATCACTGACGCCTCAGCTGGGATGACTGACTGGGAAATTGATAAGTGGAAGTCGGATTGTAATATGCATACGGTGCCAGAATCTGAACCTGGAGCTGAAATCGACCGCTTACATCAACACTGACTGAATAGATAATGCCTCAACTACAATGGACCTGAGAGCGATAATTTGATAATTAAAAAACTCATGAATGGCAAAAACCCTCCCCTCTTGACAGACAGACAGATAGATTGATTAGATACTTTATTAACCCTAAAGGAATTTCCGCTGCTTTACCTGGCGCCTGTTCTAAGACGGGCAGGCACATGATTAAAATGTTATTAAATAAAAGCATCTCAGAAAGAGCCGTTCACCTTCGGCCTACGGTGTGTTGCCCAGCGACTACCTGAGACAGTTTATGATAAACTGTCCAAATAACGTAAGTAATATGGTGGTGAGAGTAGCTCACAACCTTCATTTATTAAAGTCGTTAGAGAGCTTAATTTTGTTGCTGCCCAGACATTTAGTACAAGTAGACCCCCGACCAAACAGCAGTACAGAGTCCTCATTCATTATCAGTCTGGTCACACTTTTTCAGTTGGGACGACCTAAAGTGCTTAATTTGAAAATAACCCGAACTTCAGAACCTCAAATTTCTTTTACACTTTAATGATCATATTACACTGCATATCACCAAACGCATGAAACTTTAATCCAAAGAGAAAATTATAAAATGCACCTTAAGTCTCTTCCTCTCCACAGGAACTTATCACAAGAAAAAGGCTTAACTTAGCTTAACCTGAACAGCCAGCGAGGAGAACGAAGTTTCTCTCAAAGAAACTCGCTCACAAATTAACGTTTCACAAATTTCTTCAAATTAAAAGAATTAGCCTAACTTGAAATCCACATTTCGAATATTTGCTGTTTCTTATTTTATTTTCGTAATGAAGTCTCCAGGGAAGAAAATTATACACAAATGATAGTTATATCATTGTCTTCTCCTTGTAGCAGTATAGGCTATATCCATTTTCCGGTGCTTTAATTTTGTTTTTGGATTACACTTTCATGAATTTGACAACAGCCGGCTATTTATGACCGGTAACACGTGAGAGAAAATTGTTTTTCCTTAGTTGTTATTCCCCACATTGAGCCACGTTAAGCTATTTTCACATGTTCGTTTCTATGGGGAGGAAACGATTTAACGTCAATTCTGTAATTTTGTCTTCGGTCTACAGTTTCATACAATTGCCAACAGGATGCACTTACGACGAGCAAAATGTGAGAGAAATGTGTTTTCCCCAAGTTGTTTCTGACATTACGCCCCGCTTAAGCTGTTTTCCTACATTAAGCGTTTTATAAGGTCCTTTGCAGCTCTGATGCTCTGTAGATTTTTACATCCAAAATGCTTAACGCGCTACCAGTCTGTGTCCGTTTTCGCTGGAGGTCTCTGCTCGTTGATGTGTTTACCGATCATCTTCATGAGCCTTCATGCGTGTTAACCTTTCCAGACCTCCACCGATCAGATGATCCTGTTTAGCTGCGTATATAGATCCTACTCATGTAATTGAATCAGATCCTACAGATAGATCCTACTTCAATTAACCATAGACAATATAGCAACTTGCTTGGTATCCCCAGTAAAATTATAAAGTGTACTTTATAATCATGCGTTTAATACATTTTATTAAATATTTTCATTTGCAGTTTTCAGGGAACATAAACCCGTAAGTTTTGAAGGTTTCCCCTTGCATTGCCACGGACCTACCCAAACGCAACGATTGTGCAAATTACAGCGATTATGTAAGAGCCAAAATGTCAAAGCCACGCCGATTACGATCCGAGTCTCACTCGGCGGCCGTGGACAGTCTTTCCCCGCTGTCGTATTAATTGGCCTCCGTCTGTTTCCCGAGCCGGACGCCCACAGCCGCGCATCGCCTGGCGCTTTTCATTCATTTTCATTCGGCTGCTTCAGCCCGAGCGCCGTGCGCCTCGCAGCGCTTAATTGCGCGGCAGGTCTCCACTCCGCCGAGGCTGTAACACTTGTTACCGTGGCCGCCGCACCGGTAACGGCGCACCTGAGTTGAGTTCAGACATCCCGCGGTCCGCGGAGAGCCGCCGAGCCCGTGATCCGCCCACGGAGCGGCCGCGAAGTTCAGTTCGCCTGTGAATGCAACACTAACAGCAGCTCGACTGCCGGCGATGCGTGAGCTAGAATACAAGGACGGGAGGGGTTATTCCGTTTTACCCTGAATTTAATATAGACTTGATAGATAGGCTGTTTGGTAATAATCCGAAATCATCCCCGGCGCGGCCAAGTTGCTGTGCTGCACCGCGATATTTCCGCTCGTTTAGAGGAGAAAAATAACCAAGGCGGTAAAATATATACAGCAGTATAATAACCGGTGTCATATTTTTTTGCCATATTTATCGAATCGTGCAGTTGAGGTAGTTTTCATTATAAGGGAGAAAAAAATACAATATTTTTATTTAAAAACCAGTTGGCGAGAGATGAAGGCGAAAAACAGGGATCAGAGCTTTTCAGATTCAAGGGAACTGGACGGCTCCTACGACCAGCTCACCGGTAAGTGGAGACGCACTTGTGTCTTTTTCCAATGAAAGGCTCAATGTCCGATCAGGGGTAAAAAAGCTTCCGTCTGCATTTAATCTCTATGAGCTCTAGAGTAACCTGAGACAGTTTCCTCAACTCGCTTTTGATCGTAGAGGACATTGCGCCTCTTATTGGAGTCTTTGAAATATTCGCATGGCACTTCGGTTAATTTTGCTGACCTGGCTTGTTACTCGGCTTTTATTAGGTTGTTAAATGATGTCTGGCCGCCGACCTGATTTGCTGCAAGAATTACGGTGCTGCTAATTAAGACGGTTGAATAGAATATCGGACCCTGTGTCCGATGGTATTTCTTTAAGTTTCGTGGCATGGACTTGTGGACATATTTTGTCAACGTAATTTATTTTACATGCATGGTGCAAAATCAGTATGAATATAGTTTCGGTGGAGATTAGGCAATAGAGCGTATATAACTCCGTGGAAAGCAGTTTTTATTTGTAAAGTTTGTTTATTTTTGAGCACTGGATACATGAACTGTAATGCAAATTATTTTTTTTTATAGGAATAAAGCTTTGTAACTCGTACTTGAATTATGGAACATGGAGTCTCCATGTCTAACAGGCTGGACACGAATAGTGTAGAAATAACTTTATACGCCCAAGACTTCTTACCAGTGGGAGAAGGTTCATGAAGAAATATAAAAGTAATATTGAAGGTTTTAGCAACGCCTCGATGCGAGAGCTTTTTAACGGTACTGCGCTACTCTGAAAGGGCACTGTCGATAAAAAACACTACACATTTTCACAGTTTTTTTTGGCAGCTTTATAAGCGAACAATTTAACTATCTTCTCCGCCTGCGCACCAGTGCGCAAGACGAAAAAGGACACCGGCGTTTCTGCACCAACCGAGAGATGAAACATTAAAGAGAAATATTTAATTATTTTAACAAATACTGGCGAAATGTAAACCTCCGCCGTGTTACTTTTCCGTAGTTTGACAGGATTATGTGGTTCTTTTTTTCCCGTTACTGACATTCACTTAGCATAAGGCGACAGAAGCAGAAACATTGTTGGAGAATAGACATTGGAGAAAAATAGTGATTTATAATACAAATTTCCAAAGGACGTTTAGTCATTCTGATATTCTTATCCTAGGTGTCCGTCAGGTTGCTGGGTGTTTTAAGTTGTCTAGAATTTAAACGATTCTTTGCCTCATAACTGCAATACAAGGAGGGTTTATAGTTAAGGTCTGAGGTCACTCAATTATAAAACACACAAAAAAAAATTTGCATCCTTGGGGGTGGTTCCCAGATGTGCTGTCTGAGGCTCAGTGTGGATATTTAATCTAATTTACCCTAATGCACATGGTACCAGACCAACTCATTTGCATAAAAATCAATTTATTATAAATTTCGATGATGCAGGAGCTCGACCCGGCATCTCCATGCGCCGTGGAGAACCTGGCGATGGGGAGCTGGGAAGATCAGGGCACCACAGGCAAGGAGCGCTGGCCTTTATGCCCCAACCCCGTCCATGGAGATACACGCCACCATCTGGAAGCTTCTTTGGGTCGGCAGACCAGGGAGGATGTCCGTTCCCAGTGCAGTGGAAGCTGTGCTCCCCGACGTTTAGCAGTGCCTTTTTTAAAATAAAGCGAGTAACTTTGAGATCTTCAGATGTGATTAGCCCTCCATTTGGGGATAATGCACTCCACATTTTCTGGATGGGTTTTGTGAACCGTTAAGAGATTACTGACACAAATGGGCAGCTGCCCCCCCCTCAGTGAAACCTAATGTGAGAATGGCACTGTTTTTCCCTGCGGATGAGTCTTCTGATGCCCGCTGTTCGGCTCGTCTCTGGGGCAAGACCTGACTTAAACTGAGTCCGTGTTCACACGCTTGCAGGAGCACCTGGGATGTTACCCATAGAGCACCTGGGATGTTACCCATAGAGCACCTGGGATGTTACCCATAGCAGCTTTAGAAGCTGGGGAATGTGCACCGCTACTGATCTGGTGCTGCTACATCAAAGGCTGCAGGTGATGCATTATGGGAAGCAGCGTGTAATGTGTGAGCAGCATGGCAGCTGGGTGGGTGCTGCCGCTGCTTCATCCCCCCGCGGTTGTGGGGTCGAATCCCACCTGCACTCTGTGTGTGTGTGTGTGGAGTTTGCCTGGTTTTGTGTTGTGCAGATTTGTCCAACTGATCTATTTTTCTCCTATGCAATCCTGAGACATGCAACTGGGAAAACAGACATCTCTAAACCGCGTGTGTGCGTGTGCATGTGCGACGTGTGCATTTGCATGTGCGACGTGTGTGTGTGTGTGTGTCCCCACCCTGTGATGGACTGGCATCCCATTCCCTGGCCTGTCCTGCCTGGGAGAGGCTCCCAGCCCTCCCGCACCCCTTCCCGTAAGCGGTTGGAAGATGGATGAATGCGTTTTAATCAGGAAGAATCATCCAGATTCACATTGTGGAGACGGGCAACCGTCCAGCTGACCTCTGTGAATATGAGCAAAAGCTTTAAGAATCTGCTCTCTCAACTGTTTTGTGGTGATGCAAGGCAATGCATCTTCAGAAGCTGTGATTTGAATGAAGCAATTTCTTCAACACGTTGGGAGTTAGAATAGGAGATGGAGGTGAGGGAGCCCAGCTCACACGCTGTCTTATAATAATCACCCGAATTGCGTCCAGTACCTGTGACGGGATGAACAGGGTGCTGTGTGGTGCTTATGAAGCTGCATTTCTCACTGAAAGGTCGCTGGTACTGATCCACGGTGTGGCTTCTGTCACGGCCTCACATGGTCCCCATCTGTCCTCAAACTGCTTAACGCCATATTGCTCCAGGGCCTTTTCTGGTGAATAAAGTAAATGTCCATACCAGTGATTCTCAACCCATGGGTCACGACCCAAATTTGGCTCACGGCAGGTTCTGAAAGGGTCGCAACGCAGAGTTGGAAATATAAGCATTTTAAAACCAGCAAGCTCCCATGCTGATCCACGATCAGATTTCCCAGCCCCAGACCTAGAATTAACTTATATAAATGGGTCTTGGGTCAGCAGATGCTTAGTTCAAAATTAGTGAACACTCAACCAATCCAAGAAGCCAAACCATAGATGCTTAATTTGAAATCCACTGGCACATCCAATCAGATTTGTGCAATAGGTACTGATTGGCGTAAATTTCAGAGTGCGCTGTGTGCTTGAGGATAGCGTTAATGTAAACTTATACTTGATATAGGGTTGTGACTTTGCCTCCCTCAATATTCTGAACAAATCATTCCGTAGTTGATGGACATATTTTTTTTTCTGTATTTCCTCAACAGTTTCTCTCTCCCTGATATGTTTGGCATTTGTGTTCCTTATTACATGAAGTACTCGCAGTTTTGTGTTACACAAAATGCTTGTCATTTTGGGATAGCTAGACAAGGTCTTCAATTTCATACAAATTAAAAAGGTTCTTGTAAGGATTTAGTCTTGTAAGGATTTAGTCTTGCATGTGTAAATACAAGCTAACCTAGGAACATATCAAAACTCGGAGTTTGATGACTAGGTCTGTTGCTGTCACCCCATTGTAAAGCTGGAATATTATGTCGAACCATCTGTGTTCATGCTGCTGTGGAGAGTGTTTGCAAAGCAGGCATCTCCCTCTACTCTTGCCCCCCCCCCGCGTTCCTAGATGAGTCATCCATCAGCCTTCCTTGACCAGCGCCTCCTCTGTTTGGGTCTAGCATCTGCTCTGAAACTCACCGGCACAGACGTCACGAGTCAGTGAGTAGAGCACCCCAGACAGGCAGGATCCGGGCCCCTGACCCCTCGGTCAGTTAAACAGGGGCCTCGGTAGCCTACCCGGAGGGGGGGGGCAGGCTGCCAGTGTCTGAGTGCTGTTTTTGGACACAGGAAGGCTGGCTGCCAGCTGGGAAGAGGGGAGGCCCTATGTTGTTGGCAAGATGTGGTTACAACAAAGCAAACCAAAGGGGCTTATATGGTACCCAGAATCCTTAGGGTCTTGGTGATTAGTGGTCAGTATGGACTCATGTTCAGCATGACTGTCTTATGTATGATAAGCACAGACCATCCTGGCCACGATCCCAACCTCTCCTTTTTTCACAGGCTCTGTAGCAACTGTAAACCCTCATTTTTCATCCGTGTACTTTTTTTTCCTTAAGCATAGCGAGCTGGGCCATTATAAATTGTATCCTCCTTTAGGTGCAGAAGCTCGCGGAGATAAAAGCCTCGGTGGCTCCCTTCCGGTCCGTGTGGAATGAGCCTCCATCCGTCGCTCGGCCGCCTTTAAGCCGCATCGCCGTTCTCTGCTCGGCGAGTCCGCGCCGGCAGCCGCTCGGAAATGCAACTTTGGTTTCAAGTGTCACTTTGCAACTGAAAAGCCCCGCAGGTTTTTCCAAGAGAGAAATTCCATTTATCCTGTTATTGTTCAGAGGACATGCGGTCGGTGTTATTCCAGAAGATGTCAGTGTTCTTGGAAAATACGACAATACGAGTCATTGGGTCGTCATTTATATAGCCGGTGTCTGACTGGGTTCTGGCAGCCAACTGGAACAATTCATACCCTTATAAAATAAAATCAAATATCACATGGGAAGCGGGCAAACAGCACGGCCAGCTTCCGCGTACGACTCAGCCATCCGTGTTCAGCGAGCTCTCCCAGCTGCTACAAGGAAATCGCCCGGCCACCTTGCCAGATGGACCCCCCTTCAGCCACTCGCTCAAGGATGTTTCATTGATAATGCGAAAGGTCTCGGGCGAGGCTCGTATCGATCTGGGCTGGTTTAGTGTCCCGGCGCCGAGCCTGCTGGGAATTCAGGGCCGCATTCCCCCGCAGCCGGCTGATTGATTAGAGACGCGGTCACGGGTGACTAGCTGGAGGTAAGCTGTTAGCCTCACATGGATGCTGTGTGTACAAGGCGGGGAGAGATGGGTCACATGACTGAGATGACAGGACACAAGACGAGTGTCATCGGCAGAGCATGGCGACAATGGGTCACATGACCAAGCAAAGGCGTCTTTAAATGCCCAATTTGATTTAATATACAGCTCTCCTTTATTTTATTCTCTTGCAAAGTCTTGTGCTGAATACCAACATGAACACAGGGTCAGCCTTCGGAATTCCTGTGCTCTGGTTATTTCTGCCCAAAATTTCTCCATGAGGCTTTGCGACCAAAAGGGCGGTCATACTTTAGCTTGGCGCTCATTGATGACTTGTAGCGGTTGGGTGTCGTCACGCATAACGGATAACGACAATAACCGTGAAACCAGCAACTGTTATGAAGAGTATAAAAACATCTCTGGCATGTTGCCTCTTGAGCATGACCACCAGCACCCCCGACTGGTACCCTTGGAAAATCCACGGGGCTCTGAAGGTGCAGGTAGACCTCCCCCTACCCGTTGTATTTCACTGAGCACGGTGGCCGTGAGGGGATATCGATAAAGCGTCGCATCGTCCATTCTCTGTTGTCTACGCCGTTGACAGTTAAGCAGCCCGATTAACGTCTTTGTTAATTAACCTCCGTGGGACATGAGCGCTGAGTGTCAGACGTGATGGTGACGAGATCCTGGGGCGGCGGGAGGCGTCTGTGGGCAGGAATATAGGAGTACAGGAGCCAGCCGTCCCGCTGCTTCCCAGCTCCACAATTACGCCCTCGACTTTCACACGCTACCCTGAATGTGAGATAAGTGCCCCTTTCCTGCTAGTCCTGTGCCTGTCACATTACAGAACTAGGGACAGTCCCCAGATAATGTGTCGCTGTAGAAATGTCCAGACCTTTGAAACGTAACGATGCTCTACCTGCCACATACAGCTACATTGCAATGCTTCTTTTCACTTTTCCCATCTTGCTCTCCTTTGAGACGCGCAAATACATGTGTCTAACCCTCCCGGCCCCCATACCCCTCTCTGCTAGAGGCTGGGGCAGATGACCCTGGTTCATGAGTAGATGTGGCTCTTCCTGGGAGTGCTGATAGTGCACATGGGCCTCAGAAACAATGCTTACCACTGATTACTATCCCTCCAAGATCGATGTTATGCTAATGGCGCATAATAAGGTGGAATTCATTTATATATAAAAGTCTCCTGTCCCCACAGCTTCCCGGGCCTCGAACACACTGTGAAGTTAGGGCCGGTAACCAAACAGCTGCGTATCGGTTTGCGTTCATCTCCGTGCATGAAACTCTCACCTAGTTCGACCGCTCACCAAATACCCTGCTGCCACTTCGCTAAAACCACTAATATAGCCGAGAATGTTCCGGATGGGTTTTCAGGAAGCGCCGAACCTCGCCCAAGGACACTACAGCACCGCCTCGGGCTGGAACAGATCCCAGAGCATTTTAACCACCAATTAGTTTCCCACGACAGCAGTGGGCAGCTGGGGCTGTGATTAGCACCCGATGGCACACTGGTTGGGAGTTGGGTCCACCTTCGTACGGAGCGCAGGACCTGGGCCCCAGGAACCCAGCCAGTGTGGGTGGCCGTGTCACTTTATGAAGATGTGCACCTGTACGTCCTCCTGCCTGAACCTTATCCTGGAGGGAGATGTCTGCTGAGATCTCTCTCTCACACACACAGACACACACACAGATAGGAAACTGGTCCCCATAAGGTAAAAAAAACATTTGGTCCCCACAAGGTAAGGTATACCTGGACCACAGACACACACACGTACACATGCCCACGCACACACACACACACAGACACACACACACACACACACAGACACACTCTCTGCTCGTCCTCCCATAGCTTCTGCTGTCAGCCTTTCCCCCCCCAAACCTGCCATCTCTCCCGCAACCCCGTCGACAGGTCTGCCCCGAGGAACACGCTGAGATCTGTTACCCATGAGCCCCTGGGGGGTGGGCAGCCTCTCATTCTCCAGCAGCTTCCGAGTCGCCTCAGTGATCCGAGTCGAGTGGGCTCCTGGTTTGGG
>JAODJU010000041.1:3382998-3406818 GCA_026776725.1 Gnathonemus echidnorhynchus
GGTGGTGTCCCAGACTCTGTCACTGATGGGTGGTGTCCCAGGGTCTGTCGCTGATGGGTGGTGTCCCAGACTCTGTCGCTGATGGGTGGTGTCCCAGACTCTGTCGCTGATGGGTGGTGTCCCAGACACCACACTTCCCCTTCTATCAGGTGAATGACTCCAAGCAAGGACTCGAAAGCTCATTTCCAGAATTGATGTTCCCAACCTGTTTTTTGTATCTAAATGTGGTGTAATCTAAATATGGTTAAGTGAAAACATTTAAGGGCAAAGCAATGAAAGATATGTGGGTTTAAGGGGTGGGTCACTCATCCCCCACTAATTCCATGTCATGTGACTTAGGAAAACCTGCTTTCAACCAAGCAATTAACCGACCAGCTTAGGTAAACTGCCTTTATTGGGCTATTACAAAATGTCAGAACATTACGATTTGTTACCTTTGGTGCCGGTCTTTCCTAGCCCTCACACACCTCCTCCCATTTGGTTCATGTGACGCAAAAAAATAAATTCTTTGCTCATTCAGTTAATTATTCAGTGACCTGGGAATTAAGCTATTAATAAAGTAACTCATTTAAAGGGGCGCAAACAGATGATACTGAGGAAAACATTTTGCTTCAATGTTACTTGCGTCTCATACATCACAGATCCACACCTTTGGCCTGCTGCTAAGACCAGGATTATGAACCCTGGTAGAAAGCCTACAGCAGGGGTCACCAACTCTGGTCCTGAAGGGCTACTATCCAGTAAGTTTTCTATCCTACCTGGCTTCTAATGAGCCACACCTGCTCCTGGTATTTACCTGAAAACTAGTGTGGCTCATCAGAAGCCAGGTAGGATAGAAAACCTACTGGATAGTAGCTCTCCAGGACCGGAGCTGGTGACCCCTGGCCTACAGCCTAGCTGCTGCAAAATGGATTAACTGACTAGTTAGGCACTTTTCTGTTGCTGGCTGCCTATGATAACGCTGGATTGGGGGGGGGGGGCAGCGAGGGAGAAAGTTCCAGAACGTCATTTGCCGGTCAAGCATGTAGGCCACCCCCCAGGAAGTCTCTGTCAAAGCAGATGGCTGTGCTACGCCGCGGGCTTATGACGGAGGGGAGCCCTTCGCCGTCGAGGTGACACCAAACTCAGCCTGCACCCTCCTCATCACCAGCTCTCGCTCACTTGCTGATTTCACCCGGAGAATTAATCTTTCATGCCAAACCTTTATGAAAAGCTTTCCGAAATGGCTAAAAATAACGCAGACGTGTGCGTGGTGGAGGGGACAAAGAGGCAAACCGCAATAGACATGGCACCCTAGTGCTCGCTGGGAGGTACGAAAGGAAAAACGGCGTGGAGGAACATTCTGGACCCGAAAAACGGCGTGGGGGAACATTCTGGACCAGAAAAACGGCGTGGGGGAACATTCTGGACCAGAAAAACGGCGTGGGGGAAGATTCTGGACCAGAAAAACGGCGTGGGGGAAGATTTCGGACCAGCCCCGGGAAAGCCTCCCTCATGGAGGGAGAGGATCGGCCTGCTGGGTAGCTAAAACGCACACGTGTGTTTATATGTGTTTGTGATGGAGAGAGCGCTGCAGAATGTTCCGCTGGTTACCGTGCCCACTGTTGCCATGCCAGTGTGACAGTGGAGCTGATCTCATACTCTACATGGGGGGTCCATCTCGCCGAACTGGGATTCTGAACATGTCCCCTATGCAGGCAAACAGCGAGACTGAAACCTCACCTGCTCCGTACTTGTTACCTCCGGCTTCTGATTCTCTAATTCCCCTTTCTTGTCTTCTTTAATCTTTTGAAGTGATCTGGCAGAATTAAGTGATCATCTTTCAGTCTTTTTCTTTTATGCAGCCTTTCATGCTCCGTACCACTGAAGTTGTTCGTTATCCAGAGATGGAGGGTAGAAGCTGTTAGTTTAATGGCCATTAAATATTTAAGTCTCAGATTAAATGTGGAGCAGCGATGGGTGATCTGGCGACATCCCCCCCTGGCCATTCATTATTCAGAAGAGGTTTTCCCAGGATGATGATGTCACTAACCCCGGTTAAAGCATGAGTGGGTGGAAACTTCAGCTTAGCTTTAGTCAAAATTTAAGATTATAGGCGCAGGCAATGGTATAGGCAGCATAAAACGATACAAAGTGGTGCAGAAAGGTATAAGCAGCATAAAATGATACAAAGTGGTGCAGAACGGTATAGGCAGCATAAAACGATACAAAGTGGTGCAGAACGGTATAAGCAGCGTAAAACGATACAAAGTGGTGCAAAACGGTATAGGCAGCGTAAAACGATACAAAGTGGTGCAAAATGGTATTGGCAGCGTAGAACAATACAAAGTGGTGCAAAACAGTATAGGCAGCATAAAACGATACAAAGTGGTGCAAAATGGTATAGGCAGCGTAAAACGATACAAAGTGGTGCAGAACGGTATAAGCAGCATAAAATGATACAAAGTGGTGCAAAACAGTATAGGCAGCATAAAACGATACAAAGTGGTGCAAAATGGTATAGGCAGCGTAAAACGATACAAAGTGGTGCAAAACGGTATAGGCAGCATGAAATGATACAAAGTGGTGCAAAACGGTATAGGCAGCATAAAACAATACAAAGTGGTGCAGAACGGTATAAGCAGTGTAAAATGATACAAAGTGGTGCAAAACGGTATAGGCAGCGTAAAACGATACAAAGTGGTGCAAAATGGTATAGGCAGCATAAAACGATACAAAGTGGTGCAGAACAATACAAGAGAGGGTGACATTAGAGAAGCTGTAAATTCAAATGGCTTACAAACAGAAACCCCTCTTGAATCTGCTGGTCCATCTTCTGATCTTGTGAAACCTTCCTGACTGCAGGGGGTTTGTGGCAGAGGTGGCAAGGGTCATGCTGGGGTCCTAGGGTCCCCATCTTTGAAGACAAGTGGATAAAGATAACATTATTTCCTGGTGGTTCAGATCCAAAGCTCACCTGGTCCAGTCTCTTCTGGAGATCGAGGTGGTGCCCGTCCGCCCACGCACATAGAGCCCTGTTCTCTGCCCAGCAGGTCGGACTGTGAGGCTCCAAGGCTGACAGATGTTCAGGGTCACGCTTTAGCTGAGCACCAGCAACGATGCAGTGAAGCGCTCCAACCACAGTGGCTCCCGGACGTTCCTCACGCCTTCCTCGTCTCCTCACTGGGATGCTTTTCACAAGGATGCTCTTTCTGTGCTTCCCTCGCCTGTCCGCGGCTGTTGCACACATGTTTTCAATAACGTTCGTTTTCTAGGTGTAACATGATTGGCAAACGAGCCCATAATCAGGCATGATCGTAACAGAAATTCTCCTCTTCTTTTTGTCTTGAGTTTGCTGCAGGAACGTACAGGGGCGGGGCCACAGAGGGCAGTGATCCCAGCTGAATGCTGATTGGTCTCGGGAATGCCCCTTCCTCTGTCACTCACTGATTTGAAACACATAATTGGCCGCTGAAAAGGTTGGCCCCTCTGTATGAATTACGATGCTCCTCTTATGTCCCCCACCTTAAAAAAATCCTAATGTTTGCTGTGAGCCCCATTTAAATATTATACCAAGGATGACCTGGTGTGAACGTCACTGAAAACTACTTGTAGACCACAAGGTGTCTTCAGGGTGGGGTCAAAATATTCATTTAGGGGGTCTTGGGGGGGCTAGGGGTCTTTCCCGTGCTTTCCCACGGATAGCTTGCAGGACGGGCTCTGACTATTCATTTACAGCCGTCCCCTGTCACTGGTGAGCTTTGAAGCTTCTCTGTGTCACCTCCAGTCCCCAGGACACGCTCTGCTCCACGGGGGAAGTATATTCAGACATATGAAGGTGGGAAATGAGTTTTCCCTGAGCAGGAGTGTCTTACTATGAGACTTAAATAATTTAAAGATGCAGCTTCTTGCTCTGGAGTGATTTATGAATAAATAAAACTCATTTTAGAGAGGTGGGGTTCCAGGCATTTGTTATTTATACATGAATAGTTAAAAAGCGCTTCATATGCCATAATTCCTCAAGATGAAAGTTTGAATAAACGGCGTGTATCAAATTAGTGTCTTCACAACCGTGGCTACATATCACGGATACCCCAGATGAAGTGTTTTGCAATCGACGTGAAAAGAAAGACATTATCTCAACGGGAAGCTAGTTTATTTGAAAGTTATGCTTAATTAACTTCGAGATGCCATTTATAAAGAATGAATTACATCGGAATTAAGTTCAGAAGAGGAAAAGGAATGTAAACGTCGTAGGTTCATCACTGGTAATCTGGGATTTTAACAATGACCTGATGCACAATGAAAATAGTGAGGTTGTATTTTTACGATGGCTTGACTCATCCTGATTCTGCTGCTTTATCCATCTCTCTCCTCCTGCTTTTCTAAACTTCTGTATGGTAATGAAATGATTACCGGTCTGGGCCAGAATGGGCTTCAGGGTTAACAGTGCCGGTCCAGCGGGGCCCCAGGAAGTCAAGGCTAGCAGCGCTAATGAGCGATGCTAATCAGGTGGGACCAATCAGGCCGACTGATGGTGCCTCAGCAGGCAGCCCAGCATGCTAATGCTAACAGCGCAGGCTAACCGCAGTCCGCGCTGTTTATGTCAGTCCTCAAGGCAAGTATAGCATTTTTAATAACTGCTTTGGGTGGGGGGGGGGGGAGTAGAAAATACATAAATCAGCCGCTCCCATCAGTGCCTGTCGCTCCGTCCCGAGCGGGAGGATTTGACGGCCCCGGGGAAGAGTCCTCAGCCTCTTTGGAAGAGCTGGTGGTTTAATGATGAGCGCTGCTGTCATACTTATCAGAAAAGGGACCTGGCTTATGAACGGCCTCCAGCACGCAGGTAAAAGCTCGCAGGAAAGTGGTCAGGAGAGTATGGCTACTTTGGGTAATAAGTTAAATCATGATCAGTAGAAATTACTATAAATGAGGCCCCACCAGTACATTTTTGCATTCAGGTTTGACACCCCCCCCACCCCTCTGCCTGAGCCATCCCATAATTCTCTCATAATTCTCTGTCCATTTCACCCCTGCTTTGCATTTTTTTTCTAATTAGTTTCAGTACCCCCCTACCCTTTATTACCCAGCTTAGCCGACCCATTCAAACCCCGAGCTGGCATTCGTGGCCAGTGTGCGCTGATTTGCCCCCCTTGGGGGGGCAAAGCCATTATCTGTGATTCTCCCAGTGCCGGTTGACTCATTTAGCAACATAATCGGCAGCCAGCGGCACCATCTTTTGGGGGGGGATGCCGACATAACAAGTCAGGTTCACTCGTCTCAGACAGGGGACGCCGGTGGTGAAGCTTACCTAGGGTACTATATGGGCTTTGACTGATAGTGAACGGACTCTCCCATCAGTGATCCTCCTTCTCGTGGGCTGCCCCATGACTCCGGAATCTGAGAGATGCGGGAACACGTGCTCGAGTCAGCACGCCGGGAATCGATCGGCCCCGGACGACGGATGGAGTGACGACGGAGAGCAGGATCATTTTTGAAGTATAGCTTGAGTTTCACGGCATCGCAGAAAGTGGGGTGGGGGCAGGGTGGGGGCCCCGGCAGGTCGTTATATTTGTTTGTAATGACTTATCGATCTGGTTGGAAAAACAGCGCGTGGAACGTAATTCGGCTTGGTTTCAGGGAGCTCGAGATCCCAGACTGTCATGTGGTGGTGAAAAATGTCGAAGTGCCGCGTTCCGGTTCCACGAACTCTCAGTTGGTTACGGGCGGCGGGGCGTGAGAATTCCTGGGCAATAAATAAGGAGATCGGAGTGTCTGTGATTTTAGAATGAGCTTGGCAGCCGGAGGTAATCACATCCAACGGTGGCATTTTGGAATCGGCTTTTGTGGGGCTGCTTCTGGTGACAAAACCAGGCCCATAATTCCAGCCAAAGATGAAGGTCACTCAAGCTGATTTTGTGCTCGATGAGCCCTGCGAGATGGTCTCACTACACTACTTTTATGGTTGCGACTATGCTGTACCAGAATCATTAGCGCGATGCTGAGACAATTGGTTACGACTTCCTTTGCAAACAGGAAGTGGTAAAGACAAGACGGACAGTGGAATTAAAAATATACATGACAACAGGCAAATGCAGACTCACCTACTTGCTGGGAAAAAAATGTACAATATGTAGACACTCTAACAAGCACTGGTGCATACACGTACACTCTTGCAAGCCAATTGAAAGCACACACCCTCATCATTTCCATGCCCCCCCCCATTCCACTATTCACTTCTGTCACCTGTCAGATGGTAAATTGAAAAAATGGTAGCCAGGTAAATTCCTCCAGTCAGGTCTCTCAAAATGGCAGTATATAAAATACATTTTATTCCAGAGCTTTCCGGTGCCTGGAATTACCCAGACCTGAAGAGGTTTCCTCAATCACCTCTCCGTCCGTTATGAAAGCAGCCACTGCTCTTGCCTCTGAACCCTCTTGGGACTGTATTAAAGACCTGACATTTTTTGATATCCTTGCTAGTAAGATAAAGCCTTCTGGAGAGACATCAGTTCATTTTTGTGAAGGAATTCTAATTCTTTGCATTTCAGTGACCTTCGACACGGGTGTGTTTGTCCAGAACTGTGCTTCATTTTTCCGCTGTGTTTTGTGATTTAGTGATTTCCATAGTTCTGTTTAGTTGTTGGATTTTGGTGATTTATTGCCAAATTATGCATTTGACTGATCTTCTCACTGGTAAATCCATTGCTGAAGAGATTTGTTTAGCATTTATCATTTCTTAATGATATTGATATATCCACATTTTCAAGCACCTCTCACCCTTTTAGGTTTTACCGTGATCTATTGCCTGTCCTGGGTAATACGCATCCAGTGTTATAGGGTTCTCGGGCACCCCCTAGAGGCCAGTGAAGTCACCTGCAACAACATATCCGTGGACTGTGGTAGGGAGAACTTGTGAACAACATGGGCGATTCCAGCCCTTATCCCTGGAACTCAGTGCTCCACGCCGAGTCACAGTTTCATTAACAAAAAACTGTGACACTAATTAGTAGCACTATTAAAAATTTGCGCAGAAGCAGAGGGTGTTACTTCACACCAAATTGACTGTGTGTGTGGCACTTTGCATAACCATAGACTCCCTGCGTCGTTTAATGTGACACACCTTCACTTTCACTTAGTTCAGAAGGACCCATTACTCAAGCCTGCAGAAAAATGATCGCATGATTATCCTGTTCGCGATATTGATTTTGTCAGAGGTCCATCGCAGGACATAATGGGTGTTTGAGTTTTACATTGAGGTGACATGTTAGCAGCGCGTGGATGCTGGAAGCATCGCTTCCTTTCCTCTTGTCAGTGTGTAATTTCTACAGATGACGCCTTTTTTAATTCATGCTGGTAAACACTTCCTGTCAGCGTGAAATCTAGCAGAGCTGCTAAATAAAGTCTCATAGACCGATAACCTTCTGCTGTGTGTGTGTGTGTGTGTGTGTCTGAATTAACGGGGTTTTCATAAAAAGCAGGATGTGTCCCCGTAAAACTTTTTCCTTTGACAGCTTCATTTAAGGAACTATGACCGACAGATTCTCGCTGTTTCTTTCGTTGGTTCAGATGGGTTGGCAATACAATTAAATTCCATTCAATTCAGTTTAATTCAGTTCCATTCAACTCCATTCAATTCAGTTCAGTTTTTATTGTCATTAACACAATGTCCAAGCACACGTGTAAATGAAAGAGAGTTGCGGCTCCACCAGAACTTGCGAATGTGCGAGACACAGGGGGACGGGAGGTGGAGGGAGGGGAATATAGATAAATTAGACATACATTACATACCTTATACATAAAAGATACATACAGGCTGTGCATACAGATACAAATATGCATATCAACATATCAATGACTGAACATCGCCAGTGCAGAAAGGCGAACGTTTTGTGCATAAGTGTGTCTGCATATACGAGACATGTGATTGTCAATGGGAAATGGTGATGCCACTATGCTAATTACATTTTAAATTCCATTATAACAAATGGATATAAATGAATAGGATTCAGTCCAGCCTAACAGAGCAGCACCGGCTTCCCCAGAAATAATGAACGTCTCCGTAACTGTGGTAACTGCCGGTGTTTTCACCTCGGAAAGTCTTGTTGGGAGTAGCTGGCCAGACGTGGGCTGTCGGCATCCCGCTAAAACACAATCGACAGAGTTTCCTGTTTTTAATCTTCTGACTGAAAAGACCTCATACTGCTTCTCATCACCATTGCTAACCTGTTCGTCTATTTCTTTATTGAAAACAAATGAAGGGTTTAGAAGCTCAGTAACTTGGTGGTTTATGTATGGGTGTGAAACGAGAGCAATCCACCAGAGAGGCAGGCAGGTGATGATTCAGCCCCATGCATTTGGGGAATGTGGGAGGGACTGACATCATCCCGCTTTTGCTGGTGACCCAGCAATCTGAAGCATTAGCAGCCAATGTGGAGGGCTGCCTTTGCTCCCATTGGTCAGTCGCAGTCCACAATGAACAACCTCAGCATCCTAGAGTCACCCATGTTGGTAGTTAGGCAGGTCTTACAGTACCAGTCAAAAGCTTGGACACACCTACCCATAGAAAGGTTCACATGTGCTATTCTCTGCATTTTAGAATAATTATACAGATATCAAACGTATAAAACAACATATATGGAATTATGCACTGACCAAAGAAGTTGTAAAGAAAATTATTTTGTTGGGGGGCAGCTTTGAAGGTTAGGACTCGGAAGGTTGCTGGTTCAAATCTTTGGGTCGGCAGAGTGATGCCCCCATTGGGCCCGTGATCAAGGCCCTTAACCCCAATTTCTCCAAAGACTGACCCTATTTTCTCCTCCACGCCAGTTCCATGAGGTGGCCTCCTGGGATGCTTTGCCACCTGTCCTGAAGGAGGTCCCACATATGCTGAGCACCCATTGGCTGCTTTTCCGTCACTCTCTGGTCAAACTCCTCCCAAACCATTTCTGCTGTCTATAGTCAGGTGGCCAGGTCTTGTGATGTGACACTATCGCTCTCCTTCATAGGAGGCTTATCCAAGCTTTTGACTGGTGCTGTATGTTTACAGTGTAGGCCTCTTTACACCAAGCCAACAATTTATTATTTTGTTGTTGTTGTCAATAATGTTGTTATTCATCCATGGCCGGTACCTGCTTGTCCTACTCTGGGTCGTGCGGGTCTGGCGTCTTTCCCAGAAGCTGCAGGTACTAGGCTGGGAACAACCCAGAACAGGCCAACACATTGCAGGGCACACTCACATTCACACACTGTTCATACCTACAGACAATATGGCAACTCCCATTCACCTGTTTGTAGTGTGTGTGTGTGTGTGTGTGGTGGGGGGTAACAGAGAACCTGGGGGGACCTCTTGATGGTACGCACAAAGTCGGGGAATTGAACCCTATGCCCCAAAGGGGTGCCTTCCACTCTCAGACTGCTTTCCTTCAGGTGCTCCTGTTTGCCCCTACAGCTCCAAAACATCTATATTAGGCAATTCAGGTGATTTGGTGATTATACTGTGTCAGTATGTACATATCTGACACGGTGTCCCCTGCCCAGTGACAATCACCGGAAATCTGTACTGAGAAAACATATATGGAAAATAAATGTTTAGTACTGAAGTTATCCTTGGAAAATATATCAGCACATTTACACAGTTTTAAAAAAATCACTTTAATCTGAGTAGGGCAGAGGTATTTAAACTGTGGGGCATGGCCCCCTAGTGCGCACAGGAATTGTGGGTGGGTATCAGCCTATCAAAAACAGTTCAAATACTACTGGAGTACAGTAATCCTTCGTAGTTGGGCAAACGTATGGCGAATTGAAGGCAAACAACAATGTTTTGTGTATTTAAGATCCTGTTATTTCACAATTACAATATTTATTGAACACCGCTGTCTCGGAGGAGGAACATTCGCAAATAGCTATGCAGGCAAACAAAAGCACCATATAAATAAAATATTAAGTGCATGTGCTATTAAAAATCAGTTCTACTAATGGCAGTCTAATGAGGGAAGTCTCCTGTGGTGACAGCAGGTTTCCCTGCCAAAAACTAAGGGAGACCAAATTGGGGGAGACGTTTTCCCACCGCTGGGTTTATCTTTTCGTTATTAACACCGTCGATGAGAGCTGCTCGGGTTCGCCGCTTGTGATAAAGTCGCACTTAACTCAAGTCGGCGAAGTCAGCCGGAGAATGACGGACGAGAAATAAAATATCGAGCGTTCGGCGATATGGGGGCGCTAAACTGGAAAGCACAAAGCAGCAGATGTGAATCGCCTCTTCATATAGTCTCCGAAAAAAAATACGAAGCATTCACTTTGTGTAATACAAGGGTCTTTATCTCATTTGAGCCCGGTGGTATGTGAATTCTCCCATGGGGGATGAGGCAGACATTTCATTTTCAAGCGATTTAATAAAACGGTGAATCCCCACGGTAACACTGGATGGTCTTTGCTGTCTATCTCTGCGGGTTATCTGGGGTGCAGTAGATATACTGTTTAATTGCACAGGCTCCGTGTTTGTTTTTTCCCTGTGGGGACATCGACCAGGCATAATGGTAAAACACCTGGATTTAGGAGTTTGTGTCTGTTTTGATTGCTTATTTAAAGATTATTCTTAGCAAAAAAAGTTGTTAAGGGTGAATCTTAATGGTCACGGAGTTATAGTGATGCATTGTGGGGGGTCTATTTCCTCCCTTTATGGTGACCTTTCAACTAGGAAGTCTTTAGTCAGGGTTTTTTCCACACCTTGTTCTGCAGTAGCCCTTTACTAAACCTGTCAGGCTCAGCAGAGCCGAAGTCCTAATCCTGATGTAGGTCCCACTTTAGAGATGTGAGAGACATGGGGGGGGGAGTTGGTCCTGTTTTTTTAAAAATTATTATTAATGTACAGTATGATGCTGTTAAACGGTTCTTTTGGACGTGAAATGATTGTGTTAGAGTAACACTGACGGCCAAAAAGTGTGAGACCGGCTTTTAAACAGAACGTAATAAAGTCAACCTGTGGCCTGCAGCTAGTATTGAAATTGGCATCCGACCGGAATTGAGATTTGTACCCGCTGTGAGGTATAACCTCGCGCTAACCCTAACACCGCTACAGGCATTCCTGGGTGCGTCCACATGTGATGCCAGAAAATAGACTTCAACAGTTCCATCAGTTGTCAGTTATAGTTGATGGTTCTTAATTATTGTGTTTAACATGTAATCCCACACAGTGTGTGTTTCGAAGCCACATTTACCCAGTCATTCCCCATTTCTCCACGACTCCATTGATGCTATGGCCGATTTTGGCCGAATCGCAATGTTCTATTTATTTGGAGAGGCAAACAGAGTGTGACCTCATGTGATTACTTTTTGACCTGTGGTTTTCGATTAAGCTGCATTGAGCAGACCTGGAGTCTTGGCAGCTGTTTGGGGGGGCAGGGGGTAGCTCTGTCAAGTCCATTAATCCGGGCAGTGGTCCATTTGACCTCTGGGTGGTCGGTGGTTTCGTGACCAAAAGCTGTACCTGCAGGTTAGCCTCGACAAAATAACATTCTCACCTTATTCCATCTTTACCTTCCTAGAACAGCTCCAATCAAACCTCACGGTTTTGTTTAATTTATGTCCCAGTTCTGCCCAGCTCAGTCTGTTCATTACCAGTCTCCTTTCAGGCAGAACCAAAGATTGGACTTAAAACTCTGAGATATGCTGAAGGTCTTTTAGTCAGTCTTGGGTATCTCTGCAATGCACAGTAACATTAAAGCTAATAATGTCATTAGCGAGTAGAACTTAATTGGTTTAGGCATGCAGATGTATAAGCTAGACTGTAAGCTTCTTGTGCAGGAGGGAATACTGCATTATTGTCAGTGATATCATTTACATAATAATGTAATGTGGTGTGCTGGGTAACTCTGAGGGGGACAAGATGGCAGAAAGGTCACTGGTTTGGTGATCAAATGGTGTCTTTGTTTCCATTCCATGTTTGTTGTAAGGATGCATCGTGCCTGGGAGGGGTGGGGGTCAGACCGGCTGCGGAGAGAGGGAGAAAGCCCTGCGTCGGGTTTTAATGATGCGTCAATACGAGGGAACTCATTAATGCAGAGCGCCGATGCATGTTGTCGATATTTACCGGGATTAAAGGGGCACCTTGCATGCCTAAAAATGCCGGTTCACCGTGTGGAATGTTTTTTGGACTTAAGTCTGTAGGGGATCAGAGGTTGGGATTCACCAGTTTATGGGATGTGAAGAGGAAATGAGGGAGGACGTGGAAACAGCAGTCGGTTACGGATGAGAAGAAAGTGGGCCAGTTTAATGTTTTTTTTGTTTCGATTTAGCTAGTGCTTATGAGGGGGAATAGTCATACACTTCATTTAATTATTATGTAATTTGCCCTCTGTTATTGTTCAGCACTTGCATTTTGTTGTGGACCAATTACTGCATGACCAGTACTGACTGGTGTGCTAATTAAATTAGAGCCTGACTTCCCTGGGGATTTGCGTGGATGCATTTCGGTCTGGACAACGCACCAGTGAGAGTTGCTAATTCAGAGCGCCCCCCCCCCCCCCCCTTACGGAAGCTGCCCACTCTTTGTTGAGAGGCTTCTCTCAGCGCAGTGCGTAGCGGCGATAAAGAGCAGTCCGTCTTTCAGACACCCTTGACGGCCGTTTTGTTTTCCCGATCCATTTTCCCGGCCTAATCGCCGGCGGCGTGTCCGCACGTCCGCTAATCCTGCGCCACGTGGAGGCTTTGAGAACTGAAGAGGCACAGAGGAGGGACCCAGCAGGGGTGTAATGAAGAGAGAGTCTCACTGGGGGCTCAGCTACTGTCAGGCGTTAAACACCTTGAGTAATTCATTTAGGAATCTTTCTACCCCTCATCTGCTTTCCTTGGGAAATACCTTCAGCGTTGCGCTACCACTGATACGCACTGTGGAAGTAAGTAATAAGAGTAAGTCAGGAGTAACTCAGGAGTAAATAAGTAGTAAGTAATGTAGCACAGTGAGGAAGAGGCTCCCTTTACCTGTGGACTAGTGGTGGGTGTGGTGCATTCTGGGAAAAGTGTGCACTGAGATGCTGGATCTGTCTGCCTTTTGGGGTGGGGTGGTTTCTGAGAGGCAGCTGGCTTGTGGGTGGGTGTACCAAATTGAACACAACAGGGAGGGGGCACACAGGTGGAACGCGTCACTTTTGGGCTCATGACGAGGACTGTTTGAGTAGATCTTCTTAGTCATGCACAGGAATGGAATTCACTGCCATGTTGTAGCGTGGATGGCCAATGGTAGTGACAGTGATGGCAACGGGTGACCATATTTTTCCAGAGATGGTGGTTAAGGACCCAGGGCTTAGCAGACAGGATGTTAAGGAAGGAAAATTAATATCTGCCTTTTTAAATGCGTCACACGGTAAGCACTGTGTAAATGTTTTGGCCGTGAAAATGCTAATCGTCACTGGATCAGATCGCCAAGCAGAACAGGAGCTCTGACACCAGAGCAGTCCCCTCCTCCAGGGGGCGCTAAGTAGGCGTTCAGTTCTGGGAACTCCAGCTGGAAAGTTTCAAAGCGCATGGCCATTTAGGCTCCCGCCGGTGCCCACTCGCGTTCCGCCGTGGGTAGCAGCATGGAGCGTGGGTTGGTGCTGCTGGTGGTGGTGGGGGGTGATGGGGGGGTTTGGTTGCTCGCGTTTCGTTTATTATTTTTGTATCACAGTGCTGTGTGCTTTTCATGCTCTCAATCCTCTGAGGCCTCCCCCACTTGGAGGCACGCTGAGCTTCTCCATTGGGGGGGGGGGATTTCACATGGCTCACAGGAAGGCATGTTCTCCATGCGCCATGCACGGCTGGGTGGGTGCAGGCGGTTCTCTTGATGTAAAGGGGCAATAAGGAGCTCTTTTCAGCGCTGTGATTTCGTCGTTGGCATGGAAACACTATCATTCCGCTGCTGAATATAAACTTTTATTTTTATGGATTTAAACATTTGCCGAGTGCCTGTTTACATTGAGAGACATATACTTCTTCCGGAGGGCGAACCTGGAGATTGACGACATGAATGTTCACGTTCTCCGCTTTGTCATTTTTGTTAAGCAGCAGGCGTTATGTGTCGTGCCAATAATCAGGATGATCAACTGGCGAGAACATGGGATATATCAACAGCCCCCCCCCACCACTGACATTATATATGCCTTCTCCGCTTTGTCGATACTGAACAAACTGTCTGTAATGGTGTTGTCAGCTTGAGTTCATTTGGTGCACCTCTGCCATGTTGGAGAGCTACTGTAATAATGTATTGTGTTACTGATGTATCAATAATGGCTCATTTTCTTATTTTTGTGTGTACCATTGATTACATGCCAGTCTGTGATGTCATAGAGGAACATCTGGTTTGTGTTTGCGTTCGGCTGGTTGAAGATCCATTCCCCATTGTTGAGTCTCTGATTGATAGAGTCAAAAGCTTCTCACGATGTAGGACATGTTCTGTTGGACTTGGTCTAATTGCTTCCAAATCTGTCCATGGGGAGACACTTATACCACTGGCAGATCCTCTTGGGACCTGTGGATTTGCAGGACTGGGGTGCGTCTTCCGAAGAATAATCATTGGCTTTATATTTCTTAAACAAACCAACTTGATGGAGGAGATCCAAACATCCGCAGCCCGCGGGATTTCAGACGGCGAGGAATTATGTGGACCGGGGTGCCGGTTCCTCCACACAGAACAGCCTGCCCCTCTGAAATGCAGCCCAGATCGGGGTTTACAAGCAGGGCTCGCTGGGGGCCCGGTGGACGAGTGGGTAGAGATAAACATCAAAGAAAGGCTGTGGGGGTGTTTGGGGATTTTGTGTGAGAATGCTGTGACGGATCAGTGATGGGAGACATCGCCTCTTTCGCTGGGATCAATAGTCTCTTATTATATGTCCTTGGCAGGAGATCAGTCCGTCAGAAGGTCTTGGAGACAGAGCCAGCAGTGTAGAGCTGGGGAAACCTTAAGGCCATCTTGGTGTTCATATTCGGGGGATCTCTAACTGACCTTTTGATCTGTATGTGTAATTTCCACACCTCTGTCTGCCACATTGTCTCAATTCTCATCTCTCTGCTTGTCATCTCTCAAGTCTTCTCTGCTTTCCTCCGTCTGTGGAGGTGCCTCAGTTTTGCCGAGATGAAGTGCGCCCCCTGCTGCCCAACCTGTGTGTGCGCATGTGCAGCAGCAGGGGTGCCTCACTTCTTAGCGCCCGAGGGGGTACACCTTCCCTCCCTGCCGGCTGTGCCGTCCAGCCCGAATCGCAGCAGCTGGGCCGTGGGTGTGGCCCCCCCCCTGTGGATTTCTGTCCTGCCCATTCCGCCCCAACTCCTGGCAGCGCGCCTCCATCTATACCCAGGTCACACTGTCACGCTGTCATTCCCCCGTAACCGAGGCAACCACACGCACACACGCCCGCCGCACACACGCGAGCCCAAGCTCCTTTCCAAAGTCAGAGAGGATGCCGGAATTGCAGTCCAGCTGGCAGCCATGATGTCACGAGCACTAGCTGCAGGGATGACAATTAGCTGGCTGGAGAACTTATTTAGTCAAAGTTGCACTGCATAGTATCTCTTTAATGTCATAGTGTTTTGATTGGCTTGTCAATCACTGCAGAAAGATCAAATACAGTTGCTCAGTATGCCTGTTGTTTAGTCTTGTACTACTTTTGATTAAAAACTCAAAATGATCAAAAATATGTATATGCATTTCTCGCTTGTTTGATGGGTGCCCGCGTTAGGGGGAACGAGAGACCAGGGCTCCCCCAGGATGCCTTGTTCAGCTTTGGCTGGCTGTGTTCTCGCAGGGTCCCATAGGAGAGACATGCTTTCCTGTGTCAACCCAGAGCTTATCAGACACTGGTATTTGGGGCTTGTTATGTAAGTTATTGATCGGTTTACCATTTATAAAGCTTCATGTTCGGACAGGAAAGTGCAGCCACAGCGTGCGGCCGTGGTCAGGACTGCCTCGGATTCTTGGCAGTGGGTTTCCCATTCTCAGGGGCGTTTCTCGAAAGCATAGTTAGCGACACGCATGGCTAGATCCATTCAGCTGCATGGTTCCAACTATGTAAGCTGCTAATGTAGTTAGCGACTGCGCTTTTGGGAAACGTGCCTCTGGCCGGTGAAGGTGTGACATGAAAGAAGCACCGTGATTGGCTGGAGGGTCGGAGTGGGCGTCGCCAGACGAGTCGAGCAAATGCCAGCATTCTGTGTGGTTCCTCTGCCCGCCAGGAAACCCAGGGGCCTGCCCATGGCAGTAACGCGAACTACAGTGTGAATTTGTGAGGGGGGGGGGGGGGGGGGGGGAGGTTACAAAACGTCTGGAGCAGCTTTTACACAAAGAAAATAAACTGCACGTGTGGCTTAATTCCACCTCCTATTATACAGAATGTCTCAGGTCGCGACCCAACACCCACCCCTGCCCCTCTATGCCTACATACAACCCACTGCAACTCAGACTGGCTTCCACAGAGGTGGGGGTGGTTGGGGGGGTGCAGTAAGTTTTGCCTGATGGATTAAAAGGGCTGCTGGCATTTAGGTGAGACATGGCGTATGACGTGGTGCTTTTGATAGCTAGATGTCTCCCATTGATCACTGCTTTCATATACCTCACTATATATGCTTTGTGAATACGGGGCTCAAGTGGATTATAGATTGGTGCTCTGGGGTCCAGCATTTTCCATGCCGGTGAACGGAGCGACCCACGCCTTTATGTTAGCGTGGCGGGTGGGCGGGTTGGTGTTTATGGGAGAGACCGTAGCCCAAGCGGTAAGAATGGCAGTCATCACCAGCGGTGCATCTCTTCCACTCAAAGACACCTCTGGTGGCTAATGGTTTCTCTCAGTTCAGTAAAAAAACAGGGGGGTGGGGGTGGGGGGGGGGTGGAGGAGGAAAAGGAAAAACAAACAGACACAACACGATAAAGACAAAAAGAGCAGCAGCTGTCTTTATCAGTGTAAAATAGAGCCTGGAATAATGGTTGTGGGTGAGGTTACTCTGGTGCGCTTTGCAGTCATAACTCAGAGCAGTTATGAGTGTGAAATTAAAAGGGTTGTGGGTGGAGCACGACCCCATTGAAACCTGAGCCTCAGCTGAATGACCGCAGCGCCAGTGCCTCCGCTTGTTTAGGCCGTTATAAGTTTTGCGGCAGGTGCACATTAGCGCGCCGTTAGCCTGTATTGCCAGGAGGAAGCACCCACTGCGGTCGTATCATTAAAAGATATAGAGCAATAGCAAGTGAACTGTGTAATGAGCACATTAAACGCTGAGAAGTATTCTACTTCAGGGAGGCCGGCCGAAAACGATTCCACGCGGTGGTTCAACAGTGCCATCTACTGGGTCAAAATGTCTCCTTCCGTTGGTGTTCATTATGTACTCTGTGTAATGTAGTCAAACCTTTTGATGGATTTTAAAATTTCATGAAACACATTATGGAGAATATTGTTCGTATTTCAACTTTTAGGGTCATTTTCGGGTAGAGATATTCAATAGTAATCCCCTTTATCCAAAATTACATTCATGAGGCATAGTTGGAGACGGTGGAATGTAATAACCAAATTATTTATTAACTACAGAAATGAGCCATATCACGTTTAATTAACAGTAACGATACAACGTTCCTGGCAGGGAGGAGCAATCACTTTCCGACACATCGGTTACCAAAGACCAAATTAATCGGAATGGACGCGCGCCCCCTGCTGTCCAAAATACGTGTAACAGTTGTGTGAAGATGCTTCAGCACAGGGGTGGCCAGTCGCGCCCGCACAGGGCCAGTATGTATGCAGGATTCTGGGATAACCTGTAGGTCAGCTGTTCAAACCCAGGTGTGAGGACTCTTCAGCCAATCAGTCCTCTGATTAGTAATCTAATTACGGAGTTGCAGCGAAAACTCGCATACACAACGACCCTGCAACAAAGAAATACCCAATTCTTAAGCTATATTTTATTTTAGTGTGGTACACTGTACATTTGAACAGTAGTGTCGTTTCGGGCTCAGAAATTATCATACATCATACATTTCCGTTTTAAATATAATTTTTCAGAAACTTCGAGTAGAAAATATATCGATATCTGCTGTTTCCATTGTTCGCCTCTAGTCTATATGCTGCCAAACACAAAAAATACATACACAAATACATACACAAAAATACACCGAAAATAAACACAGACGGAAGACTGAAGTCAGATTCTGCACTTGTTATTTAAGCTCCAAAACTCCCATTTCCCTGTGTTATAGCCACAGACGTGGAGGGTACTTGATGTGCAGGATCTGACAGATTAATAAAAACGTGCCGGACCCTGTGGGACCCCGATTGCCTGACAGGAGGCGCTGATGCTCTGCACGGACAATTTCCATTTTCGCGCACAATTCCGTGCCCTCCGCAATGAATAAAAGCGTCAAGAAAGTAAGTGAAATTACATGTAAAACGCCGGCAGAAATTGAGACAGGACACGAGTCACATTCGTGCTTAACACATGAACCGTATTGCCTGCCTCACAGCAGCTACAGACACACCCCTATGGGTTTATCAGTGAAAGAAATGTTGCGACCAGAAGAATGTGAAGGGGCCCCGACGTACGAAGCCGCTCATTAGCCAGCTGTCGTTTGTAAGCAGTACTTTTTGTGAACGAATATTTGTGATCGCAACGATTCGCTGAGTGATTCTTCGTTCACGGCCGATATACACGGTTATCCACCTTTGGGTGTGATATACAGACATCTTGTCAGCATGGCAAATATTACATTCGTTTACATTTACGTTTGTCTTTAGCAGACGGAAAGCAATGCACATACACATGAGGTCATTTATAATTTAAAGTACCTAAGAAATAAAAATATTTTTAATACAATTTTATAAAGCATAAAGGGAGCACCACATCGATTAGACAATGTCTACGGGTATATGTCGAAAGTGGAGCAATTGTTTAGTTGAACAAACAATAAGGAGCGATTCGCCGAAAAGACTTGTGATTTCTTGTATAATCTCCGTCTTTTCGTGCGCTTTTTTTCGGGGACGCCGGGTTGCAGTGGCTGCTTTTATGCGTTAGATGGCAGCAGTGTCTCAGTAACGGATAAGCGCGCAATCCCGCAGAAGACTGTCGGAGCCAGCCGGCTATTTTCTTATCATCTTGTGGCCGAATTTTTTAGGCAGTTTTGAGCCCCGGAGCGACGTATTTCAGTCTGGGACAGCACCTTTGCTTTACTGATCTATAGACGTTGTGATTGTAGTCGAACTGTGAGCGGAGACATTGTCATAGCCCAAGCTAGCAGACTCAGGCAGCTACATGCTTTGTGATGCAATTGCTCACCCTTGAGTGTCTGCATGGGCCAGACAGTCTGTGTCCCTCTGGGATGCTTATGTCTTATGTAACGGTTTAGCAACAAGCTGTATTTCATTTGGGTGGAACCTTCTGGTCACAAGTCATGTGACCTGCAGTATCTTATTGTGTCTCACGGCTGGTTCCCTTATCAGTTTTCCCTGTCTCCCCTCGTCATCAGGCATTGATCCGTGGGTAAATGCAATCACCGAAGCCTGTAAGGGTCAATGCAGCTAATTATGCTGTGTTCACGGTGTTTACCTACTTATCGGGCATCGATTGATCTCAAACACCTGCTGTGGGTTACAGGTTACGGTAGGATAGCGGTATTAATACCTGCTGCAGGATTATGACAGAACGGAAGTTTAAATCTCCCCTCTGGTGTAACAATACCAGCTTTAAATCTGACACAGGGTATAACAGAATGAATGTATACCCACCTGCCATGGGATTACAGTAAGACAGGTTTAAAAACCTGACACAGTACATTGTCACGGATTTAAGCAGTAGGGGCAGACTTGCTTATCTTTAGATATAAATCATTAATTGTTTCCTGCTGACTTTGTATGCTTCAGTTTGACTGGGCAGTACAGACTCAGTTACGGCGTGTTCCTCGGAATGATGACAGAATGCCACACACACACACACATTTGTGTTTGTATTTTTTGTGGGGACTCTCCATTCATTTCTAAAGGGAAATCCCTAATCCCAACATGAGGACTTTAACCCCTACCCAGTCCTAACCTTAACCATAAGTAACCAAACAAAGCACGAGAGGTATTTTTAGATGTTTGATTGCAGTCACACATTGTGATAAAATTGACTTTCCTCTTAGGGGGACTAAAAACATGGTCCCCACACTGTCAAAATAACAGGGGCATTTGGTCCCCACAACGTACCATATACATAACACACACACACACAAACACACACTGCCCGTGGGGACTGGAGGTTAGTGCTGTACAAATAATTTCACAGCACCCTGCAGTCGCTTGCATTATGTGCCATCTTCACACCAGCTTCCCAGTTTCTTTTATTGCACCATTTTTGTGCCAATAAGCCCCAATCACACCATTGTTGTATTTTTTGAAACAAATGTTTAATTTATACTCCCCTATTAGTCTTAGATCCTCACAACTCCTGTGCCGATCGTATCTGCACTGCGTTAAGCCCCAGTAAGTCGGTACTGTCCTGCGGTAATACCTTTGTAATTAGTAGTGTTCTGTTTATCTTACCCCCAGAGAAATGTTCTGACGTCGAGGCAGCCCAGCTGTGTCTTAGCCAGAGGTCCCGTAACCGTGGCAACGCGTGCGCCACCGCACGATTTGGTGATGACATCATCGCCAGGAGTGACAGTGAGTTTCTGAAAAGAGGCGTGCGGGGTGATAGCACTGTAGCGCTTCGTACAGTAGCGCTTCGATCAAGAAGGACCACGTGCAGAATGTTCAAATGAGGAGTCGTAGGTGAAACGGAAAAATGATCTTTCGCTGCATGAATAAGTGAATATTCTGCTAGTCTGCTATTTATTTTACTGGCTGTTTATTAATTGTTTAGACGTCTTTTGGAGAGGGAATCGTTGCAGGTTTAATCGTTTGCCTCCTGTTTTTAGCATATTTTCCGGTCGCATTTCATCAGCACAGTACAGCAGCCATGTTCTTTCTGGGATTTGAGTCCATGACCTTACCGGCGCACGCATAATGGACAGTGCACTGACACTGAGCCCAGTCTGGCTGGCACTGTTCATGCCCAAGTGCACAGCCACATGTCCTGCTGCTATACCCACACAACAGATGGCTCCCCCTGCTGGTGGTCCTAGTCCTAGTTTGACTCATCTATATGACCGCATATAGATTATCCTACCAAGAGTCAAGTCACAGGTGTAGATACAGATGGATTTTACCAGTGCGTTGGCCCCTGTTTGGCCTTAATTAATATTTACATGTGATTTATGCGCTATATTTCCGGGTAGAAGCCTGTTAGTATTCCATCCAAGTCCTTTAAAATCCTCTAACATTTGAAGGTGGTCGCGGTGATGGGATATATCTGTGTTTCAGTTCATACCAAAAAATCTTGTTGGGTTGAAGTCTGGGGTTCACTGTGATCCAGTGCTATTATCCCCAAAACAAGATGTTTGTGCATTTTTTAATGATGTCAAATTTTCTTATTCTCTGCTTCATCCATCCATCCATTTTCCAAACCGCTTATCCTTCTGGGTCTTGGGGGGTCCGGAGCCTATCCCGGAAGCTATGGGCACGAGGCAGGGAACAACCCAGGACAGAGGGCCAGCCCATCGCAGGGCACACTCACACACCAGTCACTCACACACCAGTCACTCACACACCATTTACTCACACACCAGTCACTCACACACCATTTACTCACACACCAGTCACTCACACATACACACCTATGGGCAAGTTAGTAACTGCAATCAGCCTCAGCATGTCTTTGGACTGTGGGGGGGAAACCGGATTATCTGTGCTTCATTTTATGGCAAATACCGTTAGGAATAAATAGAGATGGAAATATTTGTTATAGTCAGCATGCGTGAGAGCTCCTGTGGTAGTGGACAGAGTGTGCAGGAAGGCTATGGGCTAATAGATGAGTTTGATTAAAAAAATAGCTAAAATCAGCTGATAGTGAGAGACAATGTAAAGGGTCTCTGTGAGCCTCAAGATTTGATCTGAAAAATCAAACTATCAAACTATCCTTCCCTCCATCCATCCATCCATCCATCCATCCATCAATCTATCCATCAATCTATCCACCCATTTTCAGTCACTGCTCATCTAGTGAGGGCGACGTCAATGTACAGTACCTCTACACGCATCGTCATAGAACCCCTGGGGGTATTCTGAGTAACAAATCCACCAAATGAACGTCCCTTTGGATTGTGGGAGGGCAGCGCACAGCCTTCGGACTGGTGGTTCCGGCTGGATTGCAGCCTCTGGGATATGTCCTCGCCGGCGCCTTCAGATGTCCGCCGCTGTGCCCCTCCGGAATCGTGCCGTCGGGTTGGTCCTTTGGAGCCGCGGCATCAGGCTGCCCTTAATGATACTGGGCTTTGCAGCCAGCCAGGGATTGGCTGGGCACGCAGCGCCGAGTCCGCGGTTGCCGGGGCGACTGTAATCACCTCTAATTCACAGCAGCCCAGGCGATATGAAAGTGAAATCTGGCCTCGGAAAAAAATCGGGGCGAGGAGAGACACGAGGGAGGGAAGGAGGGAGATCGGGAAGGAGAACAGATGAAGGAGGATGCATCTGCTCCAGGCGTCCTGCAAGGTCATGCGGGGTCAGCCTCGCCGGAGGGGCGGGACTTGCTTTCTGTTGTACCCACTACTAAACTAGAGCATTCTGGGTAGGGGGGGCATTGGTTGAATTAGCACGTGTCTTTGAGAGAGAGCATAACAAATCCCCTTGGCTTCACCCAGGCAGGATTCCACTGCTCCTGGTACAATCCTGACTCCGACGCGACCCAACGGTGACCCCACCGTGACCTCACTGAAAACCGGGCATCACCCTGCTGGGCGGGGAGTGGAGCCTCAGTGCTCTGCCAGCTTCTCTGATTCTCTCTCTCTCTCTGCAGCTCTAAACATGCAGGGCGACGGCTCTCTGGCCTCCCTGCATCGCTGGTGGAGGAGCAGGAGGTGGAAGAGCACTCACGCGGCTCCCTGGCATCCTCTGCTCCTTTTAAGTGCCTCCTCAGCCCTCGGTCTGTCCCATTACATAAAAAAAAATATCGTTTTGAGAAGTATGAGAAATAAAAACGGTTGCAGAAGAAGTATGTCACGGTTAGCATGATCGTTATGGTGCTTCAGTCTGGAGTTTAACATTTTTTTATTAAGATTTTTTCACTCTGAGAATGTGTGATGACAGTTCTCCTCCGGGGTGGACGTTGGGGGGGTGGGGGCCGTACGTCACTTGTGGGGGGGGCGGAGCACCGCCTCTCTCCGTCGAGCGGAACGCCCCACAGGTGGAGCTGAGCGGGAGAAGGGCGGGCGCGAGCCGCGTGTGTATGTGCGTGTGCGGCGCATGCTTCTGCGCGCGTGTTCCTGTGTGTGCGTGCGTGTGTGTGAGCGCAGCACGGGAGCAGCACAGCGGCAGGAGGATCCGGAGTCGTCGCACGCCGGAGATCGCTTCCCCCCTCCCGCAAACCGAGCGCTATGAGCCAGTGCAGAAAGCGCTGCCGCACGCGCCTCAGCAGAGTGGGGCGCTATGTCTACCGCCTACTCACCGGCACGCTGACCCAAGGTAGGGGGCTGTGGGACCAGGGGGGAGGGGGGTCCTTCGGTTATTGGCTCCTCACTGCAGAGGTCGCCACGCTGTCCTGGGTTCGCGAGATGGAGCCCGGGCGTGCCGGCGTCGCCGTGACGGCAGAGAAGGTTTTCGTCCACCCTCTGCTGGGGTACGCTCACTTTGGGCCACTTCGTTTTGTGTTCCCTCCTCCTTCCTCCTCCTCTTCTTCATTCCAGGTGGGCTTTTCATGCTCAGCTCGAGAATTTCGATTCCTCCCTTGAATAATGACATGGGGTCGCCGGGGCTATTTCTTTGT
>JAODJU010000041.1:3422943-3445127 GCA_026776725.1 Gnathonemus echidnorhynchus
GCTCAGCTACGCGCTGAAATTAAAAATAAACTCCCAGTGTATTTTCGCGGTGGCTGTCTGTCGGTGGCTCTTCTGTGTCTGACTCACAGATGGCTGCTTCAGACCTGCGCGGCGGTGGGTGAATACGCTGTCGACCGTCCCCGTCATTGAAAATTAAAAGCCGACAAGCAGAATAACAGATTATCGACACTGTTTCTGCTCTATCCGTCTTGTTACCGTTTGCAGCATGCTTATTTTTTTTTATTCACCTTTTTTTTCCGGCAGAGCAGCTGAATCTCAGCGAGTTCTCCATTCTAAACTAGAGTCCATTGATACGTGGAAGGTGCCCCTTTAAACCTGCTCTTAAAGGGGCAGGTGTGTCGTGGATTTTCGAGCGCGATGCCTCCTGTCTTTGGGTTGCCATGGCAGTTATTAAACCACAGGTAGGTGTGAAGCAGTGGGTCAGGTGACTCCTGGGGAGGGAGACTTAGCTGCGGTCGTACTGTGAGTAGGCCCAACACGCACACACGTGCAGATATGAGCGGATGTGTTCGCGCGCGTGTCCCCAGAGTCTATTGCCCGCATCCTCCCCCGGTCCTGTGGGCGTGAAATCGATAATTCTGCCTTGCTGGATCGGGAAGCGGACTGAGATGGCATAATCTGCCGTGGAATAGCGCTGTGCCCAGTAACAAGATACCTTAAAGGGACGCGTGTATGTATGTGTGGTGCTGGAACTTTCTGGAAATGAAGTGGCTTTTTTAATGAGCTCACTCGCTCCGGGTTAATCAGCCGTGCAAACACTTTCAAGTGAAACGGCTGGAAATAGCCTGCAGGGGTGTCGTCCTCTCAAAGGTCTGCCAGGGGCTGCTAGCGAGATAAATGCTACTGGAGTCCTGCGCTCTCGTCCACCATCCCTCTGTCTCCCTTCTTTGCTCCCTCACTCACTCCTCTCACTCATATCAATCCGGAACAATCCGGAGTGACACATCGGCGTAATGAGCGTTTGTACGCACACTGCCAAAGCGTCAGGGACAGAGCCTGACCGGAAAACCCCAGCGGGCACCGTGGTAAATATTTATGCAAACCCAGAGCGTCGTTGGCCTCATGCACCAGTGGGCTGCCAACGCCAACACTGTTGTAAACAACGCAAAAACCACCAATAATGTCGCAGACGGACATCTTGGTGGAACCCAAACGTGATTGTTTGATCATAAATTAACTCAAAGTGATTGATACGGTTTATTAGAACAGAGAAAATGTAAATGGCGAAATGTCTTGATGACCGAATTGGAACAGCTATGAAATGCCAGTGGTGATTTTTAATGTGCGTGGCAGGGGAGGGAGATGCTGTGATGTATGAGGTCTCCATAAGACCCTGGCCTGGAAACAGGGCTAAAAGCATTCCATATAAGAAACCACAAGGGGGCGCTGTGTATCTCAGTGGGTTAGGCCTCGAATCCCATGCTCGGCAGAAGAATCACTTCGGAGCTGGGCCCTTAAGGTCCATAACCGCCCGAAAAATGCTTCAGGGGTGCTGGAAGAACAGCCTGACCCTGCCTCGCTCTCACCTCTATATCTGTGTGTGCCTTTAAGAAAAAAGGAGAGCATGATGGGATACGCAGAAAAGCTCATCCCAGTCTATCTGTTCTCATGCTTGTGCAAACAGCAGATAAGGCTTCATTTCATTTCACAAAACAGGTAGAAGCATAATGCTGGCAGGCTGTGAGTGTGAAACTGCTAAAACTGAACAAAGTCGTCTTTTCTTAGCATATAGTGTGAGAAAAAGGGCATCAAACGCCGGGCTCCTTTTTCAACCGTCGCTGGAACCTCTAGGTATCCACCGCCCCGTTACCTTGGTAACAGCGTTAGGCAAATCAGTATAGGTAGTGTCACTGGAATGGGCGGGAATGGCTCAGTCTCTCTCGTTTGTTTTCTCCCTCTTTTCCCGCCTCCCTCGCTCATACTTTGGCAGTAACAGACTCACGCTGGCCGTCACAGCGTTAGGAGACTCCCTTGCTTCCCCAGCCCCTCTGCGAGGCGGTGGGGGGGGGCTTGCCATCCCCCAGGCTTTGACAGAGCGCTCTGAAGCTCCCTGCAGGCAGGACAGAGAGGGGTCCCCCAGAATCCTTAACTAGCGGCATCCTTGGATGTGGATCTCGGCTCGCTCCACAGGTTTGGAGACACTGGACCGGGTTTATTGAGGCATAAGGAGAGGGGCTACAGCTGGAATTAACGGGGGTGGGGGGGGGGGGAGGGGCGAGGGCCGCCAACGGGGAAGGGGGAATGAGCCCCTGCCTGACGACGCTTGCCGACGACGGGATCTTTTACGGCAAACAGCGAGCGGAGGCTGTCGTGGTCGGTGACGAAGGACATGTAGTGCGTTCCGAGCGGCAGCCTCAGCATGGACCTGGATGGCCTGGAGATCGTGGCCGTCCTGGTGGTCATGGGGCTCTTCGTCAAGGTTCTGGAGCAGTTCGGTCTTTTTGAGCCCGTCGGGGGAGCTGGAGTAGTGGAAGGTAAAGTTCCTTGTGGGGGGGGGGGGGGGGGGGGGTTACTTTTTGGAAAAGCCGGCTTCTTGCTCTGTGTTCCTCTAGGTGCCTTTTAATCAAGGGCGCCGCTTTTCGTTAAATTTTTTTTTCTGCCAGATGAAATATTCGTCTGCATTCGTGACAGTGCTGAAGTTTGCATTGTTTTTAAAGTCGCCGGTGAGGGCAGGTTCTGCCGGCTGACATATTGTGTGTGGGATGTCGGCTTGGCAGGAATGATTCAGGAATGTTCCTTTCTGTTTTCTGCTCCTGATGTGTTATTTCACTTTGCCCATGGTGTGTTTTGAACGGCTAATTCAAGCAGGAGAATCCTCTCTGAGCCAGACCGCGTTTCCATATGATGCTGTGGCTTATTGTTCTGTCTCTAAGTGGAAACACACACAGAGTAAGAAAGGTCATGGTCCTGTTTTGCATTTGAATCTTTTGTTCTGACCTGATTGTATGGTTCATTAAAAGTATGGAAGCCTATTAAGACAGCAAGCTGTCTTGCTGGGTGGCCCCAGAACCTGAAGCCTGTCTGCCTTAGGCTGCTCTGCCTCAGGGCATCGGGGCAGATCACTGATTCTGTGCTCATGAGCAGCAGCCTGCTTGGCTGTTTGGTAGGTGCTGTATCAGTCTGGGCTGTAGACACCTACAATATTACACAAAGCAGTCAATGTTAGTACATCTGTTTCCCATATCCACTTATACAAGGTCAAAAAGGTCATCTTACTCAGCCAAGTTAAGTTCCCACCATCCAGGCACTGGTCAGTTTCACCAGTGAGAAAGGTTGCATAGAATTGCATGCAACAGGCAAAGCAATTAAAATCAGATTGACCGAGTCCTTGTGGTTCATTGCTATGGGGTAATTTCAGTAATTGTGCCCGTTAGACCATTAGTGACTCTTGAGGAACTTTGTTTTGCGTGCAGAGACATTCGGAGGATTGACCTGGGGAGAATTCATTAACAGCCACAGCAAGGAAGTGCCAGGCCAATGGGAGGCTTTGTTGACTTTTTGCAGCTTTTTTTTTTTTAGATTAATTAATCCTTAACTTAAGGCAGATGATGAAATTGAGTGGAAGGAAGTAATCATGTAAATGTCCTTCACTGTTTCCTGGACACCTGTTACCTCTGGGGCACTAGGTAGCAGAAAGCATGTAACTATCAATATATGAATTTGACTGCTTAAATATATCATTCAATTAACCAATCAGAACCTGCCTTACCACTATGGTGAAAATGGCAGCGGTGGGAGGTGACAGGATTAACCTGTTAATCGTCATTCTGGATTTAAAGGAGAGGAAGGTGACTTGGGTTTGTTAACAGTGACCAGAGCTATCGGATCTGCTGTCATTGATGGCGTTTGGGAAATATGAATTGCAGGCTCTTATGAAATCTTGAGATACTGGGTGGATGGAATGTTGAGATTCTGGATTTTCTTTTCTCTGTCATTCTTGAAAGGTGTGTTTGCTTGTTTGTTTGTTTGCTTGCTTGTTTGCTTGTTGTGTCGATACCCCTGTTGCTGTTTCATCCTGTTTGCGCTCTCTCCTTTATATGAGTGAGCGTTACAGGCAAACAGGAGCAGTAGCAGCAGCACCCAGCCGACGTCCCCAAAGCTGTCGGTGCAAAGTTACGATACGACGTTTGGCGTATGTCAGATGGAAAGGCAGCGTGGGAGGGGTGGCGTGTCACGGCGAGAGGCGTGAGGGCTGGAGATACGCGTTTCGGTGAGGGCTTTCCATCAGGGTCTCTGTGGCCACGGCGATTATGCGGTGTTAGTAAAAACAACAGTAGCTTCGCGCCAGACGGGAGGACAGGAAGATGGACCAGGCTGCCTGGAGTGTCTGGATAAGTGCAAAATGACGATTCTTTATTTGCCATTTATACAAGTAGAGTGGCATTTTTCCTGTTATGGCTGTGACATCCTGCTCTCTTTTGGGGGAGACACTCATAGACACACGCACACAGCTGAGAGCGACGCTTGGGGTCTGAGCACAGGGTCAGCCATTTATCCAGCCTCCCTGGAACATCTGGGGGGTTAGGAGCCTCGCTCAAGGGCCCAGTGGTGATGGGAACATTCTGCCAATCATGGGATTTGAACCGGCAACCTTCCGGTCGCAGGCACAACCTACTGAGCTCCCATGTGGTTATGTTTTTGAACAATTCCAGTCCGTTTCCCATTCAGAGCAACTGGTCCCAGTTTACGCAGTGCCAGCTGATGTTTGTTTATGTGATACCTGTACATGATGGTTAGTCTATTTTCCCCTCAGTCTATCCCAAGAAGCACAGGACAGAATTCTGTCTGGGTGGAACGTCAGTCATGGGATCATGCAACAGACAACTTAGAGACCCTACTCCAACCCAGGGAATACATGCAAACAGGGAATCAAACCCGGAACCCTGGAGCTGCCTACCTGACCACTCTGCCATCTGTGTCACTCTGATGTTTCTTTGCACCCCAGTGGTTTGGTCTCCGACTGTGATGGCACTGGAATTCAGGGTGGGTGTCAAGGCTGGCAGGTGATGTCAATTCCCTAATATAGGGCATAACAAGATTGACAGAGGTGCTGGGAATGGGGGGGGTGGAGTTAGAGCAAGTAAAACAGAAGTGGGCAAAAGTGGGCATTCAGCCCAGGGAGTGGGAGATGCTGAATGTATGTAGTGGGGGAGCAGCTTTTACAAAAGGTTATGTACCTCCAGGTATCATGCAATGGAAAAATGCCAGCAGAGAGCCAATGAACAGCCAAGTGAGTACTCTACTCAGTTCTTCAGAGTACTCAATCCAGTACTCTAGATGAGTACTCCAGTGCCTGAGTGCCCTAGATATGTGTATGGCTTGGGAAGGGGAGGTGTGTACCTCAGGGGGTTAAGTGCTTGTGACCAGAAGGTTTCCAGAAGGTTCCCACATCTCCGTTAATCCTTCATACAAACCTCCGATCCCTCATCCCCAAAAAGACTGATCCTGTGTTCAGTCTACAAACTCTCAGCTGTTTGCATGTCTTAAAGGAGAGCAAGAGGAGATATGCAAAAGTGCGTGTTCTAATGTACCTGTACTTGTCTAATTAGCAAAAAAAGACCATTCCAAACAAGCTTATCTTCTGTGGAGTCAATGACTCCCTGGCTTGCAATAAAGATCAACCATTTGTGTTTTGTTTTACATTGTCCAGTAAATATGTGAACTCTTCTGACTCATTACTGTGAAAAAGCATAAATAAAGAGGAAGAGAGAACAGAATTTAATTGCGGAGTCACAGACCACAGCGGACAGAGGGAGCGCCGCGCTTTGGATCTGTCCCAGTGCCGTTTATCATATTAGGAAGGTTTCCCATTATCATCGTTATTATTTTATTGCTTTGCTGGTGCTTTTATTCAGCCAGACTGACTGTTACATCCATTTATACGGCCGGATCTTTTAATGGGGTAATTCTGGTGTGAGGACTTTATTCAAGGACATGAAATGAGCCTCTCCTCAGACTCGAACCGGCAGCCATTGAGTCTCGGGTCCGTGTCCGCGTCCACCGGGCCTCGAGCTGCCCATGTTTCTCAGTGGATGACGAGATGTGGGTTGTGACCCGCGCGTCGCGCAGAACGGGCAGCGATATTTGCTGGCTGTGTGGCTTCAGTCAGAGGCGGGAAAAGGGGGAGGGGATTTGTCACATTCTGGACGCCTGTCTCTCTGCTGGGGGCAGTCCCTCACTGGAGCACCAAGCCAATTTGCGAGGGTTTGGTGACGTAGCGAATCGTGGGGCTGGATTAGGCTCAGAGGAGCTGATCCTGGATCAGTGTTGGCGGGAGCAAATTGCGCAAAATTCCCTCAGAAGCTTGGACCCCCCCAGCGGTGCCTGTGATCAGCTTATCCACTTCTAATCCTAAATCTGGACATTATACCCAAAGTGATTAAACTGATCTGGGGTCAGTACTGAGGGGAATTATTTATCCTGCTCTTCTCCTGTTTCTGTTATCTGCTCCTCTCAGAGCCAGACCAAGTCGTTCCTCCTCTACTTCTCTGACAGTTTTTTTTTTTTTTTAAATGTGGTTTTATTAACACACTTTTAAACTGTACATAGTTTAACACTTTGGTTTTAGTGTTTCAGTCTTTCATTTCTGTAGCTTATTAAACAGTAAAAAAAGAAGGCGGCAAAGGGCGTCATTGCTGCAGCAGACCCATGTTCTGACAGAGCGGCAGACTGGTACCCAGTGTGAGTCCATCTCAGACGGTTCACCATCGTCACGGTGACCATGAATCAAAAACGCCGGCGGTCTCTCCCGCTGGTCATGTGCCAGCCTGAGCGGTGGCTGTCAGGCTTGGTGGATGCTTGCTTAAGAGGCTCTAGAACGTTGCCCGGGCACCTGCATGTATTATGGGCGAGAGCCAGATCCAGCTGCCATAGAAACAGCTGCCCGCTGCTGTGCCGCGGTTTCCACGGCAGCCAGGGAACGTTTCGGGGATGGAATTGTGTGGCTGTCAGGTGACACACATTGTTTACGCACTTGGTTCTTCAGGTACTTTTAGGGGAACGTCACTGAAAGCTGGTGATTTTCACCTTTAGGTGGCTTTATGTATCATCATAGTCAGCATTGATTTATCAATGGTCTGCTTACCACAGCAGCATCTCTGCACATCTAGTTAAACTAGCTGATACTGTCAGCATAATGGTTTGATAGGATCTGTTGCAACAATGGTGCCCGTTTTGGTGGGAGACGGTCGCTGCGTTTTTGCTCCCCGCCCAAAGCCGCTGCTTACATATTCACCGTCGAAGGGTAATGGTTTGCAGAAGGTTTTGTTCAAAGCCAGGTCAGCAAATGTCAGCCCTTGTGACAGAACGCTCTTGCATGAGCTGGTGTGTTGATGTGCTTTGGTTGCGTCCTTACATGTGTGAGTTACAGAGTTGCGTGTCTGTGTGTGCGTGCATGCGTGTACATGTGAGATGGCGTGGCCCCCAGCAGATCACAGACACCCTGCCAGGTTTTTGATCCTGCAGTTCATCTGCCCTCCACGTGGGGGGGCCGTTTGGAGCACAGCATTAGAGACACCAGACAGGCCAGATAGCCAGGGTCGGAGTGGCCACTTAGTGGACCAGGTGAGGGTTCCATTGTGCAATCTGTTGCCCCAACAGGATCTCATACACCTTGTAAAAACTCAGAAACACATTGCACAGCATCAATTCTGGAAAATGGGTTCCGTAATTTTTCTCGATTTTCCTGGGAATGTCTTCCACTCCCACTTTAAATCCAAGTCAGTCTTTACGTCATTGTAATGAGACTATTATTATTATTATTATTATATCATTGTTTTGCAGGTACGCTTAACCATTTATATAGGCCGATAATTGCACTGTTACCAGCAGGACACAATCCGATCTTTAGTTAGTTGTTATTGCTGTGTGTCCCTATGGCGTGCGGCTGCTGGACAGGAAGCTGGATTGCGCTTAAGCATGAGATACGAATGCTGCATGATATGCACGGTGCCCCATCGCAGCTTGGCGTGTGTGCGTGTGCGTGCATGCATGTTCCATGTCTGTATGCCCCTATGTGCCTGAGCACTCGTTGGGACACACCAGGTCCCAGCCTTGCCCCATCTAACCTCTCTCTTGCTGTGGTTGGTGACTTGCAGGTAACCCTTCCTCCAGCCAAAACAAAAAAACCATAAAGCAGAGATTCCTCAAACTGCTGCCGTGCTGTGGGCCGAGCTCCACCCCCACAGTCAGTCAATGCAAGTGCCTCTTTGCCTTATATGTCTGTCTCCTCCCATTTCCCTGACTCCGCCCCTTGCCCAGCCTATACACAGTATGGCCACACCCAATGCATAGTGAAAACCCAAACACCTCTGTCTCAGTCCCGTTCTCCCCCCAATTTTTCCCAGTAATGGGAACAGATAAGACAGCGCTGGTGTCTGATTGTCACTGGGGCCTCATATCCGGGGAACTGAGGAAATAGGTGTTGTGATTAGGTGTTAGATTAGGATTATTTTAACTCCCAGTGGCAATGCTCATCTCACGACTTTCCACACCATGTGTGTCGAAGCATGCTTGGACTGAGTGGAGGCGTTCTGCTTACCTCAGTGGGGAAACATCTGCACCTAAACGGAGGCCAGTCCTAGGTAGGCAGCCGGAAGCTTCCCTCAGAAACACTCTACAGGTGTCACCACACTTCTGACTCGCACGTTGATCTTTGGGGACTTTATTGCTGACAGGCTTATGTTCTGTACATTCAGGGTTCTGTTGGACTTATGTGCTTTGGTAAAGAAGGCATGTTAGGGCTGCACATGCGTGTAAATGAGGAGTGTGGAATACCTGAAATGCAGCTTTATTCTGAGGCGAGGCAGGTCATTTCTATACCCTAAAACACCATAATCACCGTAATCAATGCTGACTGCAGAACCCAGAAACAATGCTGAGTGTCTGTTGAGCTGTAATTGTTTTGGAGTTGCTTTCATTTAATGTTTTTCAGTCGAGCAGAATGGACAACTGACCCATTTTCAGAAAAGACCCTATTTTGATGTCCTGTCATCTTTTTTTTTTTAGAACTCCTTATGCTGCATAGATGTTATTTTTGGCTGAACAAAATCTCAGTCTGCTTCTCCTTAACGTTCTGTTTGTTGGTATTACTGCATATCCGAGTCATTCTCTTGGTTGTTTCTTCATCATCGTCAAATTTCATGAAGCATAATGTTAATTCTCATGGCACAAATTTCTTGTTGTCGTCTTATATATAAATCAAATATGATATGATTTATAGGGGGTGGAAGTTCTTGGGGGATGAAGAATAATGTTGAAATGGGGTCATGTTACATTGGTTTCTCCTTGACCTTTGCCCCCTGTCATTCCCATGTTCAGGGTACAGTTAGATAAGCTGTGGTGTATCTCAGAGCTTCTCTCCCCCATCTGTGCCGTCTGGAGACGCAGGCCTTGGTCATTAAACAGCCATCCCGTGTCTTTCCCGCCCACAGACAGTGTGGAGGACGACTTTGAGCTCTCCACGGTGTGTTACCGGCCCGAGGGCCTCGACAAGCTGCTGGAACAGACCAAGTTCACCAAGAAGGAGCTGCAGATTCTCTACCGGGGCTTCAAGAACGTGAGTCGTTCCTGCAGCTTCTGCAGTATCTGTGTCCGACACTGTCTGTCGCTTACAATATCCATCCTTCCAGACCCCTGTCTTCACCAATTTTAGTTTCCTACAGTATTTGAATACCGGTATTACCTGTAAGCCACAGTTCTCCTGTCTCCTAGCATCTTTCTGAAATGCATCACCTGCTGCTTCTCTGCTTTGTTTCACTTCCACCAGTGTTTCCGTACCTGAGAATGCCATAATAGATCTCTTAGTATACCTAATCGCTACACAGTCACCACCTCCTACGACGTCAGTCCTCCTTCCTGTCTCTTTCAGTCTCCTACTCTCATGAATGAAGGCTAGCTGGCTCATTAAATGAAACCGGGAGACACAAATGTGGGAATTCCTCATTTAAAGTGCAGATGGGCAAAAACATGCTGCTGCTAGGATTGATGTCACAAAAACAGCAATGTGACCTCATAGACTCTCATGCAGGGACACTGGAAATGTGACTGGAAAGGTATACTGGAACAAGATGGTCACATGACCTGACAATGGTCACATGATGTGTCGATGGTCACATGACCTGACGATGGTCACATGATGTGTCGATGGTCACATGGCCGGGCACATAATGCTCCCGCTTTCTCCCACGAAAATGCTTTTGAACTGCTTGTTTGCGAGAAGTTGCAGTCTGCATTTTTGAGTCTGGCATTTCACCCTAGTTTCTGATGTAAAGCTGATGCCGTGATGGGCCAGAAAGGCTAATGTGTCTCCGTGATCCACAACACCCCTATAACCGCCACGCTCATAAAAAGTAATCGATTATACAGATTAGTCTGTGTTCTGTCTGCCATTGCCTGGGTGCACAAGCTGCTGCTGAAGGCTGGAAAGAGAAAATCCTGGCGTGTGGGGATCTTGATTTTGTCGGATGACGTTGGTCTTCAAGGTGGCATATTTTCAGTACCATATGGCAACCGATAGGTGACAAAAAACCTGTTTGTACATTGCATGCTGCCCAGGGAGATGATATATTCAGATAGAGGCATGTTTGGGCCCTACAGCCCACACTTTAATGTTAGTTTGAGGTTAAGGACAAACTGAGATAAGATGCAAAGAAGAGGTTTAAAAGTAGTAGCTTCCTTTTTAGGGTTTTCTGGGTGGGGGTGGGGCAAACGCACCCTCCCCACTCAACTCCACTTATTGGTCCTGGAACTGGTGTCCTGTTGTTACATAAGATATTTGGCACTGAAGGGGAGTGAGAGCAGTGTTGGTATTGTGGATAGCGGTGGCTCACACCTGCAGGGATGTGGGTTCAAATCTCTCCCATGCTCTGTGCATGTTTTCCGCGTATCTCACAGAAATGCCAGAACACACCGCTAGGCTAATTGGCATCCTGTCCTGGGGGCACCCCTGTCTCATGCCCTGTACTGATCTGGCATCCTGTCCTGGGGGCACCCCTGTCTCATGCCCTGTACTGCCCTGGCATCCTATCCTGGGGGCACCCCTGTCTCATGCCCTGTACTGATCTGGCATCCTGTCCTGGGGGCACCCCTGTCTCATGCCCTGCACTGATCTGGCATCCTATCCTGGGGGCACCCCTGTCTCATGCCCTGCACTGATCTGGCATCCTGTCCTGGGGGCATCCCTGTCTCATGCCCTACACTGATCTGGCATCCTGTCCTGGGGGCACCCCTGTCTCATGCCCTGCACTGATCTGGCATCCTATCCTGGGGGTACCCCTGTCTCATGCCCTGTACTGATCTGGCATCCTATCCTGGGGGTACCCCTGTCTCGTGCCGTGCACTGCCCTGGCATCCTATCCTGGGGGTACCCCTGTCTCGTGCCCTGCACTGCCCTGACATCCTATCCTGGGGGTACCCCTGTCTCGTGCCCTGCACTGCCCTGACATCCTATCCTGGGGGTACCCCTGTCTCGTGCCCTGCACTGCCCTGACATCCTTTTCCTTTTCCTCCCTTTATGGTGGCCCTGTCCCAAATGAACACTGACCTGATCCAGGGATCCCCTCCCACTAATGGAACTAATGGGAGAGGGGCACTTATGTAAACCATATAATAAGACTTTTGTCATTTTATCAATGTATGATACCTCTGTGAGGACCTCCCTGCAACTGCTTTATTGCTGGAAACCAGTGATCTAGATGACGGATGGTCACATGATGCACTTGATGGGCATTGGTTGGGTGTGGGGGGGTTAAAACTCTGTCCACCATTAACACAGTGTTTCCTGGCCTATCATAGGAGTGCCCCAGTGGAATTGTCAATGAGGAGGCATTTAAGCTCATCTACTCGCAGTTTTTCCCCCAGGGAGGTGAGTGTCTGTTAAACACAGTCCAGAGGTGGGTGGAGCCAGAGGTGGGTGATTGAGGTCCAAAGAGTAAAAGTTCAGACCAGGATTTTGTTTCAACTCACCAGTTGAGCATAAAGAATCACAGTCACAGAGTACTCAACTGGATGGCTGAAACAAAATCCTGGTCTGGACTTTTCCCCTCTGGACCTGAACTAGGCACATCTGCAAAGAGCTACCAAAAATCAATTGAATTCAACGTATTTTAACATCATTTTGCTACTTTACAAAATGTTTTTCTTGAAGGCAGCTTAAAGTATCACAGTCTGCTTTTTTGCTTAGTAAAATATTTATGAAAATAATTTAGTATATTTCTTGTGAGAATCTTTTCAGCATGGATAGTAACTTGCAAACACTGCTCTCAATTTCAGCTCTTCCAAACAATTTCATCAATTTCAGCTCTTGCAAATAAAATGTCAGTTGCTACCAGAGGTACAGGCTGTTCCTCATGGTATTAGACAGCAGTGCTTTGGACAATGGTACCTTAAATACTCTGAGAGGTTTTATTATTCAGTGTGTATCATCAATCGGTGATTCGTCCAAATGTAACATATTTTATGCAGATGTGCCATTTCTTTTCCAGATTCCAGCACATACGCACACTTCCTTTTCGAAGCATTTGACACTAACAAGAATGGCTCTGTCAGCTTTGAGGTGAGCTTGAGTTCGTCTTTCTGCCATTTTTCTGACGCAGTTTTCCTGTTGAAAGGTTTAACATATTTGGATTAATTCTTAATAGGCTAAATTTAAATACGCTAAAGCAAGAACAAAGGTCCAATGTACTTAGCTTGTTGTTGGGACTTTATCTTCAGTGTTAGGGCAACCCACCTGAAGTTACACCGTCAGACAGAAAACACAACGTGATAGAACTTCATTTCCAGTCTGTGCTATGTTTTAAAAAAAGAAAACCTAAACCTGCCCTCAAACAAATTTCTGCCACAGGACTTTGTCATGGGCCTGTCCATCATCCTCAGGGGCTCCATTAATGACCGGCTGAACTGGGCCTTCAACCTATACGACCTCAACAAGGATGGTTGTATTACCAAAGAGGTGATGAGAAACACCATACCACTTCTGTTGTTGTGGGTGATGGGCCTGTTGGAATGTACTCAGTATTTAATCACTTATCCTCCCACCCAGAACTGTTCAAAGAGTTGGAACATCTACCACACATTTTTTGTGTCTGAAATATGACAGTTTTGGTGGTTTCTTGAACATAATTCCAAAACAGGACAAGTGGTGGAAATAAGAAGCCTACATGTGGTGGTTTGTTTTCTTTTTGACCTTCAAACACTCAGGATCTTCAGCAGGTAAAATGTGTCTGTCTGTCTCACAGGAGATGCTGGACATCATGAAGTCCATCTATGACATGATGGGCAAGTGGACTTATCCATGCATGCAAGACAATGCCCCCAAGGAGCACGTGGAAAACTTCTTCCAGGTAACATCGTTGTCCCTACTCAACCTCCAACTAAAACTCATGACCCCTTCAAAGTGGGAGATTGACAAGCCATTTGTATAACAACGTATTTACTGAAGCAGTTCAGCTTTCTCAGGGTTTGAGAATAACTCCTCTCCTGGGGGCTCTCATCATCTCTTTTTCCTGTAACCCTGGCTACAACACTCACGAACATAGCCATAGATTACCAGGTCCTGTTAAAATGTTATTGTTTATCAGGGGTTTGAAGGAAAATCTGTATCCATCTGTCCAGAGATGGATAGTTCAGGTCCAGAAAGTAAAAATTCAGACCAAGATTTTGTTTCAGCCAACCACTTGAGTACTCTGTAATTCTTTATACTCAACTGGTTGGTTGAAACAGAATCGTGGTCTGGATTTTTACATTTTGGACCGATAGATTTTTCCTTGCACACCTGATGTCCACCTCTCTATCCATCCATCCACCTTCTGACCTATTTCCTAAACAGGCTTTGGCGGAGGGGGGGGGCACCCCAGGCAGAATAGGTGCACCCTGGATGGTATGCCAATCCATCGCAGGGAAATTCTTTGTGCTTTCTGCAAAATTTGGTGACCCCTTGATATGCTTCTCTTCTGCCAGAAAATGGACCGTAACAATGACGGAGTGGTGACCATCGACGAGTTCATCGAGTCGTGCCAAAAGGTCAGCAGAGCTGGTGTTTACATTGCGCTCATCTTGTTACCTGACCTGATAGATGTGAAATGCAGATTCCCCTGAGTGAAACAGAGGAGATCATAAAAGAATTTAAATGGATGTAAGTGACTGGAATTTGATGGGCCGGAAATGATGTCAGCTCAACATTACTGCATGATACCTGGGTGCAGTTGGACATTTTTCCCAGAAAGACTGAAGGGTCCACAGGAATAGGTTACCCTGTATCCTGTAACTATGGTCCCCCCATAGATGGGGTCCGCTGATCCAAACAGGGGTGTAATTAGGTGGCCATTTTCCTGCCCGTACTGCAGAATGCGCTTCATTGTGTGATGTCATGTGCTGCCACCCTTGCAGAGATTCTCCAGCAGGGTGCGCTGGAGCACCTGCATTTTAGCAGCAATCCTGTGCTAGGCTCTCAGTGCCACCACAGGAATGGTTAAATCACAATGAGATGTTGTCATGAGGCTTGCTGGGGAAAATGAATGCAGATTGAATTCAGCTTGTATTACTGTCGACAGCAGGCATTAAACATTCTAACCTTTTTCAGTTTTGTACCCAAAGTGTGGTCTGTTTGCCAGCTGACCTGCGTGTCCATATTTGCCCCCCCTGCTCTTCAGGATGAAAACATCATGCAGTCCATGCAGCTCTTCGATAACGTCATCTAAGGCGTTTCCATGGAGACGGGACGTCGGCTGGGGCGAGCTTTTCAGTGCATGCCGTCCGGGCTCCTTCCTGGCCCGTGTTAGACCAGACTCTGCCCCCCCCAGCCCCATCATTCCCCATCAGCCTTGCCAAAACTCCTAAGCCCCCGGCCCCAGTCCACCCGACCTCGCTGAGGATAGCAGTCTTTGTCATTCCGGTTTGTTACACGATCCCTCAAATGCGGAAAATCTGGCAGGAAGAGGTTTTCACGGCCAGCTTCACAGTCATTCTCGTTATGTCCCCAGAGAGACCTGTCTCCTCCTTATGTCCCCAGAGAGACCTGTCTCCTTGTTATGTCCCCAGAGAGACCTGTCTCCTCCTTATGTCCCCAGAGAGATCTGTCTCCTCCTTATGTCCCCAGAGAGACCTGTCTCCTCCTTATGTTCCCAGAGAGATCTGTCTCCTCCTTATGTCCCCAGAGAGACCTGTCTCCTCGTTGCATCCCCGGCAGCCTCCTTGCCCTTTGGAGGTCAGGTGACTCGCACAAAGCTTGAGGGGTTCGGGTTCGTGGAAGGGTTAGGTCATACTGTAGTCATGGTGGAGCTGTTCCCGACATTCCTTCGGAATAATCCGGAAAAACCAGCGGCCATCTTCAGCAGCAAGTCCATTGTTCTTTTTCTTTTTTCACATCATCGTGATGTGCCCTGCTGTCGCGTAGATGCCTTCGTCACTTTTTGTCTCAATGGCCTTACCAGCCTGTTGTCCACCCATTCAATCAGTCGATTGATCTAGCATGGTAAAGTATGAGTGAGCGGTTACGTGATTGCTTAGCAGCTCCAATCCCACCCCCAGTGATAGTTATTTATGACACAACCCACAGGAATGTCTTCCAAGACATTCACACTCACTCTACTGCATAATATACCCTTAACTGTTAGGGTTAACTGATCTCAAACTCTATATGTGCTCCTCTAAAGCATAAGAAACGTTGTGTTATATGACCAGAGAATGGCTTTTAGGACCAATAAGGGTCCCTGGGTATACACATCCATCAAGTGTCACAATGAAGTGGTGAGAAGATGGACAGCCGGACAGATCTGTGAGATGTCGAGGTCCGGCCCAGACAGCCGGACAGGTCTGCAAGACGTTGAGGTCAAGCGTAGACAGCTGGAAGGATCTGCAAGACGTCGAGGTCCAACGTAGACAGTCGGATAGACCTGCGAGACGTCGAGGTCCAGCCCAGACAGCTGGAAGGATCTGCAAGACGTCGAGATCCAGCGTAGACAGCCGGAAGGATCTGCAAGATGTCGAGGTCCAGCGTAGACAGCCGGATAGACCTGCCAGACATGGAAGATTGGCGCTAACGAGGCAGCCGCTCTGCTGAAGGCCCCCTACTGGAGTGAACATCTCAGCTGTGTGGCTTTCACAGTACGTGTCCAAAAGAGCTCTGTCCATTCTGTAAATGTTACGACCTGTGATCATGTTAATTTTAGGGTGTGTGTTGTTGGTCCTGCTTTTCCACACAGGCCGCATTTCCCATGTCGGGGCTTTTACTTACTGAAGAATGCAACCTGTGCTGGATCTATTAGCCTGTGTTGGATCTATTAGCCTGTGCTGGATCTATTAGCCTGTGCTCTCCATGTGTTCCTATACATACTGTAGGTCTCAGTTAGCACTGAAGCTAAAATTACCAATGTCCCATTCAGTGTCTTATGGTCACTTATGAGCAGGCAGGGTTTTTGTGGTGCCGAGTTCAAAGATGTTATTGAGGAAGGCTCTGGATTTTATTTTGAGCTTGGAATTGGAGTTGGGTGATAGGCGTCAACAGCGGCCATTTTGCTGAACGCCAATGGAAGTCGCCCCTTTACTTGGCGCCTGCAGCTTTCCCAAATGGGACCAGGTGACCCGTAGGGTGAAAAGAAAACTGCCGGCTCGCCAGAGGATGGTTCAGAGCCAGACACGTTAAAATATCCGACTGAAAGGAGGGGGGAAAAGTGATCTTGAAGGACGCTATATAAATTAGAAAAGTATTCATTAAATAATTGAATTGTCTTACAGCCTTTGTTCATTTGAGAAATGAATGGAGGTTAATTGATGTATTTAAGCTACACCACACAGCCTTGCGACCGCTTATATATGACAGGATACAGCTAGCGGCCTATAATCTGCATCACATTCCTCACTTCTATGGTAGGAGAAGTTCTCTGTCTACATGTCCATGGCCGATGCCTTTGGTCCACAGCTCAGCCCAGCATTTGGCTGTAACATGGTTTATTTTAAGCACGCACTCTTGCAGAGTGTCCCCGAATAAAGGCGACGCCGATTGACAGTGTCTTACGCCGGACGATCACACCAGCCGGTGGCGGGAGAAGCCGCAGCCATTGGGCGTCAGTGAAATATGGACGTGTGAAACAGACACTTCCCCGCTCTGCAGACGCGTCGCCAGCCCGCTGAGCTGCCGAGATACCCGCCGTCTCTTAACGCAAGCGATGAATCGCTTTCCGATTGGCTGCTCACAGCTTGGCAGAAATGATCATCCACAAGAAGGGCACTTGCTCACCAGTCCTGACAGTGATCAGATTTTCTTTCAATGATTTCATGTTGACAAGTGAGTTCATTATGCAAACAATCTAACCTTCCTTCATAACAACAATGGCTCAAGCTGTACTTGTAAGAAAATACCTCTTGTGTGGCCACCCACAGATAAATAATTGAAATAACAAGAAAATGCTTTCATTTTCATTAATATAATGAAATAAACAATCACCTAGATATAAAAACAATGAGATGTCTAATATTCTAATCATTATGTTTTATCATGAGTAACAAAATAACAGTTATATCATAAAAATAAAGATTAGTGTCATTGCAATGTAGCTGCCCACCCAGCACACAATTCTTTCAGCGTTGCTAACCATTCTAGTCATTCTGTTTCTATGACAACCAAAACCATTGAAATCAACAGTTTGGGATACACAATGTTGCCATTCTTCAGCTTCCCCAGGTATAAACGTAGGAAGATCAGGCCAGCAGGAGTAACATATTAGATGGCGCCGATCATTCCAAAACGTCCTCGCAGCGTTTGCACAGCATAACTGGATTTCCAGAGACACAGTCCTAGGGCCCGAGACTGACATGAGAATGTGAATTATACCTGAGCTGTGACTGACACCTGATGGGACATATTTGGGGATGTTAGATGATAGAGGATAAGGTTGAGAATAGAATGGAGTCGGGCACTAAACCAGCAGCTTTCTACCAGAAATTAGTGAAAAGTCTTCCATGGCACATTGAGGGCCAAAGGCAGAGTGAGGCGTTTCTCATTTCTCTACATGACCACATGTGCTGCTTGACCCTCGGTAGGTTAGTATTCCGCTCCACTCCTGTCTTTATTAGAGGGGTTCAGGTTCCATAGTGTGGAACCGGAGTTTAGAAACCTGAGAAACCCGAGAACATGGACCAGTTGGCCCATTTCTTGCTTTTTTCTCAAAGCACTTAAACCTAGTAAGGGGTAGTGGCAATTTGGGGGGGGTGTCTTGTTGGTATTAGAGGTGTTGGGCTTCCAGTAATAGGGGTGGGGGGGGGGGTCTTCGGTGACATGCACCACTTCAAAGTTATTGTATCATGGGATGTCATTCTGGTGACTTCTGTTCTTCTGGAGGGGAAGGGAGATCTTTCACCGAAGACTTCCTTGCACTAGATCAGTGTTTCCCAATCCGATCCTCAGGAACTCCCAGACGGTTCACGTTTTTGCAAAAATGTGGACTGTCTGGCAGGGAGCTGGGAGGGAGCTAAAACCTGGACCGTCCATGGGTCCCGAGGACCGGGTTTGGAAGCGTTACACTAGATGACTGTAGTTTCTGGCCCCTGTAGGTCACTCCGTCTATTCTCGCATGCCGTGTGTCTCAATGACTCCTGATAACCGTCGTTATTTCCTGTGTGTCTAGTTGACTGGCCGCCACTGGCTGCTTCGCCTTTGAATGTGTGTATGATTTTGTACAGAAGACAATAATAATAATTAAAAAAAAATCACTGTTGCTATGCAACAATGTGTGCCTGTCCTTTGTTATGGGGTGTGCTGTTGTGATTCAGCTGGGGCGTTTTTAAAAGCAAGGTTGTAAGGGCTTTCGGGGAGTTTGCTAAAGGCGGGTAGAGTAAGACAGGACATTGGAGAGGAAATGAACACAGACAGCAATCCAGTGTCGATAAAAGGCACTTTATAAAAATTTCTATGGAGAAGTTTTTAATCCATCAATAAAACTGCATAATTCAGCTTAAATTGTAGAACAGGAAGGGAAAAAAAACTTATTTTTCATAAGAACCCTCTGCCCTTGTTTGCACTTGTTGCCTGTTGGGTATGTTCTGCCTTCGCGAAAATACTGGGGAAAATACTTCGGTTATGTGTCCTGAAAATGCGATTCTGCAAGGGGAATATGCGGTGAAATGGAAAAAAAGCGCCACCTGCTGACGGTCTGAAGAAAAACAGTTCCGATGGATCGTCTAAACTCGGTGCAGGGAAAGGGCTTTACGTAAATACACAGGAGCGCCGAAAAAGGAGGTAAGTTATGACGATTCTAAAAACAATGGAAAATAATTGGATTGGTCTGGGCTGGGGACCCAGTATGATATGCCTTCATGGGGTTCAAAATCTCTAGTGGCACCCCTGTATATGCATTACCCTAAAAAAAAACCATTTGGACCCTGGAGTTGCCGTGTGTTCTGGACAAAGGGCACTGGCAGCTGACGGAGAGTACCTGCTCTTCCTGGGCAGGGTGGTAAGATTGAGATTAAGATTTACTTTATTGATCCCAGGGCAAAATTGTGGTAAGAAAGAAAGTTAAAATGATCTTAGGGCTTGATTGAACTGAAACAAAATTTATGTGCATTCTGACATACCTTTCTTCCGTGAATGAATGAACGTCACATTTGTATAGCGCTTTTCATGACACCCAAAGCACTTTACAGAAGCAATGGGGGGGCCACTTCAACCACCACCCCTGTGTAGCCCCCACCTGGATGATGTGACGGCAGCCATTCCATGCCAGGAGAGAATTCAGATATAGATATAGGGGATGATTAGGAGACCAGATTTGAAAGGGCCACAATGGGCAATTTTAGCCAGGACATCGGGCTATCGCCCCTCCTGTTTCAAAAGATGCCCAGGATTTTTGTATGGGCTCAGAGAGGCAGGACCTCAGTTTTACGTCTCATCCGAAGGACGGCACCATTTTTATAGCACAGTGTCCCGGTTACTGCAATGGGATCCAAACACACCACTGGGTGGGTTAACCTGTAGACCACACCAACACCTCTGCCAGCAGCAACCCAGCTTTCCTATCAAGTAAAGACCAGGCCCAGACCTGCTTAGCCTCGGATGGATTTCCTATCCTGAACTGCAGGTGGTCTGGCTGTGCCATATTCGAGCCACCAAATGTCCTATTTTCCCATAATCTTCTCACATTTCTGATTTGCAGCATTATGGTTGCTTATTTAGTAGCATAATACACCACAATTACGAGAGTTTGGATGTAAGACAGAGATAGACTAGAGAGGGAGAGCAGTGTGAAAGGACCACAGAGCTTAGGGTTGTCCTGAGAGGGGAGGGTCTACATGGCCGGGGTGAAGGAGAACAGCTTTGGTATAGAATTCCCAGCACATGACAAAGACAAACCCACACGTAACAGCATGACAGTCCTGTTTACCACAGTCGTGCTTCACTACCAGTCTCCTGCCTGCTTGCTGTCACCTGTGGCCAACGATGGCTGTTTCCACAGCAGGTGACACAGGGAGGCAACATTTGCTTTGATAAGCCCACTGAGAGGAAGGCGGCAGCCCTGTGGGATGTTGTCTCGCCTGTTCCAATTCTCACGGACGACCTCAGTACCAGCTGAAGGATGCCAGCTATGCAAATGGGCGACACCGCAGACGGCTTTGGATGAAATAAGCCAACTAACTGAATGACACCATCCAAAAACTGGCTTAATTTTGTAACAATACCTGGATTCACGGCTCTGTGCTTGTGACGTTTGGCTGTTGGATGTTGGCAGATTCTGCCCATTTGCCAGTGACCGGTTTTGCTCAGGAGGCTTATGCAGATACGCTGGGAGCTCTTATTGGCTCCTAGGCTCAAAGATGGGCGATTTGAAATCTCAAGTTTACCTGAACGACACTTCCATAAATGGCAGATGAGGAACCTGTAGGAAAGATGTGCAAAGATAACTGAATTAATTACTGTCCAAAGAAAACACATAATGGAAGCAGCGTGCTACTTGTAATATAATATATCAAAGTATATCCATCCATTCATCCATTCATCCATTTTCTGCTTTGGCTTTTCCTATTCAGGGTCGCAGGGGGTCTGGGGCCCATCCCAGAGGCTACAGAGATAATAAAGTTTATCCATATTTAGTATGATAAAGATGTAGTTTTTAGTACATAGTATAGTAAAATGTGTTAACATTATCATTTTCTGTTTTCAATGTTGTATGACTGTTCTTATACCTTCTTATTATTCAGAATCACCAGTAGCCTAATTAAATATCCATCCATCCATTTTCCAACCCGCTTATCGTACTGGGTCATGGGGGGTCCGGAGCCTATCCCGGAAGCAACGGGCCCGAGGCAGGGAACAACTCAGGACAGGGGGTCAGCCCATCGCAGTAATTAAATATTATACTCTTCATTTCCAAATAAACTAAGTTTTGTGTATCATACAAATATATGTCAGCTGGAAAATGTAGCACTGCAAATAAAGGGTCAGGATTCATTCTGCTATCGTCTGCGGAATTATTAGTGAAAAGAGGAGGCTTCAATTCCCAGAGAGAGCGGGATGTCCGTGTTCTGTGATTTGAGCCAATGGGTGCCAGTGAGAAACAGATTAAACCAAAGATTGGCAGCTATTTGTGATTGGTCCATTCCCCATGGGGCATCCATGCACACCACACTCTCACGATACCTGTGGCTGTACAAACAATACAATCACGACTGAGCAAGAGAGCAACTTTGTAATGTAAGCACATCCATCCATCCATTTACCAACCCACTTATCCTTCTGGGTCACAGGGGGTCCAGAGCCTATACTGGAAGCTATGGGCAACGAGGTGGGAAGCAACCTGGGGTGGGGAGTAGCCCACTCACACACCACTCACTCACACTTGCACACCTATGGGCAAGTTAATGACTCCAATCAGCCTCAGCATGTCTTTGGACTGTGGGGGGAAACCTGGAGTACCTGGAGAAAACCCCACGACGACACGGGGAGACCATGCAGACTCCGCACACAACCCAGACAGAGACTCGAACCCTGATCCCAGAGGTGTGAGGCAACAGTGCTAAGCACTGCACCACCATGCCGCCCCTTATAAGTGCATTTTTCTTAATAATAAAAAGTTACTTAAGGTGGCACTCAGAGGCGGACATTTCAGGTCCAGAAAGTAAAAATCCAAACCAGGATTTTGTTTCAACCAACCAGTTGAATATAAAGAGTCACA
>JAODJU010000041.1:3454239-3471102 GCA_026776725.1 Gnathonemus echidnorhynchus
GGGTTCCTGGACCCCCCCCCCCCCCCCAGAGCAATCTTTTGAGAGTATCGTAGTATACTTCAATAAGAGCGACAAAGAAGACCCACCGTGGATTAGGAGATAAGATTCAGCCTGAAAGAAAGAATACTTGATTTCTAGGTATTAAAAACTAGCTTTCTGCTATGTGTCAGAGAAATTAGAAAAAAAAAGCAATCCATGTAATTCAACCCAGGTGGCTTTGAAGTCAGTGACCATGTGTTCGGTTTCAAAGACCCTTTGATTCAGCTTTGATTCATCCACCCTTCAGCAAAGTGGAAGGTACTCACGTTGGCTGCGTTAACATAACAGATGCCCCAGTGCTGTACAGGGAACCAGGCATTGACTTAATAAATGGTTCCTGGCTCCACCATCATCAGGTTCAAAGCAGCAGGCGAACATTTAAAGGGGAAGTGCCCCCAAAAATATGCTGTTTGCTTTAAGGTACTTGCTGTAGGGCTTGAATTAGCTCCTGTTGCGGTTTGTTTACTTGTTTTGTTCTCTTTCTTTGTGCAAACGTTTTTATGAGGCTTGCTTGGGGCGGGGCTGTGAACTGGGCCCTGAGGCACACGGATTTGGTTGATGAGAATGGCAGTGGGGAGAACTGAAAGCCGCCATTTTGGTGCCAGCAGAGAGGAAAACAGGTGCACAAGCGCAAATGGGGGTATGGGGTCATGCGAGGGCTGCAAGTAGGAGCTGAGTTAGCCGTTGGGGTCTCACACCCATTCAATAGGGGAAAGAGAAAAGAAAAGTCAGCATTATATAACATTTGGGGGGACAATAAACAAGGAAGGCAGGTGGGCTAGTCATCACAGGTGGATACCCGCTGTTTTTAGTTGCCCCTGTAAATATCAAGCCGTGTTTGCCGGTGATTGTATTTACCCAGAATATCTCCGGAGTGTTCTGCTCAGTCTGCTATGCGAAGGGGGATTTGGGGACTTTTGGCCAGTAGTTGGAGGCATGGGGGAGTGGAGGGACATCACTCCCCTCCCCCCAGCCCAGAAATGTAACCAATTGTGCCTTCTGATAACAGATGATCACATAAAATACCAAACAATTGACTCAGAACCCCCCCTTTCCAGGTCGGCAAACTTTACTAAGACCCCCCCCCCACCCGTGTCGGCCCTCCTGCTGTGAGACCCCTCCTCTGGCCCCACTGGTGGCTCATGTTTCCGCTATTATGCATGCAAAAACAAGCTCTGTGCCACATCCGCAGCCCAATCAGTCACTCCCTCAATCGCATTTTCAATATGACGCACTAGCAGACACTCACTGATAGGGCCCCTCCTCTGTGACCTTTGACCCCATAATTACGGGGCTGATTGGGTGCAGCTGTGGGTGTCTGGGACAGCTCCTGGTGCTGATTCTGCCCTTCGGCGCTGCCCTGTTGTAACCCCGGGAATGACAGCCCAGTCAGGTTCCGGTCCTCACTCCCCCATGAATAAAATGTACTGAATTTTTTTTTTCTTTTCATGTTTTTTTTTTTACCTACCAACTTTTTTGAGATCCACACATAGAATCTCACACATAAGTATACATAATTAGTCACTCGAGGGAGCAGATTGGGAAGAAACACTTTTTGAAAGAAAAACATTTAAAAAAAAAAAATCATGTCATACAAGACCCAAGCCCAGCCCATTACGAAAAAAATGAATCTGTTTTATTTACGTTTTTATCAGTTTTGAATCATTTTAGCACCTGGCGGCTGCCACACAGTGACAAGACGGGATGACCAGTCCCTTTGGCTAACGAGCAGGTCTGCGCTAACGATGTGTCCTCAGCCATGTCTGCCATTAAACAGGATCAAATCTCAATTTAGGAGATTTACAGATGCCTTAGATTGGACACACTGCCACAGATGCATTTTGATCTATCACACCCCCTCCAGAGGCCACCCTGTTCACTTGGACCAGGCCATGTAGACTTTTCAAGAGGTAAGAGACCCTGCGAGATGGTATGTACCATGATGTGGGAAAGGACGGGGGTGTAATATGTATGGTGTTAACTCATAACATTCTTTGGCTTAAAATATCCTGCTTCTTTATTTGAGCTGATTGCATTAAAATGGCCGCCTCACCTACAGTTATTGATTAATATAATAAAGTCCCTTCACTTCCTTGTCTGCCTTTCTGAGACTTTGGTGCATCTGCATCCTATGCCAGGATACACAGAGCACAAGGCCAAAGACCATCCTAAGCCACAATGGTCCAAATAAGTGTAAGATAGCCCCTCCCACTCTCCTTATGAGTCATCAACATCAGCAGGTCTTCTCAAATATTGCACGTATAACAATTTTGTGCATCATTTAAATTTCAGAAAAGTAATGTTTACTCCTAACAGCTGTCTTTTGCACTGATTATGTTATTTACTGAGTTGTTGTTTCCCAATTAAGTCTTCAAATGAAGCATCGGGAAAATCCAGAGTGCACAAATTAATTCCAGCGAGTTTATAAAAATGTCCAGCTAATTAAATGGCTGAGAAATTTAAGCTTTTAAGCCTGTACATTGATAACAGACCAAGTGTTACCACCACAAGCTGGGAGCATGTTGTAGGTCCTCAAATTCTGTGTGCAAAGAAAATGATAAGCTGTCCTCAGATAACAGGACTGGCTGGAAGCAGAACCGACTCTGCGATACATATAATTCAAATGTATATAAATCAAAATCCCGGAGTTTTATAATTCATAGTCTCTCCCCTTTGAACTCGAAGTTTACATTTTCACTCAAGTACCCAGGCAGTTTTTAAGAACACCAGCACTGAAGAAAATGAGAAAAAGATTTATCTTGCAATATTATGGATCTCCCATAATAATTAATAATGTATAATGAATATTTCACTCGTGTTTTTGCAAAATTGATAAAATATATATCTGTATGCATGTTAAAACTTTGACAATAGAACCGGTTGGTTGGTGTCCTTTATCATTTCTTTAATGCGCTTTATATTTATTAAGAAATAATAACAGTATTCTTTCAGACCATTGCAGACTATTATGTACGACAATTTTTGAGTTTTGTTTTTATATTTCCTGTTGATGAAAATGTCTCCTCATGCAACTGAAAATGCCAAGACAAGTTAAACGGTCAAAGCATTATAAACATATTTATTTGGATGAAAGTGGCAAAAGCAGTGTTTGTTATAAAAGCTTGTTGGTAAGCCTGCCGCAGAAGAGTGGGTCCTAGTGCAGTGTTTTCCAATCCGGTCCTGGGGGACCCACTGATGGTCCATGTTTTCGCTCCTTCCCAGCGGGTACAGGAGCAAGAATGTGGGCTGTCTAGCAGGGAGCTGGTGAGGGAGCAAAAATGTGAGCTGTCTAGCAGGGAGCTGGTGAGGGAGCAAAAATGTGGACCATCTGTGGGTCCAGCAGGACCAGGGTGGGACACAATGCCATAGTCCAGGGACAGATTCTTGCATGAAGGGATTGTAGCTGATGACTCAACAAGACTCCAAACCTGAGCAAAAATGTCTTGGGTTTTTGGGCCGATCGCTGGAATTGGAACCGACTGATCACTGATTACAGGGTGGGGGGGAGGAGGGGGTGGAGATCTTCCATTTAAAGTGTAACTTCACCCCCAGCTCTGAGTCTTACTCCCCACACAGCATAATTAAAAAAAATGTTAAAAAGTGGGCAAAGGGCTGAGTTCTAGTGGATCAATTTATCATATGGATCAATTCTTTTTTATAAACAGTGCTATTGTTCTATATGAATGATCACATTTCTCCTTATTTTCAGTGATGAAATCTTTATTTTAAATGATTAAATTATTCTTACATTGCACCCTTTGGTAATGAGACTATTGCATGTCTGCACATCCCCATCTACATCGCACATCATGCAATGCTAGTACAGTCATATCATTTAGCTTACGACTTAAAAAACACATTTAAGTGCACGGTTCCTGTTTAAAGTGTTAAACCAGCCGCAAAATCGATATTTCAGCTTTGTCAAAATAAAGGCTGCAGATAGAGTGATTAAGATTAATAATTGGTCAATTTAAATTGGATGCCGATTGATCGCAGAATCTAGTTGTCCTGGAGGAACACCATAAGAAGAATTGCATACCAGTTAGGGTATCCAGGACTGAATGCATCCATTCAGCTATATAAGAACAATTCCAGGGGAGGCCCGGCCGGGGGGGAGTTCAGGGCAACCAGGATAGAATGACCTTCCATTGAGGGGCACCCCAAAGAAACAATCCATCGAATCACAGGGTGGGAGTCTATGGCAGAAAGATCAGGGCACAAGGCAGGACACACCCTGAACAGGATGTCCAAGCAATGATGCATTTTGGGTAATTTGGAAACACCACTTGAAACTCATGAACACGCAAACTCCCAACATAGGGACCGGAACGAAGACTGGACCCCCCCCCCCCCCAACCCTACAAATGTGAGGCATCAATGTGGGCCGTCATGTTATCTCAAGAAAGGAGCAATCAGGTATGATTCATCGAATCACAAAAACCTGCATGTACTACAATTCGCTTTAATCTTCATGAAGTCTTTCCATAAAACAACAGCTCTTGACAGTTGACCGTCTTTGCTGCAGCCTTTTCAGATTCTGCTAGAAGGATTCTATTAAAACGCAGAATTCCTGGAAGCAGTCAAACCTTATTTTGTGTTAACAGGTATGGATGATGACTGCTCAAGATAGCAAGCTATATATTAATATTTATATAATGCTCTAACAAAAAGGGCCAACGGGAAAGTAAGATTAAATACCTGATCACACTTCTGCTCATTTATACTGTCTTCTGTGCCGCGTGTCTGATTCCATCATGGTGCTGTAATGTGCGCGTGTGTATGCACGCCTGTCTTTCTTATTGTCGGGGCTGGGAGGCTGCCTCGAATCTGGACCGGCGACGTGATCAGGGGATTCTCACCACAGCGAGGCTGACGGTGTGAGTGAAGCGCGGCCGCTCGTCTCACACAGACTGGACTCGCCGGCTTTTCACGGCGCGGTAAGTAATTGCTGACTAATTGCACAGCTGGTGTTCAGTGAGAAGACTTGGTTCTGCTTTCTAGGTTGCATGAATGCATATGTATGTACACATGTATGGAGAGAGTAGTGTCTTATTAAATATAGTCCAGAGATTGTAAGATAGAAGTGTATTACCTAGGATTTTGCTAACACTTTTAACACCTGAGGAATTTACCTGGGTAAGATTATTCAGTTATTTCATCCTCCGCTACACTGTTGCTCAGCAGGCTGATGCTTGTGGGTGAGTTTTATAGTTTAAAAAGGCGGTGCTCTGTTTCATTTCTACTGAGATGATTACGCGTGTCAGTAACCTGCGGCGCTCCGTCAGCGCGCTGCCTCCTTATGTTACCTACCGACAGCTGCTGTCTTTGCTGTGCCGGGACAAGGGTTTAAGTAACAAATGCCCGTGTTGTTGCTGACTGTCAAAAACTACCGCTACTTACTGCATTATTTATACTGCTGTTAAAACTTCAAGGCGAGACGCGCCTAATACTGCCTTCCGAATCATTTGCGTTGTCACTGCATATTATCCTAATTTGCCATATTTACAATAAAATGGAAAATACATTTTAAGTGACTGCATACTTGGGTGAACACCGTAATGTTATTTTATTAGTCGTTATTTGTTTACTTTCGTAATCTCATCAGCACAGATCTTAATTCCAAAATCTCGGCATGTCTAATAGGATTTAAAACTGAGATAAGACACGTTTCACATAAATAAATATTATTATATCGTATAATATATAAATATTAATATCATTATGTTGGATAAATAATTAAATGCCTTATCTCGCTTGCCTTTTGAGGTCCTGGACCGTGTAGGCTAATTAATCTTTAAAGTGCACGTATCCTCCAGGCAGGCGAAGCAGGACCCGCAAAGGTGCGCTGTTCCAGCAACCACATTCCATCACTTATGCTGAAAAACGTGAAAACAGGACGGCGTGCTGAGTTTTAAATGCCGGAGCAGAGACCACTTCCTCCGCAGTCATTTTGCATCTCCGCTGGACGAAGGGCCACATTATAGGCCGCGTCTTTCCACACTTGACGATGAACCAGTCAGTGGACCCTCTCCACACCTCCTCATTCTCGTGCAACATCAGCTCGATCTCCGAGCCCCAGCTGTTCATCGGCGTCACCAAAAGCGAGCCTTACCACATCACCATCCCCCTGACTGCCTTCTATGGGCTGCTCTTCGTGTTCGGGCTAACCTCCAATAGTGTGAGCTTTCTGACCCTCCTGACCAACGCCCGCATGAAGGCCAGTACCATCCGTCCCTACCTCCTGAGCCTGGTTGTATCTGACATCCTCCAGCTGCTCACTGTGCCCGTCACGCTGTACCGATACTACTGGGAGAGCTACCCCTGGCGGCTGGGCGAGCCGCTGTGCAAAGTCTACTTCATGATCCGCCAGATGTACTGTGCCACCACCAGCTGGACCATCCTGGCTTTCACCGTGGAACGCTACGTGGCCATCTGCCACACCATGTGGTCCGTCTCCAGCCTGGAGAAGGCTCGTCTACCCTGCTTGCTGGCCGGCGTCTGGGTGCTGTCCCTGGCTTCCGCTGTGCCGTTCGCCCTGGTGTATGGGCAAGCCCCAGCTTGCATCTTGGACTACACCGCGACATCACCTTCGGAGGCCTTCATGCTGTCCTCCATGTGTGAAATGACAGAGGAGGAGCCGTCCCCCATATACCGGGCGGCACTCTTAATGAGGGCCGTCCTCTGTTTCCTTGTGCCATTGGTGACCATCGTCACCCTCTTCTTCCTCATGATCTCCCACCTCATCCGCCACGGTCGCCAGAGAAAAGCCATGGGCCTCACCAGGACAGTGGTGGCAGCCAGGGGGCAACCATCACCACACCAGGGGAGGGGTAAACTCCTTTTCTACGAAAGACGGGCTCTACAGCTTATGGGTGAGTTACAAGCAAACCAAACTAAAATCTTTTTCACTTCAGGATTGCCATTTGGCCTGTGGATAGAAAAAAAATGGATTTTGCAGAATACATATAGGAGCGTCGTGGTGGCACAGTGATTAGCGCTGTTGCCTCATAGCTCTGGGACCCAGGTTCGAGTGTCTGCCGTGGCTCCCTGTGTGTGGAGTTTGCATGTTCTTCCTGTGTCGTCGTGGGGTTTCCTCCAGTTTCTCCCCACAGTCCAAAAACATGCCGAGGCTAATTGGAGTTACCAAATTGCCCGTAGATGTGAACAGCATGTGAGTGAATGGTGTGTGAGTGAATAGTATGTGAGTGCGTCCTGCAATGGGTTGACACCCCATCCTAGGTTGTTCTCTGCCTTGTACCCAAAGGCTCTGTACCCCAAGCAACCCTGAATAGGACAAGCAGTTAGAGAAAATGGATGGATGGATGGAGAATAAGTATATTTATTATTCAAGTAAAAGTCTGCACACCTAAGAACGTGATAACACTTCTATTTAACAACCATTTAAGAAACGCAGGTAAACAAAGTTCTAAAACATTTGTTTTGTCTATTATGTGTTTTGGAGATTTAGTTCCAAGGGTCTAAGACTGGAATCTTCTCTTCTTAAAAAGTCTTATAGTGAATGAATGATCTCAGTGCATTTACCATAAGACTGTGAAATGTCCTGAATGGTATTCTGGAAGACCTCTCTGTAGATCTCCCAGCAAGGCGAATCACCCAGGCCAGCTGGCTGGAGACTGCTTACTCTGTGGGCCGCACATTTTACCAATGATGCAACACATCTGAAGGAGAGAGCTGTTCACCCTTCTGTGCGGCGGTGAATATGAAATGATGTGATGGACAGTAATGTGCCCTATAGAACTCCTTACCACAGACAGGACACCAGTCCATTGTATTTAAACCCTGATCCCAGTTCCTCATTCTCACCTGTCAACTCTGATATCAGTTTTGTATAAATATATGCAGACCTTAGGCAGAGACAGTAACTTTCTGTGAAAGCACCGGGGTCTATGGAGTTGTATATTATTAGTACATTTTCACTTGTCAAATGAGTCAATCTTTTTAAAGCGTCCTGAGTGTGCTTTGGAAATGCGTACATCAGAACTGATGTGCCATTCCAGATTGTGTCAAGAGCCAGTATATCTATGGAGGCATCTCTTCAGCTTCACCTGCTCTGTTTCTGCTGTGGCAGCATTCTGCTTCAGGAACCTGCTGTGAGTCATGAATGAAGATCTCACACCCAGCCAGTTCCAATTAATTTTTATTCCTGAAAACTCTTATAGACGCCGTGCCAGAAAGTCTGAGTCAATAAACAAGAGTCAAAGTTTAGGGGAAACTGACTTAAGTCTGTTTGTGTGCGAATCTTGTCTTATTGTGTTTGGGTTTTTTTTTTTTTTACTTCTGCAGGAGCAGTAGTTGTAGCCTTCTTTGTGTGCAACTTCCCCGACATGGCCTCGTCACTCATGCAGGTCTACGTCGAGGTGTGGTCTGACACCGTGCTGCGGGTCTACACTGCCCTCAAGTCCTACCTCTCGTTGCCTCTTTGGTATGTCAACAGTGCCCTGGACCCCATTCTATTCTGTATGTCCTCCGACACCTTCCGCAAGGCCTGCTGGAAGACCTTGGGGCCACTACAATCCCGTTGCCTGTGTCAGCGCCAAAAAGCACCTGCGGCCAGGAGCAAGACCAGGCTCACGTCCACCAGGACCATGAGCTTCTCCAGGTGGGAGTCTGGAGAATGTGCTGGGCTCAAGCACCAACACGAGGATCCACAGCTGCTATCACTGCATAACCTACATTAAGGCTGGGGGGTCTGGTTCCTTTTCTCGAAGAAACACTTGCTTGAGGAGTTTCTGTCCTGCTGATTTTGATAATTATGCTTGACTTCACTTGTACCTTTGGTGTTTGGATGATGTTGTGCTTGATTCACGATGAAGTACATCCCAGAACCCTAATTATCCAAGAAACTTTATCCGCTCAACAATTTGCTTGTTCAACAAATTTATTCAGTAATAGCACATTCACAGCTAATAGATATTTTAAAAAATCTATTGTAGGTTAATCAGTTATTAAACATTAGAGTGGTTTATTTTTCTGTCCTTTCCACACAATCATGGTTATGGTTTGTCCTGAATATGTACTTTGTTGCAGTGCTTTTATCATCAAAAGGAAAATACTAATGTAATGTTAGAAACTTCAACTGTTCCTTGTCCTTTATATGCCATTTCCTTATTAAAAACGACATATCTATTTATTACAATAATTTCTGGAACATTTCTGGAAAAAATATACCAAATGTTTGACGGTCTTCGGGGAAAAAAATAATTTAAAGGAATAAACCTCCATTATGGAATATAATCCCAACTAAATTTTATTATTGCGGTATGGCAGGAGTCAATATGCATGTTTTCATTATGCGTAAACCGTACATTAGACTGCGTTTGTCGTATGTGTGGAGTAGGATGTTATATGCTGCCAAAAGCTGGCATATTTATGTTGTCCATAGCGGGTTGGCATGACTGACAAGCAACGCTGTATTTCCTGGCTTTACCCTGCATTGAAATCGCGGTTAGGGAAGATGGATAAATGAAAGGTTACAGGCCACATTTTTAAGTAGCCCTAAAAAAATATCCATAGGAAAATGAAAATATATCAGAAGGTTTAAAGGTCATAGCACAGATCAGTATAATTTACTAACTTTTCCAACGTTCCATTTAACGTAACTTTTTAACGTTTCCAAGTTTCATATTCAGGATTCAAAAATAACAATAGACCATCAGGGTTCAAATCACCCCTCCGACCAGGAACAGGCTCGACAAAAATGCGCGACATATACAAAATATTTGCATTAATACGCCCAACCGCATATAACGCGTACATTTTTGATAGATTGTCGCGCGGCGGATTCAAACAGACCAATCCGAAGGTGGCTACTTAGCGCCCGCGTGACCTCCGTCCAATGCACACATCCAGTTCTGATATCTGGCCAATCAGAGACAAAGTAGGCGGGTGACGCACGCGGCAGCGGAGGATTCAAACAAGAAGATGGCAGCTGGGAAGGACGCCGACGGAAAGAAACGAAATAAAAGGTAATGGCAAATAAACGTGTGCGAACGTAAAGGTAAAAAAAAAAAAAAAAGTCCGCTCGCCCTTTTGAGCACAAGTGCGCTGCCAGTCATTAGACGCGTCAAAAACGGCGCGACGGCGTTAAAGTGTATTTTTCTTGTGACAGACTATTTAAAAACACGTATGCCATTGTGGCAGCGCTCCTTCTGCTGTTACGTGCAGACATGTTCCTTTGTTTCAAAGGCTGTCACTGTTTGATTAATTAGTTTTATTTTAAATTTTGCTCCCGAATAAAGACGGAGAAACAGTTTCTCATCGAGTCGTCAAAAAAAGCACTGACGTGGCTCCGATAGAGTAAGCGGAAGAAAAACACTTTACCGACTGACCAAGCTGGTCACATGTGGTCTACTGTTGACATGGTGTAATAGCCTGTTTTGGGCTTTTATTGTGTGCAGTGAAATACCATTAGATGTCCGTTTTGTAGTTGCCTTTGTTGTTTAGTGTACATGTAAATAGTTTCCCTCTCCTGTATTTTCATTTTTCCAAGTTGAGATAATTTGTTTCGATGTAAGACTGTCATCCTGTATAATACCCACGACTGCAGTGCAGACAGGAATAGAAGTCGACATACACATGGACACTAAAGCGTACAGGACTCATTTTCAAATAACGCAAGAATCACGCATATTGGTTTTTTAGTCAGTTTATTGCATTTATGGATGGGCGAAAAATCGCAAGAGGTTCCCCTCAAATGCATGCGGTGTTGCATAATTCGTAATCCGTGTTGTCATTCGCTCATTTTGAATCAAGCAGCGTTAGTAGAAATCCTAAGGGCATGTACTACAAACCTTGTACCATTCTTTTTATACCGCAAAATTAATTTTACTGCAGCAGCTAAATTCCAAAGCTCAGTTTGTCACGTAAAGAACTGGTTTATGACTTGATTAGTTGTTGCTGAGGATTACGGGCATACCGGTCTCTCTCTTGAACCTTGACATTGAAAAGTCTTGTGACAGATCAAGTGTCAAGAGAAAGTTGTCAGAATTGCATGTTTATCGTCAGATTGTGTGTTTTAGAATAAAGTTCTGCTGATAAATGTTAAAGTTGTCATTAGGATATGGGTGTGTGTCAGATTTCACTTGTCCATAGTGAACTTTGGGGTGGTCTGACGAGTTTTAAATGCTGTTTAAGCAGAAATTTATATTCTTTGCCACTTTACAAGATAGTAGTTGTACCCACCCATTTATCTGTTCATACATTGTCATTAACCACTTATCTGCTTCTTGTCATGGTTATCTGAAATGTTTTAAGGGACGTACTGTGTGCAAAACAAATAACATCATGGAATTCCAGTTTCAGCTTGAACAGAATGGTTTTGGGTCATGGGTGTGACCCAGGGTACCTGGAGACTGTCTACAGGAGCACATATAGACCAAGGTCACTCCACACACAGTAAATACTTAACTCTATGAGATCCCTGGAGGTAGAAGGCACGATAGTGCTGTGCTTCTCATAATTGTTTCCTGTCACATATTAATTTCACGCTCTGTTTTGTTTTTGTTAATTATAAGCTTGATGAGGACAGTGACCTTGTTATGTAAGTCATTCTTTTATTATCTGAAGCACTTGCCAGTTGGTGGAATGAGCAAAGGAAGTTCAGCCACATTAAACGCAGCTCAGAGATGGTATTAGGCATTATTGTGAAGATGATGTTGCTGTTTTTGTCCTGACCTAGGCGACCTGCTATGTACAGCATCCTCTCTCATCATTATTAAAGCCCTCTCAGTCTCAACCCCCTCCCCCTTGTTGTAAGCCAAGTGTTTGGGTCACTACTTGAAGAACAGAGATTCTTAACTCTTTTCCTCATTCGTTGCCCTCTGTGTTTTTTAACAGTCACCCTCTGCCAAGAGTCTACTCTAATCCTATAGGTAATATGCATGAAGCAGTGAAACCTATGGTGGTTGGTATTATCGTGCTGTCAGTCACTGTTTTAATCTGCTTCTCATTGGTTACTTTATTGTCATTCTTTGGATTGGACCGCCATGATTGACAGCCAGCAGTGATCCCATCCTCTGTGGGATTTTTCCCATGGCCACCTTTGGTGCACTTGTAGGCAGCTCCAGTCCCTGATGGCTTCAGCACCGCTTGTTTCAGTTAGTCATTGGCTGGTTTCTCTGCTGAATCAATTATTGTCCAGACAACAGAATCACAAAAATCGTGCAGCTCCTGGTTCACAGGTGAATAAGTACAATGTGGGACCTTTAGTTGTAAGCATTAATCCACATCTGATGTTCTGCGCTGGCATACTGCTTTTCGACTTATACATGTTTAAAGGCTGAATGTTTTATGGAGGAATTTTAAACTATTTTTCTTAAGGTTTTACCAGAGCAGAGGTTCATCTGAGATTTGAACTTTGTGCCAACTGATGCAGGTTTTTGAGTTTCGAGGCTAAATCTTGGCTCTCCAGATCGTTATGAAATCTGCCCTATGCTGTACTCTTAAAGCATGCCAACTATACAGAAACATTCTCCATAAATATTGGAGCCTTTTTGAATAACAGCACCTGTAGAAAATACTTGATTTACATCTTTCTAGGTTAGTTTGTAATTTGTATTCCATGAAAGTGACAGTCCATTTGTTTCTGTGTGTTATGAATATTTGCAGAGAAATGCCGCGGTTCCATATCTATGTCAACAGCTTTTCTAAGAGCCCTGTAATATGTTGTAGGCTCTCTTAATAATGTCATTATATTTTAGGGAAGGGCAGTTTTCTGCATGCACTTAAAATTAATTGTTTTTCATTTCGACTTGCTGCTGTCGTGTTGCTTTGTGCTTTCATACCAGTTTTGGAGGGTCTGCAGGTTCCCAGTCTGACCTTGTAAATGTTAGGAGAATAATTAATTCTAGTGAATGTGTTCCTCTTATTAGGTCCAGTATTATTAGTGGGTTACAGAGGTGAAGGACCAGCATGCCCAGTAGTGGGGGGGAGGCGGGGATCCACCCAGGGCAATTTAGAGGACCACCACCCCCCACCTCATTTTGTGACACCCCTGCTCCACCCTAGTGCAGCCCATTTGGACAACTGTTTATTACTTCAGTTGTATTTATGAGTTGAACAGGTGAACGGTGACCTCAAAGCTGACCTCGTCCCATTTCCCAGAGGGACGCTGTGCAACGTGGTCGTCAGCCAGGAGATGTGCCCACCAGGCCACGCTCCCATCATCTTCAACCCGGATTTCTTTGTGGAGAAGCTCCGCCACATTCACCCGGAGAGCTTCACCGAGCTGGTGCTGAGCAACATCACAAGGCTCATCGACCTGCCCGGTACAGAGTTTGCACAGCTCCTGGGAGATGTGGACCCCAAGCTGCCCAGCGCTGGCAGCTTCTTCCGCTCCTTCAACTTCCTGAAGCGCAAAGGTCAGTCAGCCGTGGGAACTCACAGGACTCGCCGAAGGCCCCCCCCCCGGCACTCATGGGTGATGCAATGAGCTTATAATAAAAATCTGGTTCCTCATTTTGTCTCCCTGGGAAGATCACCGGGTGTTGTTCAGGACTAAAGAAACATCTACCCTTGTGAAATGATTGATAATGTTCTTGTAGGTCAACAGAGAATACATTTACTGAATGAAAATAAATACCAAAGAATATATCCATAGAAGTGGTTGGATTTAACTGGTCTGAAAGTTTGTTTGTGCTGTGATGAAAGAGGTTTTTAATCCGTCTTTATCCTCTATTGATAGAGGTGGTAGTGTGGATACTGCAAGAAACCAACCCCCCTCTTTTAGGGTTTAGTCCTGGGGTCCCCAGCTATTTTTGTTAGAGGGTCAAATTTTATCAAACACAAAGCCAAGGTTCTTTGTGTCCGAAAAAAATTTCGATTGTATGGTGTTATGGATTCATTTTGATTTCATTTTGGTCAAGATGAGGACTGGAGTCTGCCAGTTGCTGACAGCTGTTTTAGTGGATTTGACTCGTGTTAAAGTTGTTTTTTGGTTGGTTATTTGACAGCAGTTGTTGATTGAATGAAGTATGGTCTGCTAATAAGCCGTGCTATTCTATCAAAGAAAGTTGGTCTTTATGTTCCACTTAGCACAGAAATGGAGGGCAGGTTTTTACTTGATTCGGGCTCAGATGTTTCTCCCAGTGAGTCCAGGGAAATGCAGACGTTTTGGTGGTGATTCCCTGCCAGACATGGTGTATCACTGGCCATGCCCAGGAGTGATGTTGAAGGTGCGGAAGGTCCTAAGCGGAAGAGGCCGATTCTGGGCAGCTTGTGCTGGATGTCATGTTCTGTGAGCCGTCTTGTATCAGATCGACAGGTATTCTTTTGCTTTTTTCTAGCTGCCCAGCCTATTCATTTTTCTTATTCTTGAGCCAATTTCTGTAATATACTGGTTGTAAGGGTGATCCCTCCCTCTTGGCACTACTTCATAATATTCATGACATTTCTAGAAGGATCATTCATTTCCAAGAAGAATGCCTTTTCTGAAGTATGTGTTGACATCAGTATCTTTAAGTGTATTGAAGCACCATCCGCTTGCGCCTGGCCTTAAGTGGTTGTTGATAAAGCAAAAGCCGACTGGAACGTGGTCCGAGATGAGAGTTGGCTGAATTGTGGCTTTGGGCACATCAGGTAAAATAGAGCTGGCTGTCCGAAAATAATGTATATGAGAGAATGATTGGTGGGTGTTGGAGGAGCATGTGTACTCACTCACTAAGAGGTTTGGCAGAAGACGAATATCTCCAAGGCTGAGGTCTGTAATGTATTGTTTGATTGTCTCATTGGTGTACCTTTTTGATCGATCCAGTGTTTGATCAATACCGGTGTTGAAATCTCCCCCAGTAATAGCAGTTGAAGTTGAATAATCAATTAGTAAAGAGATTAGACAAGTCTATGAAATAAAGTTGAGTTGGCATCATTTAGACCATATAAATGGTCAATAATGAAATAGTTGGTGCAGCAACTTTCTGGCTCTGCTGTCTTGAGTTATATGAGGCTGAGTGTCTCATTAAATTTCAGGATCTTTGTTATGCTTTGTAATTTCAGTAAGATGGGTTTCTGGCAGTAAACACATCTTTAATACTGAACTATGTACCGTGCTGCAGCGAATAAATGTTATGTATGACTGCCCGGGTTTTGCATTTATACTGAATATCAGCAGTTTAAGTATCCCGGGGTACTGTTTATTACCGTCATGTGTGTTTACCCTTTTTCAGAGAAGGGAGTTGTCTTCGGCGCACCGTTGACTGAGGAAGGAATCGCTCAGATCTGCCAGCTCATCGAGTACCTGAGCAGAAGTGAGAACTCCCGTTGTGCTCTTCCTGTAGAACATGCTGCCAGACAGACTCTGTGCGGTCTTTAGTTCACGGTCTTTCTTTGTGTCGCTGGTCAGGTGGGCTTGACTGCTCCCAATTAAAATAGCACAAATTCTTATACTTTTTGCCCATGGAATGCTTGTTTAGTTTGATGCAGATTTCTACACACAGAGACACTGGTTTAAGGCATGAAAATGTTTTGTATAACATAAAGTCTCATAGTTGCACTGCACCAGGTACTGTAGTTTTGGCACTAAAAATTTGGTACTTTGCCTTTTCCTCTGATTTCCGGGCAGGTACCTGTGCCAAACGAGCTGGGGTATTGTGGGGACGTCGGACCTTTGGGGCAGGACTTGCAAATTTTTCATTGTCAATTTGGTTATGCAGATAACCTGCCTCACACACTCAAAATACATCTGCCATCCTGAAAAGGCATCTCAGAAAATGACGATAAAGTGAAAAGTATCAGTAAAAAAACCCCAACACTAGAACTACCATACTTTTTTTACTTTTTTTTTTTTGAAATACCGAAGCTATGGTACCTGGTGCCCTAATTCTTTAAAACCAGCCGTGCTTGCTGCAGTCTGTCAGTGCGGTGTTAAAATGCCCATTACTGTCTCTGTGTCCGCGGCTCGCTCAGATTTGCATGTAGAGGGCCTGTTCAGGGTCCCGGGCAATAGCATCCGGCAACAGGCATTGCGGGAGATGCTGGACAGTGGGGTGGACATCGACCTGGAGACGGGTGACTACCACCCCAACGACGTGGCCAGCCTACTGAAGAGTTTCCTGGGGGAGCTGCCTGAGCCTCTGCTCACGCACCGGCATTATCACGCCCACCTGAAGATCGCAGGTGAGTGGCCGAGCGGGTATGAGGACAGGTGTACATGGGGGGTGGCAAAGCGCGGCGCCGAGACCCACAGCCTTCTAACCGCCGAGCCGCCATCGCCCCCCCCACAGACCTGATGCTGTTTGACGAGCACGGCAACAAGACGGCGCTCCCCGACAAGGAGCGGCGCATCGAGGCCCTGCAGCTGCTGGTCCTGCTGCTGCCCCCCGCCAACCGCAGCCTGCTGAAGCTGCTGCTCGACCTGCTCTACCAGACAGCCCGGCGGCAGGACGCCAACAAGATGTCCGCCTTCAACCTGGCGCTCATGTTCGCGCCCCACGTCATGTGGCCCAAGAATGTAGGTGACCCACCAGGGCTCCCTCCTTCCCCTACTCCTCCTGTCCTGCTTTTCTTTTCTCTTCTTTTTCTCTCCTCTTTGTCTTCCCTCCTCCATCCTCTATTCTTCTCACCGCTTGTCCTCCTGTCCTGTTTTTTTCTTTTTTGCCCCCCTTTCCCAGCTTTTCCAGGAATAACCTTCCTATTTTTTCCCGCCTCGTTCCTGTTCGCCCGTCTCTCTGCCCCTCCCGTGTGATCTGACTCACTCAGGGTCGGGGGCCACAGGGCCACTGCCCCCAGCTGAAAGCTGATTGGCCTTCATAGTGTCTCCTCCCCTGTCACTCACCAACTCATAACATCTCATTGGCAGATAAGGTTGCCCCT
>JAODJU010000041.1:3496843-3519753 GCA_026776725.1 Gnathonemus echidnorhynchus
GCGGGTTGTGCATGTCGCCATAGCTTGTGCTGGGCAATAGGGCCACCTGTTTTGTGAAGGCTTGGCTGAGGAAGCCTCGACGTCGTTGATCAATGTGCTCCATTAGCTACCTGCTCTTACTCACGAGCTCCCCTCGTCTCCTGGGAAATTCCAGCTCGCCGGCGCCCTCAGAGGGTCCTTGGTGGCCGGGCCGCTCCGCCGTGGTGTGCACGCTCACTCGGAGATACCACCACTTCACACCACACATCCCGATTGTGTTTGTGATGCTAAGAAGGGCCCTCCCCAAGATGTTAGACCACAATAATACGCCTTTATCGTGGTTTGGATGCAGATGGGAAGGAGGAGGGGGTGCAAGGCGTGGCCAACTGGCCTCATTTGTATCTGAACACTAAAAATAGGATCACAGAGTTTTTTTTTCCAGTTTATCATAAGAACTCCAGCTCCGACAGTCGCTTCTTGAGAACGGGGCATCATGGGTAGTGGAGTGATGTAATTACGCATTCGTTTCCTACTTGTCGAACGCGCCTGCAGACAGCGGGGATCCCAGAGGACGGCTTGCTTTTGCTTTTGCTTCTACGCTAAGTGCTCACTGGGGCTCGTTAAGGTCTTGTTTTAAACCGTCTTAACAGGAGAGTTCAGTGCTCGGCCCGTGGCCCTGGGGCGGGATTCCGGGCCAGATGTTTCCCTTCACATGCGGTGGTAATTGGGTCCCTTCTCTCGTTTTTACTGTCTTTCGGCTCAAAGCGCCCCGTGTCGTAAAGGTGCTCGAGGGAGACTGCAGACTCCCTGCGTTTGTTGCGGCCGGGACCAGCTGCCCCCTGCCCCCCACCCTCCGGGAGCAGGGGTTTCCTTGGTAAAATGCCGGGCGACTTGAGTGAGAGGTGAACCCGAGTCCCGCCTCATCGCCGTCTCCGCCAGCTTGGTAATTAGCCCGTCTCGTTACCAGGCTGCACGGGAGGGCCACCACGGCAACAGCGGGAAGTGCTCGTTATCCGTGGGCTGAAAACTTCATCTTGTTTGTCTTTTCTTTTCTTTTCTTTTTTGCTGTTTTGCGCAAACGGCTCTCTGCCGGCTGGTTTTCGGGGCTCGACGGTGGCCCCTGACAGTGTGCCATGCGAGGCGGGAAAGGGGGCCGGCTAATGAGGACCGTGCGGCAGTCGTTGCCGATCGCTGGAATGCCGTAAAGCTTGGGAACAAAGTGGAGGTATGTGGCAGGACCGGATGGGGGGGTAGAGTGGGGGGGGGAGCTTAGTCTTAATTTACGACACCCCTCCGCATACCTACCCCCGACACACTCTGAAAAGAGTAGCCCCCCGTAATCTCATCTTGTGACTTCACCATCAAAGCTGGGCTTGGCGTGGTGGGGGCTACCAGGCGCCCCCTAGGGGAGCAACATCTGGCGGGAAGGGAATAGTTTCCATAATCCCACATCTCGAAAGGCGCAGCCTGTTGATTGGGCAGGAGAGAGGGCGAGCAAATCCGGGCTGTGCCAGGACCAGGCGGCTGCTGCACGGGGGCACACGGGCAGGGGGAGTTAGCGCCGTCTGTGTGGCCCAGGAGGGGGGCACGGGCGAGGGAGGGGAGGGGTGGTGAACGCAGGGCCTTATGCTCTACGGTCTGGCGAGAGCGGGAAGCAGATAGACAAACACAGGCGGCGAGGGGAGCCTAACAAAAACAAGGCGTGGCACCCCTGCCGATGCCCCCTTCAGGAAAGGAAAAAAATGACAGGCCCCCGTACGGCATGGATTAGCGCGTTTTCAGGTTATTTTCGGAGATAAAAGGGCTGATTGTGTTGCTCCAGTACCAGTCGGTCAGTCTTTTTTTAAAAATTCATGAGTGTCTCTTAAACCAGATTTGTTTTCACACGTATGTCATCTAACGTCCTGCATGCTGTAACTTATCTAAAAAGATGGATCGTTCATGACTCTCCTGCTGGTCAGCTGACCTCATATGACGGTTCCCTGCAGGTCAGCTGACCTCCGTACGACGTTCTCCGTGGGTCAGCTGATCTCCCCATATGACGGTTCCCTGCAGGTCAGCTGACCTCCGTACGACATTCTCCGTGGGTCAGCTGACTCCCTTTTGCCGTGCCTTTATGCTGATTTTTTTTTCCTGTTGTCTGCCTTGGATCTTCTCAATCTTGTGGATGCTTACCTCCTAATTACTAGGGACTCATAGGTCTGTTCCTCTTTAAGGGTCAGTGCTGAGGGAGGGAAGTGCAGCAGGAGTGTGTCTGCATGTGTCTGTGTGTGACCGTTAACTAAAGCTCTGAGCTGAGGCAGTGGTGTCCCTCTTGCTCACACACACACACCTGCGGGTCTCACATCCGCTCACACACATCACCGTGCAGAGAAGCAGCCGCCATACATATAGGCTGCCCTGTGCCCGCACTTGGCATTAAACCACAGACACGCTCTGCGGTCTGCCGTCCAGCCTGGAGTGACAGGTTAATTAAAGCCGGACCCAGCTGCTTCTCAAGGAGTGTCGGAAGGTGAGCTCCACCCCTTCACCCGGCCTGGCCCCTCCCCTTAGAGGCAAGATGAGAGACACTGACACCAGTGGCCCAAAGTGCACAGGCGGCCTTATCGATGAGCTTTATATTCACCCCCCTCCCCTCAGCACTATGCCTCAGTTGTTGCAGGGTGACCCTGTTTTCTCAAAATATGTCACTGTGATTAAAAGAGTCTGCTAAATAAACAAGAAATGTACATGAATCAGCCACCCCCCACGTCTTTAGCCAAGCACCTTCTGCAGTGTCTTCTGTTTTTCATTGTTTTAAAGCGCCAGCCTGCCCCATCACTGGGCATCACATGACCTTTGAGTCAGTCCTCAGGAGCTCCCCGCTTTCAGGATTGGTTTGGTTCCAGTGACAGGTGCCCGGTTCACACCAGAGGTAATGTAGCGTTTAGGGATGTGGGTTCAGAACTCAAAGGTTGTGGCGTCGAACCCCAGCAGCGTCCCTGTTACACCTTTGATACATAAACCGAGCTTTTCTGGAAAAAAACATCACGCTGCATGAATCGGTTAATCTGTGAGTGGTTGAGATGAAGACATCTTGATGTCAGAGTAAAGGAAGGCAGGTGAGACGCACGTCTTCTCAGCCCTGCACATGCTGGTGAGAGTCCCTGGAGGAAGCTGACAAAAGCACTTTGCTCCAGGTGCACCCTGAAGGTTGTTGGCTTGTGAATGGTTCGCTGTGCCTTCCCCCCTCGGCCTCCTACTGCCTTTATAGAGGCAGGTGCACCCTGAAGGTTGTTGGCTTGTGAATGGTTCGCTGTGCCTTCCCCCCTCAGCCTCCTACTGCCTTTATAGAGGCAGCCAGTCTAAGCTGCTTAAAATGTTTTTTATAGGTTGTCCTTGGCTTTTTTTACACTAACTGTAAGAGAAACAGAAACACTATTAAAAATAAAACCATCTGAAGAAAGCGGAAGTCAGATGGGGATTGATTTAAAAGTCACACCGTCATTATGCATGGAGGCGCACAAGGACTTAATAATAACTATAGCGGGCCCTGGATGGGTGTCGTAGCCAGGGAGACGTGGATGGGGTGGAATCCTGCCTTTTGATTGGTGGATTGCCCCCCACCCCCCAGATGGGCGGTGCCTGCTTTGGCTTTGCAGTGAAATAATTCACCATTAAACCTGTCAGTCACTTGGCATGACGTTGATGCCCCAGAATGCCGTGGCCTCCTCATCCATAAATCCCAGAGGAAGCCTGTCTCCCAGATAGATCTGCCAACGACGAGAGGTCCAGGTGGTCGGTCCTCTTCCATTTCCATTAGAGAGACGTCTGCCTTTGTGTCCCAGCTGTCAGCTTGGGCAACCGGGGAAATTCGTTTCCCACTCATGAGCTGACGGCAAATTGCGACATTGGGACGCATTTGCATCTCGGTGGCTGGGGCGCCAGTTGGCGGTGATGCTGGTGGCTCCTCCCTCTGAAGGAGCTCTGCGTGATGGGCCCCAGCTGGAGATCCTGGGCTGCCCCTGTCGGCGTCTTTGTCTCCCACGTGCTTCCTAGGCGGTGGATGGTGGGGCGGGAGTTTGACCTCTCCTGGCAGGAAGTGAGGTCACATTGCTTGGCCTTGATTATCACACTCGAGTCACATGACCCTCGTAGACATTTTCTGTGGGTCTGTGCAGTACTGTTCAGAGCCCATGTGGTGCCCTAGGCAATCTTCACTTCCGGCACCCCCTGTCTGAGACAAGGTGACACTGGCTTGCTATGTCGACACCCCGTCAGGAGGTGGCGCCCTAGGCGGCCGTCTATGTCACCTAATGGGTTGACCAGCACTAGGTCTGTGCGTCTATCTGTCTGTGCATCATGTCTGTTAAACCCTGCATGGCACCGTTTTGCCGAGAGACAGAAGTTTTTTTTCTCGGCACAACCAGGCTGGGCTTCATCCATCCATCTTTTGCGATCAAATACACGCTGAAACTGGAATCGGGACTTTGAGAGCTGCCTCGAGGAGCACCCCCACCATGCCCGCCTCTGCTGTGCGGCGAGGTGACAGTCAGCGTTTGCATCTTCGCCTTTCAAGAAGGCAAAAAGACGGCAGTCTCGAGGACGGCTCTACCTCACACACACCTAGTCGTGAACCTCAGTTTGTGCTTCTCTTAAAGTATTTCCCCTCCACTTTCCGGACTCTTTTTCACTGAGAGAGAAGATCTTGCAATGCACGGGTCTGTGCACCCCTCCCACACTTAGTTCCGCCCAGACCTGAGGGAGGTAAACAGTATATATTTGTTTTGGCATCGTGGAGAGAAAGCCAGGAGACTCAGTATGCCAGTGCGGTTCTAATCTCTGGCGTGTAATTAAGGGCCTGGAGATCCTGCACTTCCTGACGAGAGGAAGCCCCCAGGTTCCCTTCCTCCTCGCCTCCAGCAATCTTTTGTGCCCAAACCCCAACTCTTTGTATGTGTTTGTTTTTCTCTCTCCCGTCTTTTGACACTTAAAGCTCGCTTTTGTTGTGTGAATTGCCCACCACAACAGACGGATGCCGTCAGTGGCTTAGGCGCCTACCTGGCCCTGGAGCAGGGAAGGTTCCGGAAGGGTGGTGGCACAGGGTGCACTTTCTCTGATGTAGTTGAAGCTCCCTCGTTTCTCCTCACCAGAATTAGAACAATCTTAATTGGCCAAGTATGTTATGCGTAAGAGGAATTTGTCAGGGTGGGTGTGGCCATTTATAACATATAACGTGCGAGACAATTTCAAGACAATATACAAGTCAAGAAAATATACAAGTATGTACATGTGAAGTTTTGCACATACGTTTAACGCTAGACTGTCTACCTAGCATGGCGTGGTGTCATGGGTAGGTAAATAAGTTAATAGATTGGGAATATAAGTGAAGAAACGGGTGATGTGTGGAGTTATAGGATCACAGCTGGCTACAGTGTAAAGTTAAATTGGTTCATTGCTAGTGTTGCTGGGTTATACTCTGAACACCACGTTGGCGCAACCAAAGATCTTGTAGGCAGTAGGTCAGATGTCCCATTGAAAGTGGCTGTCTTCTTACAGGAGGCCCTGCTCAGAATGTCTGAATCAGTCATCTGGAAGTATTCCAGAACATGAAGACTTGGATATGGAGATGCTCGAGAACAGTCTTTCCCAATCCGGTCCAAAGGGACCTACTGATGGTCCACATTTTTGTTCCCTCCCAGCTCCCGGTAGAGCAAGAACATCGAGACTCTGCAGGTCCCTGAGGACCAGATTGGGAAACACTGCTCTAGAACATTTATACATTTGGGTGTTCTAGAACATTAGACCATTTGTAACCGGGAGTTCTGGAGCATCAGAAAGCTCTGCTGGGCAGCCATTTGAAGGCTGCATGTTGTATACTATTGCCCTGGATCTACTACATTTTAGATCTGTGGCATCTGCCAAGTTTGTGAAAGTGTGTTGCAGAGCTATGACAGGGTGACCACAGAATATGGCTTCTCTGTAACGCAGAACCCTGCAGAACTGCAGAACTTTCCCATGTCAATGTCATAATTCCTCACCTTTCTATGCTTGTGTGTCTGCATGAGTTTCTCTATATGCGTTTGTCGATCTGTGCATGACGATCTTCCGTTTCACGCCCCCTGGACCTGCCCTGCTTTCCCCGACTTGATTTTGGCGCTGGGGGAGCACCGGAACAGAAACCTCTTGTTCCAGCCAAGACCGTTCCAGACTCTGCTGCCTTCCTGCTCCTTGGAACTGTTTTCATCTTCCTGAAGGACACCCACAAATCCGACTCGAAGAATTCCTGCGCTTGTAACACGTCCCGTGCTAAACAGGCCGCCTCTTGTGAAGCTCTAGGTGAAACAGTTCAGCTGCCGAGCTGGGAGCGCTGATCATGAGCCAGGGCCTGTGTCGGGTCACTCAGGACCACGCCATAAATCGTGGAACGTACATAAACCCTTTTAAGTCAGGTCTGGGTTTGTGAGAGCATCCGGTGAGCAAAAATAAATAATGCTGGAGTTTGGCAGAAGAATTCCCGCCGATTTTTGGGCTTTCCATACTCCGTGGTGATGGAGGATGGCAGCAATCTGGTCCCGGTGTCCGACAGAGGCAGAAATATGTAGACTCTTTGTGGTGCGCTGCAGCCAAACCTCGGCCTTTCCCAGCATGCACTGCGGACCCGAGAGTGACCTAGGGAAACACACAGCTTGTAACCAAGCCCCGACCACCCGCTATCCCGCAATCCCCAGCCGGCAGCATCGTTGAATGGCGTCCATCCCACAGCACCAAGGCAGCCAGGCCGGCAGCTTCTAGACTCACCGCGGCTGCACCTCTTGGGGGGGGGGGTAAGTGCAGCGAACCATGTCTAAATACTAAGCGGCATGTGTGTACGTGAAACTCGCACACATGGAGATGGAACAAGCCAGAACTGGCAGGCCACTGAATGGACAGTGGGCCCCGTTTATGAATGACAGAGCGTTGAATACACACCCCCAACCCACGTCTGTCACCGCTAGGATCCAGGATCTCGAACACGGCAGCCCTCGTTTACAAGCACTCGACACAGGGCAACCCGCACGTTTCACTGGCAGACTGCTGAACGCGCTGCCTGGCTTGTTTCACCCTGACAGCACCGTGCCCCAGAAGCGTGCTTGCTCCGGCTGTGGCTGAGCCGTGGGGCTCCGATCTCATTATCCTCTCGGTGGGAGACGGGAGCAGGGCCGAGGCTGAGTGGTGGGAGTGTTATTTTTTGGTTGGGGAGGGGTGGGGTGGTTGAAACTTTCTGCATCTGCCACCAGATGAAGATCAATTTTTGGGTGTTGAGCATTACATACATCTTTTGTCTTTTCTTAGTGGCAGTTGTGAGCAGCAAGAAGTTGCATTTGACGTGTCTGTTCCCTCACCCGCCCACATGCGCCGCACACGCAAATACAAGCAGACTCATAAAAGCGAACCTCACCGTATCCATCGCTTAAGCATTTCTGCTACAGACTGCCGTCGGCGACAGAAGGTAGCGCGGCCTGTAGGTAAGCCCCCGCACGGCGCTAATGGCGCATGATGACAGAGCGCCCACTTGGCAGAGAATTCTGGGATGCGGCCCGGGGCATATGTTAAGTAACGTAATCATGAAGGCCTCGGGAACCTAACAGCGCACCGCGTGGGAAACGAGTACATAAACGCGTTCAGGGCAGAACAGTCGCTGGTGTATTACCCAGTGAGTCGTGCCTGGCCTGTCTATACTCAACTGTAGTCTGGCCATAATGATTCTTGTTTCTGTATGTGTGTGTGTGTTTGAGAGAGAACAAGAAAGAGAGAGTGAGTTCACACCCAGGGAAGCAGCAGAGTGGGAAATGGAAACTGGAAAGTTTTTGGTCTTCACAGGCATCACCTTGAGACTTTCAAAAAAAAAAAAAATTGGCAGTACATAGAACTTTCTGGATTGCGTTGAAAGAATTGTGAGAGATGGGGGGGGGGGTTAGTAAGCAGGTGCACAGATAAGGGACGGGAGGGGGGGCAGAGCGAAAGGGACTGAGGGGGTCCCATCACTGAGCTTTGAAATCGCCGCATTTCATCTACCCCCCTGTGAGCACGAGGGCACCTGGATTTGCACTTCAAAGCGGATGGCCGGCAGGATGCCTATTTCAAAGCGACCTGTGGCGCGGGGGGGGGTGAACGGATGGGAAGAGCGGCCTGTGCCGGGAGGAACCCCCGGCCCGAGACCTCGGGGGGGGGGTCCGGTCTTTGTAATTGGGTCTGGAGGAAGCATGGACTTGTATTGGAGTTTTTAATGTGAAAAAAAATGATGGGGAGGCATTGATTTTCATGACATCAAAGTGTCCTTCTCTCAAAGACATGATAGGTTCCCCCCTCCAGGACTTTGTTGATGGAAAAGTCCGTTCCAGTGCGCTCTCTGTGGCGTATGTTTCCGCTGACTGTTTAAATGAAATATCAGCATTGGAAACACGCTCCCTATTCACACAGCATCTTGTGGGCCTCTCTGCTTATTCGCGGTGTGCCCTCTACTCAGTGCATGTTTACTAAATGTGCGTGAACAACCAGGAAAATATTTGCTTAACGGTCACTGTTTGTTTGTCAGTATTAGCATAAGTGTGACTGTCCTTTTAATTCTCTCTATGTGTGCGTTAATGTGTTTCTGAGGTGGGTGTGGCTTAATAAAGAGAAGGCAAACATACAACCTACTGACTGCACTCCTGAACCAAACCTATGATGGATGTGCTGGTAGCTATCACCCGTACCTGCTTGCCAGGCATCACACTGCTGGAGAGGTGAGAGCATCATCCACAGCTAGAGATTTTTGTTCTACGGCTAGAGCATTTTGAGGATGTTGACTGGTACAGCTGTGGACCTGGTGAGGATGTTGGCTGGTACAGCCATGGACCCGGTGAGGTTGTTGGCTGGTGCAGCCGTTGACCCGGTGAGGTTGTTGGCTGGTGCAGCTATAGACCCGGTGAGGTTGTTGGCTGGTGCAGCCGTGGACCCGGTGAGGTTGTTGGCTGGTGCAGCCATTGACCCGGTGAGGTTGTTGGCTGGTACAGCTATGGACCCGGCGAGGATGTTGGCTGGTGCAGCTGTTGACCCGGTGAGGTTGTTGGCTGGTGTAGCTGTGGTCCCGGTGAGGTTGTTGACTGGTGCAGCTGTGGACCAAGTGAGGTTGTTGGCTGGTGCAGCGGTTGACCCGGTGAGGTTGTTGGCTGGTACAGCTATGGACCCAGTGAGGATGTTGACTGGTTCAGCCATTGACCCGGTGAGGTTGTTGGCTGGTGCAGCCGTTGACCCGGTGAGGTTCTTGGCTGGTGCAGCCGTTGACCCGGTGAGGTTGTTGGCTGGTGCAGCCGTGGACCCGGTGAGGATGTTGGCTGGTGCAGCCGTTGACCCGGTGAGGATGTTGGCCGGTGCAGCCGTTGACCCGGTGAGGTTGTTGGCTGGTACAGCCGTGGACCCGGTGAGGATGTTGGCTGGTACAGCTGTGGACCCAGTAAGGTTTTTTATTGGCTGGTACAGCTGTGGACACCGTGAAATTGTTGGTTGTGATGAATGTCGACCCAGTGAGGTTGTTGGCTGGTAGAGCTGTATACCCAGTGAGGTTGTTGGTGGTACAATGAGGTTGCTGAAGGTTTGGCTGTTCTGATTAATACATCTACTTAACAAACCTCTGCGCCCATGAAAGACAAACAAGCACATAAGTTGAGTTCCGCAGCTTTGACATGATTGTCTGAACGACTCGTGGTGTGCAACCTTTTTGTTGGTTCCAGATGGTTCTCATGCATATCTCACACTGTACCTTTGCTGTTATGGTGATAGGTCATGGTTTGCAGTTTGAATACCTGTGCTACAATCATCTGTCAGGCGTGTTTCCCCTTGCACAGCCAGGACCCCTGGTCTGTGTGAGGTCGGAGGCAGGCCTCGCAGGGTGGCAGAAACTGTTCCGGAAACACCCATGTCGACTCCACTGCAAGGGAAGTACGGGAGGGATGTCGCGTTCAGTCTCTCTGTGATTAAGGCAACCCCCTCCCACCCACAGTCCACCCCCCCAACCCCTCCAATTTGTGGGCTTTTAATCCCCCCAGAGCGAGGCGACGCACAATTATACAGCCTGCCACTTGATACCTTAATCGGCCCTGTTGGAAGAGGGATTAGTGCGGGAATGCAGCCAGGCTTGAAATGACATTCCAGGGGCCTCCCCTCTCATGGCCACCGTGGAGACATTTTAAATATTTGAAGAGCAGACAGACAAAGAGAAGAGCTCATGAAAGACCAACCGAGACTGAGAGGGTGAGGGCAGGTGGGTTGGTGCATGGCAGAGAGGATCATATCCAGTTCCCAGGTAGGCGTGGATAGTACACTCGTCTGGGCAGGTGCGAGAGTTGGCATACTTGTGGTCTATAGCTAAGGGACTGGCTGGCAGGAAATCCTAGGCTAGTGCTAAGCCCCCAAGGGACTCGGTATGTGATGGTTTTTGTAATTGATGAGGACAGTGACATGGCAGTGGGCTATGTTAATGCAGGTTAGTGTTAAATTTGGGAGAAGTGGTGACATGATCCCACTCTAGAGACCTCTACACGTCTCTTTTTATAGCTGACGGCTTTGCGGATATTTTTATTCTGTCAAAGCTGAATGTGATCTGCGATTGTCACAGTGGACAGGTTGTGAAGCCTGCTTCCCCACAAAGGAGATCACAGCTGACCCAACACGTTCTGAGGACAGTATCAACCCACAAAAAGCATTCACGTGTGTCCCTCTTTACACTGCAGCGTTTATAGGACGGTTTTCACTTGTTTCTGAAGTCGTCTGTCCATCGTCCACCCTGGAGGTGACATGGTCCTGTCGCCATGCGGTCGGGATTCTTCAAGGCCATTTTGGATGCAAGGAGGTTAAACTTCTGTGGATTAATGGAGGTTCAAGTTGGGAAAGTCACTAAAAGAAGAGAAGAGAAGCATAGAGAAGAAAGGAGACAGGCTCCACTGGCAGCAAACAAAGACCTTTCACACGAGAACCGTAACGGAATCACAGCTAAAGACTGGAGTGTATCCTTACTGTTTGCAAATGCCCCCCTCCAGCCCCACCATAACCTCAAATATACGACTGGCAGCTGATCACCAGGGAAAGATCTCCTCAGCACCCTTGAATCTCATAAGTTAGAGATATTGCTGCTTAAGCACTATTCTGCCTGTCAAGCTGTCAAGCCTCTACAAAGGGTTGCCCATAGTCACAAGAACACTCATATGCATCTCATTTCTGACGTTCCGTTGTGATGGTTTCCAAGGAAACAGGCAACACTTTTTTTGTGTGTGTGTCGCCTGTGGGCAACTATCATCTCTCCTCTTCAGCTACACGCTCAAAAAAATATTTATATATATTGAAGGTACGGTGGTCATGTGTAAAAGAGGGCAGTATGTTCATGTCAGCAAAAAACGTCAGATTTCCCCGCTGGCTTTCGCTGGTTTTGAAACTTCCAAAAGGCCGGTTGTTCAGTCAAACCCCCTTTCGGGGTGCGAGGCAGAGATCGACGCCCTCAGAGGGGCTGCCCATCTTTGAATACTTGCTTGTTTCATCTTTTAAAACAAAACAAAAAAAAATTGTGGCCAACAGGGACCGCTGACCACTTCCTTGCTCTTACGGTTTTTACATTCAACCTTTCCTCCATCTCAGCTTGAGCAAACTCAGGGAAATCTTCTGGTTGGACAAAGCCAGCATTTACAGTTTTATTACCAAAGCATTTACACTATTGTAGTGTTATCATGGGAACCATTAGCGCTGTAAATACATTTTCGTACTAACTGAGGGGCATTGAGCATGAATTCTGGGAGGTACTAACGGAAGGAGAAGTTGAAATGAGCTTCAGAGTTTTGTATGTTTTTAAAATCAGGTCATTTTCTTGGTAATGTTGCTATATTAGTCCTGAAAATGATGCTGTGTTCCTCTGTGTACCCTGTCGGGGTGGGCGTCTGGGGGGGTGAGGGAATAAGTAGCTGGCAGAGACAGGAAGGACACTCGTTTTGCTGTGACCCCATGTTTGCCGCCGGAGATGAACAACCCAGGAAGTGAATCTGGGAGCCTTTTTCTTAATTTTTTTTTTCTCGCAAACCCTTCTCAGACCCCCCCCCATCCCCACCCACCATGGTGTCATGCCATCGTCTTGCCCCCTCCTCGCCTAAGTGAAAAAGCTGCCCTTTGCACAGGGCATATGGTGTTCCCAGGGACCATTGTTATTGCCGTCACCAGGCAACAGCCAGGGCCTCGCTTCATCACCAGGGAGACGGGGGCCCCTGGGTGTTCCATTGGGGTCAGGCCTGATAAAGGTGGCACTGCGGGGATGGGCCCTGCCCACGGCATCCCCGCTCCTTCTTTGGGCTGTTCAGGAGCCCCACTGAGGGGTCAGAGTGCGAGCCATCAGGCTGGGGGAGGTGAAGTATAGGCATCTCCTCCCCTACCTATGATTCCCACACCACTATGGGCTCCGGGGTTCTGATATCCCAAGTCCCTTTTTAGCTAGACGAACTAGACGAAAAGCTGAGGAACAGGGAAGGTGGGGCTGTGAGGCGGGTTTGGACCCCATCATAAAGGCAAGCCATCCCGGCTCTCTGAGGCCCTGGAGTGGCTTTTGAGAACCTTCCATTGTGCCAAAGAAATGCTCTGTTCGGGTCCTCTCCAAAAATTCTGGAAAAATACAGAGGGAACACCAGGGGGGTTGATAGGGGAAAAAAAACAAAACCTCAACATAAGCTCTCTTTGAAATGACTGTCCCATTGGACAGCCTCGCTCTTGTTCTCTCCTTCCGCGGGCGGCGCTGCTGACACTCTCCGAGCACCGAGGACCTTTCCCGGGTCCTCGTACTGAAACCCGGGATGACTGGGCCGTCCTGTCTGAGTGCCTGCACCGCTCTGAGTCACACATCGCCACGGTGACAAAGTCTCCTGGTGACGCCGCGAAGCCGATTAAATGCGCGCTGGAAAAAAAAAAAAAAAAACAACAACAGACCCCCACTGTAATTACAAGTGGGATTTTAATTAGAGTTTCGGATTTAACGCCATGACAGAGGCATCGGCTGATCTCATAATTCACGGTGATGGGATATTTAATTGGGAGTGGTGATGGGCTCGCGTGTGGGCGTGTTCAGCGCCGCCACACCGCTTTCGGGGGCCTGACTCATTTGCATTTTGTAATAAACTCCGACAAAGTGACTCGCTGTGAAGAGGGGCGACATAGGTGCTCCTGGGACCAGGGGCCCGTCGGCTTGGATGGAAAAAATAATAAAACGTCCTTTCCCCACATCCTAGGGAACGGAGCGTCATGCGGCAGTTGAAAAGTGTGTTTGCCTTTGAACAAAAGGAGACGCACAATGAGAAGCGGCTCCACACCCCCCTTTCCCATGCCGTAATTCTTATTATACCTGCGTCTCGCACATACTTGACGCCCGGCGGGATTTTCGGCTGGCCGGGTCGAGCCCTTGTGGTACCTTCCATCGCAGATTGCATTCAGAACTCGACGTGTAATACCGACACGGCCGCAAGTCTTCCACGCGACGCCTGCGACGGTCGTGTAAACGAGAATGGGTCCTGCATCTTGCCATAGCCTTCTAGGCAACGCAGTCATGCAGCATGTTAAGATACATTTAGTGCTGTTAGATGTCGACTGAGTTTCGTGCCTGAAAGACGTCGGAGGACCAACTGAGATCTCAGCACTGGGTTCTGAGGAGGTGTGAGACTCTGAGTTGATCTGATTTAACCAAGCATGGTCACTTAGCTACATTAAGATTACCCGACTCTGAAATGATCTGACGGAACCCACCCCACCCCCCCCGACTCTATCCCTGACCCAACATGATTGCCTGTATTTCTGAATTTCACCTCCCCACTCTTTCACAGTGTCTACGGGCAGGCACCAACCAGATTCGGTCTGCGGGAGGTGTGGGGGTGTTTTTATTTGCATGCTGGGGGGCAGGATTGGCCGAAACCACTTCTGTCATGGCCTGGGCTGTCAGCTCGATCATCCCGAAAGTATTCATGGGGATCAGCTATTGGTGATTGTAATTACAGAGCTCAGCATACTGGATACGGTACAGCATATTAAAATCTTAATGCATCATTTATGTTTTTACACTTGTAATTAAGCTGGGAGGACTAAGGAATTTCCTCATAATTATTCATAATTAGTTTGGGATTCATCTTAAAAGCATGCCACAGGCTTGGAGAAAATATGTTTTTCTGGAAATGCTAAGTGATCGCACTCTGAAGATTTATTAATCACTCAAGAAGCGAAACATTTGCTCCCAGCTTCCACAAACTGTACACACATTTAATTATCGCTGTGCCTCTTGAAGAATTTGCGGTTAGAGACAGACAAAAAAAGAAAGCACATAAATTTTATCTGTTGATATAAAAAAACAACAAAATCTATTTGAATCCACAAATGGAATGGGGGGGGGGACGGTACACAGGACCATTTTATGGTCAAGCACATTGCCTTTTATTAGACAAAAAAATTACAAGATAGCAAGAGAGATCACAAAAAGAAGGCTGAAGGCTTTATAACACACTTGTACATAAATGTACAAGTGAAATTTTAGCAAAAGAAAGAGGTAGCAATGTAACGGTGTGTTGGCTTAAATATTAATTCTTATGGAAATCTGCCCCTCGAAGAGGCCGAATCGATTTCTCCTTCTGAGTTTTAAGCAGGGCTCTGTTTTTGGAAATGCTGCGGGGCTATCGCGGTAAGTGTGGAAACGAGGGCGGGGGAACGAGGCGCGCGTGGAGAAACGGCACAGCCCATCGCCGTGGCGCCGTCTTCGGGAAGAGGGGTACGGGTAATGGATGCTGGGGCTGCAGCGGCAGGCCCTGGTGTATCGCGGTTAGCAGCGGAGATAGCACCACCGCTGTTTATTCGCGCGGTGATCCCGGGTCTTTTGTCGGATTTGTGTGCCGGTATTAATTACACCATCTGTTTGCTTAACGCCAACGTTTCCAGCGGGACTCGCGAAGCTTACAGATCAAACCTGCCAATAGTAGCATGGTTGCTTGGAATAGAGATCATCTATCCCTGCTTGGTTTAACCCAACATGAACAGGATAAGCGTTGGGAATCGGGCTGAAGTGCTTTCTGACTGACTTCATAGTAACCTGTGGCTTTGTTATTGCGTAGCCAGAACGGATCTGATTTATTAGGACATTTCAGAGGAGCACAATGAGGCTCTCTGGGCCTCCAAAGCTGCCCAGCCGACTTTCACATAAAGCCGGGGCTTTGGGCTGGGACACGAGGGCATAGAGTGATGGTGGAGCTGCTTGAACCTCCTACACCTTCCCACAGGAGATAGGCGTGAAGCCCTCTGAAAGTCTGAGGAGTTTTTGTGTTGCACTGCATGGTCAATCTTCCCGGAGAGCACGGTGACACCATCGTTTGATGGGAGTCAGCTTGTCCGCTGCAGAAGGGAAGAGACCCCCACTCCCCCGATGTTTCCTTCAACCTCTGCGCGGTCCGGTCTGGGAAGACCCAGTGGAACGTGATAAGGTTTTACACCGGGTTCACCATACTGGGGTCACTTCTGTCCCGTCTCTGAAAGTGTCTGATAGCCAGTCAGCCTGGACTCAGGGTCCCTGCTGTAAAATCGTGTTAAACAAGTTTTTTTTTGGCCTGGAAGAAGGGAATAAATGAACAAAACAAGCCTTTAGAATAGAGGCTACTGACCTGGACCAGTAACCCGATGGTTGGGATATAGATATAAATAATTTAGTTATGCAGGTATCTCTAAAAGAGGGTTAATGTAATCTCCTCTGGTCGACTGCAGAAAGATCTAGAAAGAATGCAAGGAGAATTCAGTGCTAATGGGGCAGAACTGGTTCCTTTTGTGATAAAGATCTTCTTCCCTCCCCATCTCGGGCTGGGGGAGGACAGTGGAGGGGGGGCAATTTGGCAAGGGGGTGCGGTGGGGGGTGGGCACGTGCGTTATGGCTTCTCCCCCGATTACGAGCTTGGCGTCCACCCGCCCGTTCACACACTGGCTAATCTGGCAAGGCCCAGGGGACGCCCTGGCACTGGGCGCTTTGCCCGAGCCGCCGAGGTAAATCGAGGTGAACAAGTTACCACAGCGATGGACACCAAACATCTGTGGGGGCGAGCAGCTGGATTCCGAAAGCTGCAGATTCAGCTGCTCATAAGGGTGGTATCTGGAGATCCCAGTGAGCCAAGGTCAGCCGCTGAAATGCAGTGGTATTGTAGACATGGCCATTGTGAGGTTCGGATATTACATTTACATTTATTTTTATTTAGTAGATGCTTTTCTCCAAAGTGAGGTGCTAGTGAGGCAAATAGCCAGTGAGGCAAATAGCCAGTGAGGCAAACATGGACTGGAGCAGGAGATACACAACATCCTCTCAACAAAGCAAAAGCGTAAAAAGACAACCATTTAAATCAGCGGAAAGTGTAACAATTAACAGCATCCTTTGTCTCTAATTGCTTTTTTAAGCAGGATAGCAGTGATCTTGAGCCATTAGGCATTTAGTGGGGCACGTCAGTCCACGGCGTCGCGGAGGTGCCCATTTCCTGCATTACAGCCGGTCCGATACCCGGTCGGCATGGCAACCCGCACCCTGACCTTATTGTCTTGACAGCCACACACACACACACCCTCAGAGACCCGGACAAGCTCAGTCTCAAATACCCCATAAATCCACCCCCGCCCTCCATAACCCCTCAACCCCAACCCCTCCTTCCCCCATCACCCCGACCCTTGCACCTCAGGGTGGGGGGGGGGGTTGCTAGGAGACGCTTTGAGTATCCACTCATTTCCTTTAACAAACAACCAATCAGAGAGCAGCCAGGGAAAACAAATATTAGTCTGGGGCGACAATGGAATTCCAGATGGGTTTGTCCCCCTCGCTCGTCCTTTTCCGTGTTTTCCCTTCCTCCTCCTTGTCCGCCTGTTATTCGTTCCTTCCTCCTTTTTTAATTAGGCCCTCAGCTCCAAAATGCTGCTTCTGTTCAGAGGTCATGTGACCCGTGAAGCATGGGACACCATTCTGCTTTCTCCCTAATCCCCCCCCCCCCCCCCACCCCCTTCGTTGGGCCTCTTTCCCCAACGCGAGATTTCTGGATCCTCAACTGTGTCAGAAAGTCGATTTAAAATGAGTGGGGAGTGTGGAGCAGGCCGCGAGCTTTTAGCTGTTGGCGGGGGGGTGCAATCTTACGTTTGTTTGGGACGTTAGTCCGAGGATTAGGTTGTAGCCATGAGCCTGGAGGTCTGGAGTGGTTATCGCTGCCCTTCTGGCTGAACCGCAGCACCCCCCCCACGCGCGATTCCAAAGGATACCCAAAAACTGCCCGACTGAAAAATGGTAGCAACAAATGCAGACCTATAAAAACAAAGAGGACAAGTACGTCCTTTGATGTTGTAGACGTTTTGGGCTCAGATGACCGACATCCTCTTTCTCTCTCTGGCCATTCATTTTATTGTACTGCTGACCTCTGACCCTGCTCGGGAACTCCTATCCTCATCTAAGGATCCATATGTGCTATCGACGGGAAAGCGCGCTGCCCCCCATCTCCCCCTCCCCGTCAGGCGTGATGATCCCTGGGTTTACCTGAAGGTCACACCACATTTTGGGAAGGTCCAGGACTGTGGGCCATGCTGATTTGTCGCGGGTCAGACCCGTGGCAGACCAGAGCCCTGTAGGACACGGGGCTCCCTGGACGCTCTTGTCTAGGCCCCCAGCTACTCTGGGGGCACCGATTTAGCGCTTTGTCTCAGACAGGGGGCGCCAGAGGTTCCGTTTGCCTACATGTGCTTTGACTGGTGCTGATAGTAACAGGTAGTTGCATGTACTGGGCAAAGAACTTGTTGTTTCTTTGTGTGACTGGGAAGTCTGGTCTACTGACAGGGAGGCTCGGTCTCCTTGTCAATGCTGACGGTACACATCCTTTATAGCATTGGCGCTGGATCTCAGGCGAGCTCTCTGAAGCGACCGCGTTATATAAAAATGAGCTGAATTAAATTCCGGCAGGCAGGCACTTCTGTGATGCTGCGGTCTGTTCTCCAGCACCCATGGAGAGAGAGACCCGCAAATCCGGCTGCCGGCACGACAGAAAATGAGTTTTTTTGTTCTTTTTCTTTTTTTTTTATCTCCGGCTGTGCGAGGGGATGTTGGACACACAGCGGGGACTGATATGCATTCTGTGATTGATTTATGGTACGACTCAAGCGCCGGCACAATAAACCTCACAGAACGGACAAGCTGGGAGACGGAGGCTTTGACGGATGTGCGGAAGCCCCTACGGATTCATCAGATGTGCAGATGAGAGCATAGAGGTGCTGTGACGCGAGGAATTATTATCAGGGATAGGCGTGGCGATGAAAGGACTTAGTGGTGCCAGGTAGAGAGTTGAATATTTAGGAAGCACAGATGAGGACCAAGAAAGCCCTGTGGGTGGCCTCAGATGGGTGGGCGTAGCCAGTGCCGGCTGTGCGGGGTGGGTCAAGTTCTGTGGGTGTGGTCAGTGCCGACAGATCATTGGTCTTTAATGTGAGCCGGTGGCCAATGGTAGCCGAGAGGTGGGCTCAGGTGTGGGGCGAGGCCAGTGAGGTGCCGGGGTGAGACCCACACACCCAGAAAGGAAGTGAATAAGTCATTGGCATCAGCTATAGATGGAATGGCTTCTAATTCCCTCCTCAAAGAAATCTAAGCCCTTAGTTTCCTGTGTTTTTTTTTCCCTCCACATTCTCGGATAATTCCTCAGCGTGGAGGCCCTTAGGAGATGCGCTCAGTGCCGTGTCATTTGGGGATTCAGCTGTCAGGGATCGTAGAAACCCTCCCAGGACCAGCTTCTAATGGCCCATCACCAAATAGTTGGCTCTGGCGGTGAGACGCAGATGGATTCCTGCACTATTGTCTGGGAGATTAACGGTTTTAACACTAATTGCTGCAAATGATAACCGATTATTGTTTTTTTCCCCCCTGTACGTCTTTATAATACGCTAATCTGTATGACTAATGGAGCTAATTGGCAGTCAGGAGCTAATGTCACTCTTTTGCATTTTTTTGACGTTTAATGATGGTTAATGATCTCTCTAATGAGACTCGCGGCCTTTGTGCGTGTGACAACAGAACCTGGATTTCCTAAAAAGCACAGAAGCGTGCCCCCCGCCCCCCTCCGGTCTGACATATTTCCCGGTGCTGGAGGCAGCGTCATGATCGATCCCTCAAAACCATGCTGAGCGCGAGCGAAAGACAGCCGCGTAGCCGCGCGGATCGTCGAGGGGAAAGTGATGACAGCCATCGGCTCTTTCTTTGGGGGTTGGCGGCGGTGGGCAGGACCAGGGACCCCCGAAAGCAGGCATCAACCCCCCCCGGATGTGCGCAGATTGCTGCACGCCTAGACGGCAATCTCGAAATCAGGAAGTCGCAAGCGAGGCACGCTTAAGCACTTCAGGGGTAAACGCAGGCAGCGCCCAGGCTAATACCGTCATTAACCCTCTGCCGTTCCTGCCCCCTCCCCATATTTCGAGGAGCACCCCCCGCTATATTGAATCGCCCCTTTCTTTATTTTTTTTGTGTCAAACAAGGAATAGTTGGATTCATTTTTTCGTTTGACGAGGGAATGTCTGAGAAGCTCCACGTCAATCAGAGGAGACGGGAGCGTATCGATTCTATGAGTGAAGCTCTCAGCTTCCCAGTCGTGTTTTTGTTTCCCCGCGGCGGTACGCTCACGCTCGGCTCTGACCGGGCCCAGGCGGCGAGGCCCGTCTTCTGCGTCCACTGCTCTGCTACTCCTTCAGCTGATTTTTTTGTCCACAGTCACTTACAGTTTTAAGGGCCTCCATCACAGAAGGTTCTGGAACCGGACCCAGAAGTCTGGTTCAGGCTCCTTGCCACCCCCCTCCCCCACCACCCACAAGGGTGGTTCACTGATAGCTGCCAAGTCCTGAAGTTCTGAAGGACATGGCAAAAGTCTCTCAGTTGGCTGAAGCCACCAACCGTTTGGTTGATGTCAAGATCTGTAGGAATCTATTGGAATGTGTCTTGGTGCAGGTGATGTCATGAGGTACGTCACTGTCTATTAAATAAACAGTGTCCTAACCCAGCCTCACATGGACAGCCCTATGTCTGGAAAAGGGGAGGTGTTCATTTCCCCCCTTGACATTTAACCGTCTTTTTAATTAAATGAATACATGCATTCATTGTGCAATGCATTGTGGTCCTGCGCAGAGGGCACCTAATCACACCGTATCTCTGCATATCTGCAGCGGTGGATATATCCTTCAGCTCTGCGTGGTTCACAGGCCTGGAACAAGCAAGCGAGATGATCTGCGCAGCTCTGAGGGTCACAGTCATGCATCAGTGATGCGCAGAGACCTGGTGACTGATCACACACCTGTGTGTGTGTGGGCAGGAGGGAGGTGCCGTCCACCTGGGGGGGGTGTTCCGTAACTAACCTTGGAGCTTCCCGCCTTGCGCACCATATCTGTCGAGCAGCAAAGCTGTCAATTAAAAAAAACTGTGGCAACTCCCCCCACCCTCAGCTGTAACCGGCCCCTCCCTTCCAAAAACCCCCCCAGAGAGATGAGCCGGTGTCTGCATCATGTCAAGGACGTGCAGTTCTCAAAGTCAGGAAGTTAGGATTTGGAGGGAGACGATTACAGTGCAGACCTGGGGGGAGGGTGGTGTCGCGTATGGAGTCTGAGTTGGCTGAGCCCACGTCCAGAATGAAAATGGTGACCCTAACTGTGATGGCCGCCCGTCGGCTTGGCCTTTCAGAAATGAAAGCTACGTTACTATAGATACACGATGTTATTGTGCTTGAGGTTCGGCATACCTAGTTTTCCCATGGTGTATGCAGTGCATGCAGGGTCCAATTTTCTGGCTGCGCCGCCGGCTAGAGGTTTGCGGGGCGTAAGGTGGACTCGCAGCGTTTAGGCTCCGGCGACAGCAGAAGGCCCCGCGTTTGAAAGGAACTGATTGATTCCCTTTGCTCTGCATTCTGCCGTTAGCGCTTAATGCTAATTACCTTCTGTCAGACAAAATGCTACCAGCAAAGCGCCCGGCTCGCTTTAAAAGCCAACACGCCTTTTCCGGGGCCATAACTGTCAGCCCACAAGAGTAGTGGCGGGGGTGGGGGGGGGCTCAAGCGGACCGTCAAGCAGTTCGAAACACGGCTGTAACGTAGCACTGGACAGACACTGGGGTCGACTTTGCTAGCCTCCTCTGATAGTCCACGGGCCTGCACTCCATACCTTAGCAGCAAATGAAAACCTTCAGAAAGAACCTCAGTTCTTTTTTTTTGGGGGGGTGGGAGGGTGGGTCACATGTGTTTGTCTACGTCTGCATGAGGGAAGAAGCAGCGGAGCTTGGAAATCAGTCAGGGGAGGGGAGGATTTATAAGCCCAGGAAGAGAGAGTACATATGAGAAGGGACTCATTGTCCCCTGCCCCAGAACACCGGCTCTGTGTCACCCCGACACAGCTGTGGCCCACCCCCCATTGTTCTTGGCCCCGCCCCCAAAGCCCAGCCACAGTTCCATCTGGGTACCTTTTGTCTCCTAGCAACTGACACCTCGGCAACGACTGTGAAGGCGCTCCCGGCCCGAGTCGTTATTGTACTGCCCACCAGTCTGTCCAGTTGCATATTATTCCACCGGGGTGACGGACAGGGTGTTAAGGAGTAAAGGATTTAAACACACAGTCTCAGCCTGAACATGTCCGGGGGGAGTTCGGGGGCGGGGGGTGTGTGTTGGTTGGGCACTCGCACACCTACAGGGTCCCACGTATTCCAGAAGCTTCTTTATAAAAACCAGCAGAGTCCCCGTGTCTTTATCGAAGGCACACTGCCTGGTCCAGTAATCCAAGCGAACATGGAAATTAGCCTTCAGGCGTGGCGAGCAAACTCACGCTACTCAGGGCGTGGGGGAGAGACGGACAGGCCTGTCTTTCAGCCCTGCTCCTGGTGCCCGTTCGCCCATGAATATGATAGCATCTCCTATCTGTACAGATAGGCCACTGTAGGTGTGCAACGTTGCTGTCAGAGACCACCATCTGATGCGGCTTTCTTGAAAGAATACCACGATTCTCGATGTGACGAATCAGTGTTTTCTCCGTGGGGGTGGGTGGGGGTTGGTGGAGGACAAATGGAAAGGGGTGGAGGTGGGGGGGGCACAAAATTGATTAGTCACATTGAGCTCACGGGGGCAGTCTTTCTTCGTTCCCGCCACGCGGGTCCCTGGCTGGCGGGAAGTTTAGTAATTATGGGATGGAAACGAGATGAGGAACTCTGAAAAGACCAGGGTGCCTGAAATTGGCCTGAAAACTCATGGGTTTGATAGACGATTAGAGACATTTTCTCCCGACATGTCTGATGTTAAGTGGAATCCATTGGGACTTTGCTCTGCATCGTGATTCTGTGCTTTCAGTAGCCGAAGGATCTTATATGAGGTGACACTCAATGTCCTGCAGACCTGCAGGCTTTCCATCAGACCCATGCTGCAGAGCACCCCCTGCTGGTCCACATGTGTCGGTGTGTGGGGGGGGGGAAGCAGTCCAGATACTGTGTGTAAAATGGAATGAGATCAGCCCAGCTAGCACTGTGATCGGCTTGTGTTTGAGTGAGTAAGTGTGTGAAGTGTGAGTGTATGTGTGTGATGCTGAAAGCAAGTAAAGAGAGTCAGTGAATTAATGCTTATGGCTCGAAGCTACAATGAAGACGACTGTGTCCGAGTGAACATGATCTGAAGCATTATAGGTAAAAGGGTGTGGTGAATAGCAATGGGGGGGCAATGGTAGGAGTGATATGGGGGGGGCACTTTACTGACAGATATTTCTATTGTTTTTATTGCAACCCCAGCCCCAGTGCTTTCCATACTAAATCCCTGTAGATGCTGGGGAAATCGTTCAGCTGGTCACCCAGTCATCCTTCATGCAAGCCTGGTGACACCCCAGTTATTTATACCTGGGGGATGGGGGCGGGGAGG
>JAODJU010000041.1:3555225-3565378 GCA_026776725.1 Gnathonemus echidnorhynchus
ATCCCCCCCCCCCCCCAGCTGCTCCTGCCCACAGGGGTTCGAGGGCCCCCCCTGCGAGGACAATGTAGATGACTGCGAGGACCATGACTGTGAGAACGGCGCCACCTGCGTGGACGGAGTCAACAACTACACTTGTCTGTGTGGGCCCCTGTACACAGGTATGTGGCGTCTGAACCAAAGCATGCAGTGCCTTTTTTGTAGGGGGTGGGGGTCATCCACATAAAGAGAGCAAAGCAGCAACGCAACGCAAACAAAAAGCTGATTTACTAATTTAATTATGTGTTTAATTTGTGCTTGTCAGGGGCCGTTAGTTTATTAACTTTTAAAACGCTTTATTTAAAGCAATACCGTGCTTTCACACACAGACAGGTGCACGTACACACACTCCTGCCCTAATGCCGGGTCGCAGTGAATCACGGCCGTGTGTAATCAGCTGTACCTGTCAATATCTCTGCTGTCCATGTGAAGTGAATATGACACGTCACTCTCCCCCCCCCCCCCCCCAAGGTGAGATGTGTGAGGAGCTGGAGGACCCGTGTGCCCCCGGCCGCAGCCCCTGTCTGCACCAGTCCACCTGCCTCATCACGGCCACCGGGCCCAGGTGAGACTCTGCTGGGCGAGGCAGTCGCCTCAAAAACACACCATACACACACAAACGCCAGTTTGTAATTATATCCTTGTAGGGACTCTCCATTCATTTCTGTGTGCAAAACCATAATCCCAGCAATGACACCCTTAACCCTTACCCAGCCCTAACCTTAACCATAAGTAACCAAACCAAGTTTCCTCTTGTGGGGACCGGAAAAAATTGTCCCCACAACGTCAAAATAACAGATATTTATATGCAAAAGACATTTGCTCCCTACAGTGTAATATATACCTGAACCATGCATTGTGGTACATGCACACACTCTCACGCACACCATCCACTGGCATGATTAAGTCACATACCCTTACACTTTCTGTTGCTAAAAATTAGACACTGCTGCTCTTTCCAGGAGTAGCCGTTCAGACTCCAATGCCCTGTTACTCTGTACTGGGATCGAAATCAGTGGATGCCCATATTTTTGTTGATTCACGGGCCCCCTTCCTCCGCGTGTGTGTCTGCAGGTGTGTATGTTCCCCAGGCTATGTGGGTGACGACTGCAGCGCGAACCATGACGACTGCGCAGAACATCGCTGCCAAAATGGAGCACAGTGTGTGGACGAGATCAATGGCTACTCCTGCCTGTGCACAGAGGGGTACAGGTGAGAAGCAGACAGACGTATTAATTTAATCCATGAACTACAGAGACACATTGTCACAGTCAGCGTTTTCCTGCCTGATACCTACAGCATCCCTGAGTTTCAGTAGTGCATGTATTTTCTGAGGGGAGACACTGTCCTCACCCCCACCCCCCCCCTCCGTCCACCGTCCCTCAGTGGTCAGCTGTGTGAGCTCCCCGCCACGCCGCTGTCCCTCTGCGAGTTGGCGGACTGCCAGAACGGCGCCCCCTGCCTGGAGCGGGCGGCTCGTGCGCTCTGTCAGTGCCTCCCCGGATTCGGCGGCCCCCGCTGTGAGAAGCTGGTCAGCGTGAACTTCGTGGACAGGGACTCGTACGTGCTGCTGAGTGACCTGAAGAACTGGCCACAAGCCAACATCACACTCCAGGTGGGGACATCAACACACAGACGCATGTACTCAGACCGACAACCCAACATATACACACACCCACAGGAACAGACGGACAGAGACACACTGACACATTCCCAACCCCAACATATATACACAGCCACACACACATACAGCCACCCCACCATACACACATACATACATACAGCCACCCCGCCATACACACACACACACACATACATACAGCCACACAGACCAAGTTGGGCTCCCATTCAAGTACCAGCCAGGCCCAAACCTGCTTAATCTCTTCAGAGAGATTACCTACTCTGAACTGCAGGTGATACAGCTGCTAACAGAGGCAGATACTGACACTCGCAGACTCACTGGAGCACAGAAAAGCTGCTTCCTCTCTTCCCTTCTGGCTATTTTTCCAAGTCAACAGCGACTTAGAAATTTAAATCGCTAATTGCCGTTATACCTGCGACGAGCTTGTTAACATTAATTGTTTCTCAGATGTGCTTACTGCACTGCGGAGTCCTTCTGGGCAAAAAGCTGTTAGGGGCTGAGTGCAGAGAAATAGCAGAAATAAATAAATGCAAACGAACCGAATGTGTCCGCGAAGTAAAATGCAGACAAACCAGCCGGCAGCGCCGAAGGACCCGCGCGGTCCACACGGAACACAGCGAGCGCGAGCTTCAGCACCACACACACACACCAGTTTCTAATATCTTTGTGGGGACTCTGCATTCCTTTCTATGGACAAAAGCCATGATCCCAATAATAACACCCTTGACCCCCACCCAGCCCTAACCTTGGCCAAAAGTAACCAAACAAAATACAAGACGTCTGGCATTTTTAGTTTCTTGATTGCAGTCATAGATTTTGATAAAATTGAGTTCTGAAAAAATGTCCCCACAACGTATAATTCTTTATTGGTCATTGCACAAGGTCAAGTACATAGAGATTTGTCTCTTTGCCGACCCCGTCTTCATAGTTCAGGCATCACAGTGCAGAGTCGGCCAACGTGCAGCACCACTGGATGTGGGGATTAAGGATCTCACTCAAGGGCCCACAGACATGCGACTGGTCTGTTAGGGCTGGGGCTTGAACCGACGACCTTCCAATCATGTGCACAGAGCCCGCTTAGCCACTCACCGCCCCCACACATCACATAACCCACAAACACTCAGGACCTCCTCCCCCCCCGCCATGTGAGACAGGTGTCCACAGCTGAAGACAATGGCATCCTGCTCTACAACGGAGACAATGACCACATTGCCGTGGAGCTGCACCAAGGTCACGTGAAGGTCAGCTATGACCCGGGGAGCCAGCCCGGCCATGCCATCTACAGGTCAGCAACCCGAGGGCACCGCACCACTGGGGAGAACCCGGCCAACCGAGTCCAGTCTTCTGTCAACGGTGTTTCTCCATCGCTCCTTCCTCCCCCAGCACCGAGACCATCAACGACGGCCAGTTCCACACGGTGGAGCTGGTGACCTTTGACCAGATGGTGAACCTGTCCATCGACGGCGGCCTCCCCACCACCATGGACAGTCTGGGGGCAGTCCGCTCCCTCAACAGAGATGCCCCGTTATATGTAGGGGGTAGGTGAGCCGCCCATACACACCTCCATTCATGCATTTCTGTGAGGGATCTAGCAAATCAGAGAAGCCAGCCCCCTGCTGTAATTACGGCGTCATTATGGATTTGACCAGTCAGGAAGTGACATGAACTGGCAGTGTTCTGATTGGCAGTTCAGTCCTTCATCCCTAACCACCAAGTTTTCCTGTCCTTTCACTTACCTTGGGTTTTCATCCAGTCGGTAATAGTAACCAGCAATCTAATAATCCAGCACTGGGCCAGTTCTGTGTAAAACAGCAGATCAGCTCCTGGGAAACCTGTCGTCTCTGAGCGAGCGACGGGCTCCCGGCGAGGTTTCATTAGAATAAGACACGGGCCGAGCTGGGAGGCGGGAGCAGCGACGCTCTGGAGTAACGCAGCGGAAGAGCGGAGGAGCAGAGGAGCGGAGCGCCCAACTCCTGCAGCGGCATCCCGCTCTCGTCATTATCATAGTGGCCCCGGGTGCCGTCAGGATCAATTCCTGATGCGTTACTCCATGACACCCCCTCCATGACACAAGACGGGTCACTGTCAAAACAAATGTAGAAAACGCCACTTTAAGGAACTAGGCCAATCCATGTAAAGGATTAAGCTCTGCTGAATCTGCCCCCTCTATGGAGGAAAGGCGACACCCCCACATCCTTCTCAGTGACCTCTTGAACCTCGCTTGTCACAGAGTGCCATCGTTATTGGTGGAACCTACCAGAAACACCCCAAGCTGCATGGTAGTATGTGACTTTTCTGTACCTGTGGACTATCATTAGATTCAAGAGTATTTATTGTCATACACACAGCAGTCAGTCAGTCACACTATGCAATGAAAGTCTTACTCTACACATCCTTTCCGGCCCCTGATAAGCACAAATTAAATACAAATACAAATAAACGTTCTTACAACGCGACAATAATTCCAAATAAATACTCACACACAGTGCAACGTAAGCATGCTGCAAATATCGTGATGTAACATTTTTGTCCTTGTCGCTGGTATCTGAGATTCTTTGTTACCCCAAGTCGCCCCCCTGCTCACACAGCTCTCTGGCGCCCCCCGCAGGAATGCCCATGGACGTGCACTCGGCTGCCTTCCGCCTCTGGGAGCTACAGAATGGCTCTAGCTTCCAGGGCTGCATCCGCAGCCTCTACATCAACAACGAGTTGCAGGACTTCACCAAGACGGAGATGAAGCCGGGCGTGCTGCCTGGCTGTGAGCCGTGCCGCAAGCTCTACTGCCTGCACGGCATCTGCCAGCCCGATGGTGCCGCCGGGCCCGTGTGCCACTGCCGACCCGGCTGGAGCGGGCCTCACTGCGACACGCCCGCCATCAACCCCTGCCAGGGCAGCAAGTGAGTGCCTCTGTCGGGGAGGGGGGGGGGGGAGGGGCTTCCTACAGGTACAGAGAGCCAGTAAGGTTCGAGTCTTAGGCTGACGATACGCAGGGCAACTTTTGGGCAATGTTGCCGGGCACTATCCCATTGATACTGGGCAACAAATTTCTATTTGAAAGACTTTAATCGGCCATGGGCAACTTGTGTGCAATCATCCACGTCCAGATATCCAGATGCCATTTGTCTCTCACCTGATTGGCAGTTGCCCGGCAACATCAGTCAAAAAATTGCCCAGCGAATCACCAACTTCTCTCTTTAAATACCATAATTAAGAAACAGCAGCCACTGCGTGCATCGGTACCCCTACTGGGGGTTTGTAGTCTGTAAATAATATACCCTGAACCTTTCCATGCCGACTGTCTCGGGGGGGTGACAACTGGGGCCCAGGGGGGTGGGGGGAAGTCCTAGGACAGGGACCAAGTGGAGGGGTTGATGGGATGTGCTTTTGTCCCGAGGCCAGGATGTAACACCCGGCAGGATAATTGTCAGGGCCACATGCCTGTGATGTGCAAGTTAACTGTTCACATCCCAGAAGGAGCACTGATTTGCCGAAGTATCAAAAAATAAGTAATAGCAACAACAGTGCCTTTTAAAGTGTTTAAGCCGGCTGACCCCCCCACAGGTGTGTCCACGGGACGTGCATCCCCATGGATGAGCAAACCTATCGCTGCGAGTGCCAGGAGGGCTACCGCGGTGCCCTGTGCAACCAGCAGGGGGAGCTCTTCAACCCCTGCCGGGACCTGCGGTGTGCACACGGCCGATGTCAGATCTCAGACGCCGGGCAGGCGTACTGCCACTGCGAGGCGGGCTACAGCGGCGAACTGTGCGACACAGGTGAGGTGACACCAGATACCAGAAGCTTTTCAGGTTAAATCCCAGTTGAGGCTGCTGCTGACAGGCTATAGAGAGGCTTTGGTGTCTGCTGTGGGTGATTCCATGTCTCCTTCACCAGTGTCGGAGTGCCGCGGAGAGCCCGTGAGGGACTTCCACCAGGTGCAGCGTGGCTACGCCATCTGCCAGACCACGCGCTCCCTCTCCTGGGTGGAATGCCGGGGTGGGTGTCGCGCCGGTGCCTGTTGTGCCCCCCGACGGCTGAAGCGCAGGAGATACGCCTTCGAGTGCAGCGATGGCAGCTCCTTCACTGAGGAGGTGGAGAAGCCAGCCGAGTGTGGCTGCGCGGGGTGCATGTAGCGCCCCCTACAGGGGGGCAGAGCGACGGAGGAAGTGAGCCAGCAAGAGCGAGAGTATAACAAAATATATATGGAAAAATATATATGTATTATGGACTACAGTGGTTGTAATATAGGACATTTCTTCCCTTCTAAGGGTGTATGACTTAAAAACAAAAATAGAAACACTCATCAACATTGTCCGAAAGGGTCAAAGTGCGGAAAGCCTTCAAATCCATAGTGACCGTCAGCCCCGTCTAACCTTCGGACGCTCATCAGCCACTCCATTAAGTGTCCCGTGGTCGCCACCTAGAGGCCTGGTGGGGAGTTGACTATGGTGATCCCCACAAACATGCACCGCCTTCCTCCCATGCTGGTCCCCTCCAGGCATGGCGATGGAGTTTGGCATCTCAGTGATGCTCCGTGTTGAGGGAAGCGATTCCCTGGACCACCTCCTCCTCTCAACCGGGCCTGCGACTAAGCTGAAGCTTTTTCCCCCCCCCCCTTTTTCCTTTTTGAGCCAAACCCACATGCTGTCGAACGTCTTACCCACACTGCACAGCTGGCTGACCCTATTCCTGCATCTCCCACCAGAACCAGGATCAGAACCTTACACAACATAGCGGTCCAACGCAGTCTGTCTCCACAGTGTAATATAGAACATATTCTTTGGCGAGCTTCATTCAAAAATCATTGAAATAATGGCAAAAGAGCACAGTGTCCTCTTAGACCTGCATGTTCAGGGTCTGGTGGCTGCCTACCATTAATAAATAGAAACACAACATTAAAAATTACTTTGCTAGGCACCCAACATGCACAGAAGATGGAAAGGAAAAAATAAATCAGGTCGGGCAGGCTTCATGTACATAAACGTTTATACACGTTTTCGACCGTTACTCCCAGAAATGAGGGAGCGTCCAGGACTGTCCACGTGCAGAGGGACACGCTGCCACCTGCTGGCCAAGACCCAGCCTCCGCAAATCTCAAGAAGGCAGGCGAACCAAGAAGTGCAAATAGGAGAGATATAAGCTCCTCCCCTTTCTGCTGGCAGTATTAATTGTGCAAAGTATTGCATGACCAGAAGATTAAAACAAACAAAAAAAATTGTAGAGTTTCTCTTTTCTATTACTTACACAATGGTAAGGTGCAGATTTTTTTGTTTTAGTTTTTTTTTTAATAATTTGTGGCATTGTTTGATTCTAAGTTTATATTTTATTTTCCTGTGTAACTCTATAGCCCTCTATTCAAACAGAAATGCCTAACAGATTCTAATATATATATGTCTATTTCATTTCGTATAGTATTTTTATATGTTAATGAGTAAATCTGTGTTTTCTGGAAGCCTCGGAAATCGCGGCATCTGAACAGTTTTCCTCGCTCATGATTTTCTTTTTTCCCTGCACACGCTCAAAGGAGCCAGGTTGCAAGATGCCAAAAAGCCAGATGGCTTAAATTCAGGTGAGGTGGTCTTACAGTGGTCTGACCTGCTTGTGAATACCTTTGGGGGAGGAGCTTCAAGCTTTTCTTCCCTACGTTAAAAAAAAAAGGATACAACAAAGATTTGCCCGTTTTCAGTAATAAAAAAGTGGAGGATTAAGCTGAGTGACATGAGACATCCACACCAAGTCAGTTACTGTCCAGCCCAAACTGCAACTTAAAATCGTTAAACTCTGTGCATGTTATTGTCTGAAGAATACAGAACAGACCACAAGGCCATGATATTCACTAACATATAACATGCGGATTTAAAATCATTAAATAATATCTACGGGCTTATAAATACACACAAGTTACATTTTTGCTGTTTCCACGTGGGTGGTTCGGCACTGCACCTCACATAACCAACGGGAAGCAAAATCACTGCCTGGATATTTTCCACACCCAGTTTTGGCCAGTGGTCGCTGTGGACAGCTGGTAATAGACTAGCTGGCACCGCAAAGCAGGACCGCGGTCACACTGGAAGCCCTGGAGAGGGGCCTGCCTCGAGAAGCGCTAGGGGCCAGTTTGAGGCTGCCGAAAGGAGCCTATTCGTTACAGTTATGATTTGATGGTATTTTAGCGTAGAAACATTTGAGTTGGCAAAAGTTTGGTGTTGCGGCCCAACCGCTTACTGACAGTGGGGGATCATGGGTAGGAGGTGGAGTGATTGACTGGGCCAGACTAGGTGGTTGTAAGTTCTTAGCCGGGCTGCCAGTGACCAGGCACTGGCACAGAGCAAGCTGCTAAGATGGGACAGTGCGAGCAAGCATCCAGCTGCAGTGATAATGGCGTAGCACGTCATTCCGGCACGAAAGCCCGGATAACGGGAAGTCAGATCCACTGAGCACATCATTCTCAGCACGCCTGGGATTTCCGTCTCTGATACACGAATGACTTCTTCCTGGTAGAAATCTGTCACGCCACTCATCAGTTAACTGCATTAATGCGTTAAATGTAGCTAAATGTATTATATGTTAAAATGTTTATAGTCAGAGTCGGGGACTGGACACAAGCATTTGTTTTTTGATATTTGAGAGTGCCCCCATCCCCCAGTCTCCCCCCAGTCCATTGGCATCTGAACCCACCACAAAGCTCTTACTGGAAAGCTCTGTGAAACACCCCCCCCTCCATTTAAACACACCTATAAGTGACTCACAAACCCAGTTCAACGTCCCAAGCCTAGAAGCCCCCCCCCACCCCACTGGTCTTTTGCTGATGTTTTACGCTTAATGGATATCATAAATCTTGTGAGGTTTGGGGGGGGGGGGGGTTCTTTTTGTATCAGTAACTGCCGTCATGCTGAATGTATGTAGAACCACCGGCGACCGTTTCCTCAGACCCTAACCCTTCTTTTTTCCTCGATAAAATTAAATGTGTGTGATTCTCCTCGGAGCATCGAGTCTGATGATTTCACCGGTCACCCTGCTCACTACCCCACCCCCCCCAATGACACCGACCAGTGACCCCCACTAGACACCAGCTCTGCCTATAGAACGTCACTTTTAAAAAGGCACAACTGGAATAAATACGCACATAGGGATCTCGTTTTGAGACTGAGGTGCCTGGGGGACGCCCCCAAGTGGGCACAGATGAGAATGCACGTCTGCGAGCTGCCATTAGTGCATCCGGACTGAGTTTGCCAAATACAGGCGAAGCACCATCAGGGTGCTGCTCGCAAAACATATACAACAAAAATGACAGTTATTTATATAACTGAAAAACCAGTACTAACATGGTTGAACGCCTGCGATCCATGTGTTACATCACATTTACAGTCTGTTTCATTACTCCGTTAGTCAAGCACGCAACACATTAACACAGAAACAAAACAGATGGACATTTTTAAGCAATATTTTAATAAGTTGCAATTAAAATAGGCATAGTGCGGGGAAAAGGAAACAACCTGTGGATGTAATGCAGTGCGGATGCGCTACAAGACACGGGGATGGTGGGGGGGGGGGGGCAACCAGACAAAACTCCCAAGGATCCAGAATGCCAGTGCTCCAAGACATACAAACATAGATATAGACCTACTAGAGTAGCACTCTGTGTTCTCACCAACATTCTTTTCCTTGGTCAGATTTACAAATATAACCTCGTATCATATAGGACCTTTTTCTGTCTGCTCAACTGATAACACAAAAGCAAGGTAGAGAACCAGATTCATCCACACCACTGTACAAGCTGAGCCAAAGCAACACAACCAAAATGAAGAGAGCAAAATGAAACATAGGCATTCACATTTTTCTTAAAAACATCTTTCCATTGGTGTCACATCTATATAGAAGTACTATATATATATTTATACATAGTAACTACACATCTATGGCTTTTCAGTTCCAAAGCATGCTGCAAGCACACCAGGCAACACGACATCAGCAAATGGGTGCTTTTAGCCAAGCGGGTGTTCACATTAAAGAAAGGAAAAAAAAAAAAAAAAAAACATTAAATTAAAAACCCACAGCCAAATACAACCAGCACATAAAACACACACGCTTCTCACCCCACTCTCTGTTGCATAAAACCTGTCTAAAAACTAGGCTGCCTCATTGCATTCCACACAATTAAAACCTAAAAGTCAAACGACTATTGAAGAATTTAAATCAGCTCACAATGGGACAGGAAATAAAAATATCAAATAAATCAAAGAGCCGCGCGGATGTGCGATGTGCCGTATCCTGCGGAGGGAAATGAGAGCGGGAGAACGGCAAGATGAGGTGGCTGGGTGAGTAGGCAGCCTGAGCCTCCCAGGAGAGCGTCCAAAACCCAGAGTTCACAGCATTTAATGAAATTGTGATTTATAGACTGAACCCATAATATATAATGCATCCTCCCCCCTTGGCCCCTTCCCTTTTTTGTCTAAAGCACTGGGGTATAGCCCCCTCCCT
>JAODJU010000041.1:3573773-3587762 GCA_026776725.1 Gnathonemus echidnorhynchus
GATTGTTTACACATTTTGCTATAAAATCAATCACTTTGATACAAACCAATAAAATCTCGGAGAACTTTGATTCCAAATGGAAAAACATCCAATTGTAGATATATTTTCACAAAGTGACAAAAAAAAAAAATCTGTCAGTTTCTGTACAAAACCCCATCACTCTCTGAACGTAAGACTACTACACAGTTCGTAGCTTCATTTCTTTAACGGCCAAAGGTGCCACCATACAGTATTTTAAATGGCTGAAGGGTGGAATAATAATAATAATAATAATAATAATAATAATAATAATAACAACAGCAATAATAATAATAAGCCACAAAATACAAGACAAAATAAAGAAAAACCTTGGACGGATAACAGTCTGGGGCAAATCTGTAGTTTTTCATTCACATGGGACCAAACCAAAGCTTGCCAAAGGCCAAAGACATCACCATACACCACGTGTGGTCAGGTCCTCCAAACCAAAGCACTCTTCACAGCAGGAGACACTTATGTTCTACAAATGCGACAAACGCCCAGAAAAGCAGCCTCACACCGATCTGTTTAGCGGCGGTTAAAGAAAGGAATGCCACAGCGTTGGCGATCGGAGGCACGGCGTGCTGGAGAATCGAAATGCAGCTCGGAAAAAAAAAAACAAAAAAAAAAACACAGTTGGCCAACACCTAACCCAAACTGAGTTTTAAATTGACATTCATCATGGTTTTGTGGCAGGTCTGTGTGTACAAATGCACGCATGCATCTATTAAAAACACACACACCTACGCATATAAAAGGATATAACATTAACGAAAAATGGCAACTTGTCCTTTTACGTTGAGATTAATTTGGTTAACCTAAGAAATAAAAAAAAAAAACAAACAAAAAGAAAAGAAAACAAACAGAAGTCACTGCTAGGCCTCAGAATCTCGAGAAAGTACCTGAATTGAGTTAGAGCAGTGTATGTAACTCGTCCCTGAGGGTTCCTTTTGTCTTCTTACTTACAGAGATAAGCCAGAGCCTTAAACCTGTACAAAACATCGAATCTATGGACTTTTTCGGGGGAAGGAAAGCCACGATGAAGAATGGAGTTACAAGCATAAAGTGGAATTGGGAAACATGATAGCGACAAAGACTGACAAAACACAGATGCACACACGCATACATACACACACGCACACATACGTGCACATTGTTATTAAACTATACACAAATTGTTAAAAGCTTATGCCTAAGCTAAGAAACAGCAGCGCCAGAGATACATACTATATCTTGGGTGTCCTAATTCTTAGCAAATGGCTCATGTCATTTTTAAGTCTCCTAGTCTGTCAAAGTGACAGGTTTTTGTCTTGCATAATTTCCAGTGTTTCCAACATTCCCCATAGACATTAAATCAAAATGTCTCACAGTAGCTCAATACGAGATAAGTATTCTCTCTGATCCAAAACACTGGCTCACATGCAAAATAAAAATCAAAATACACCTGTTTTTTCCCCATCCTAAGAACATGAGGGGCAAAAGTAATTGATAACATTGACAAATGCAGTAGTTTAAACATTTTGCTTACATTTCAAATGTTTAAAAAGGTTACCTATTGGCAAACAGACAATTTCTTAAGAGCCTTATTTACACCTTGTCTGCAAGTCAGACAGGGAACGGGTAGTTGCAATACTTGACTAGTACTATACACGACCATTGAGAGAAAAAGGAAAAAAAACAAAAAAGAATAACTTTCATAAATATACCGTCTGTACAGTGTTAGAAAATTCAGCCCGCTGCCCGTGTATTCAGAGAGTACTTTAACAAAGCAGATTCTTCATGTTAACCTTGGTCGCTAAAACCATCCGTCCCAACTCGGTTGGGACAATGACTGCAAAGAGGAAACAGACTTGCCCAAAAAAGAGGGATAGACTAATATACTATTTCTTATTCCCTGAATTAAATACAGTTGAAAAGTTGTATCCCTCCCATTAAGAGTATATTTTAGTAACTAAATATATACAATGTAAAGTGTGTATGTGTCAGTATATATTTATATATAAATGTTTTTTTAAGAATGTAAGATGCAGATTTTCTTTTAATGCTAAGACCCTTTTCTTGTACATTCAGTGAAACATAGAAATTAGGACAGTATTTGCTACAGACATCTGTGGCTTAATTAATGTAGTTTATTAAGTAAAAACTTCAATTTTTGAGAATTAGTACCCAGGATGTATCTGTCAGGGAGAGAAGAAAAAGGAACAGACTAAGTTTGGAGTAAGAATAAATGTAGTCATAAATATTCAAAAGCCTGCAACACAACATGACACACCAATCTATCCTCTAATTAGAAAAGCTGGAATTTAACTAGTGAACAAGGGTGATTCCAGAGAAAAAGTGAACAGCCATGCAAGACTGAAGATTATGATTGGATGCTGTCAGGATCCACACAGGCTTTTTTCTGAGGTATAGTGCGTTGTATTGTTTTAATTAATCGAGCTTCAGTGATTTTACAATCCTTTACAATCCTTGCTGTTTATAAAGCACTGAAAAAGATATTTGGCTGAACTTATATATAATTGGTACAGTCACGGAAAGACAGCCTTTCATATATAAAGTTTAAACCGTTTATGAACTACTGTTTGCCTTTGGCCAGAATAACGTGTGGGGTAGAGGTTCGTAAGACAGTCTTGCTGAACTAACGGGTACACATGTGGGAGTATTCAACGTGTGAGTATTACACGTGCGCGCATGCGTACGTTCAAGTTTCATTACGGGTAACATCAAACCCGGAGGACTGACAACGGGACAGCTGAAAATCGTTTCAGAAAACGTGGCATCTGACGCTAAAGATCGCAAAACTCCCAACATGTTGTTACCGGCTGCCTTTCATTACGGGAGCAAAGGTGCTCCGAGCAAAACGTCGTAAAGTGCCAGGGGTGAATAAGGACGTCAGACGCGGCATGGCGGAGCCGTCTGGTGGTGGTGATGTTAGACAAGAAAGTATTATTGAGAAGAGGAAAAAAAACACGGTTCCTTCATTTTCTCAGCTTGAGGGTGAAAATGGCTCTCTTTAAAAATAAAAAAAAAACTCGTTAGCTTTGACCACGTGCGGAGTAAACCACAGACATACCACGCCCGCAGAATTTTTAAGACGACATTAATTCAAAGACCGTATTCTGGAAATCATAACTGAAGGTGAGATATTTACTGCAATCAAAACACATGCATCTTAACCCACATAAAGGCGTGTGCTTGTTAAATAATTAGAAGCTTCTCTTAATGTGGTCAGACAAAGGAACGGGGGAAAAATCCGATATTTATATAACTTTCCCCACCGTGATGCCTTCCACCAATATCTGGGATCAAACCTCGAAAGACGTGCCCCGAAAACAGCTCAAACTTCATGACAGTAACTAGTTTTTGTGACAATCGGCGCGATTTAGAGGGAGCGCGAGGCAGCTCACCCCTTCCAACACAGCTTCCGGTCGCGAGGATTCAAAATCTGCTACCAAATCAAAACTGCCGACCTACCGACCAAAGGAACACAGGCTGGGGGATAAACCAACGGAACCTACACATCACAGGACTGGAGGATATTAAAGGAAAAAACGAGAGCACTTCTGACATAGACTCCCTTTCACATACTTATCTGTCACAACAAAGTCAGGCTGAGGTAGTTTTAATTAAAAAAAAAATCTAATTATTATAATTACCTTACCCCTCCCCCCACCCAAAGTAAATCATGCTAATGTCATAGTCTTACTGTAATGTTTTTTTCCCAACAAATTACTGTACTTTATGTAGGGAAGGGGCGAGAGGACAAAGTACATGATTCTTGCCACAGGCAGCGTTCACAAGCCACCTGGAATTAAGAGCCATGATAAAAATATATCGCATTCATTCTGTTCACAGGGACCATATTAGACGTATATAAAACCATGAACAGCCAGCCCCAGACAAACACGCATGCTATACTGTATTGTCACTGGAAAATGGCAGACAAACCTTGGGGGGCGGGCATGCTACAAAATTATGCTTTGATAAAAACCACCTTAGAAAAAGCCTTTTGTCTATTTCTAGAGGAACAAAAAATGCTCTTAAAGGATAGGCACACCTTTACCTGTGAAAAATGCTGCGCGATTGTCATGGCAACACACTGAGCAGCCCTTTCAAAGCCAATAGCACAACTGTTCGTTATTAAGGTTGTTTACATTTAAAGGACACATATCTCCAGTTTCTTTCACTCCCTCTTTCTGTTCGCATTGGGGATAAATAAAAAAAAAGCACACCAAATTTATCCTACACAATACATTTCCCAAAATTTTTAGAGGTGACAAAAATGCAGAATTTCACTGTTACGGTGTTTTGATGGCTATGGGTAAGTCCCAATTTCCAGGTTCTTGGGGTGGAATCTTCTGTAAGTGGTTTACAGGTTGTTGAAATAAAGAAAAAAAATATTTTCTCCCTCTCCACTTCATAATAATAACAAAAAAATCTATCAAATCATTTTTGTGTGACATACTCATGCTTTAAAATCCTAAACACACCTCGTTTTATTCTCCCTCTTCCTGATTTCATCAGCCAAATTGCATCTAGGGCTTCAGGTTAGATTTCAGTGCCACCAGAACTGCATGATGCACAAAGATTCTTCGTTAAGTACACCACGTTCGAAAAACAAGTCAAAAACCTAAACATTGGCTTTAAACAGGAGATCGCTGCAGACAGCCAAGACAAACGACAGTCCTCTCCTGAAGAGTCATCTCTCGATGCCACTTTCTCAATGCATAGTTCCATTACCTTAAACAGACATTACAATACACCTCCTGCACCTACTAAAACATCAGATCTGAAAGAGCAAAAAGCGAACCCATGAAATAGCACCAGCACCTGATCTCAGCTCTTGACTAAGGGTTAGGTGTGACTGCTTTATGCCTGAAAACAAGGGCTTGGCCTCACCGTGGGATGCCATGTCACACAAGACACACCCCCAGGACTGAACCTTAGCCTAAAATGCAGCAGCTCTGACTAATTCCAGGCATCCGTGTGGTGCGCCCTGCCTTTAAATCCAACCAAAACGCTGCCAACACAATACCAGGCTTCAGCTTAACAACACTCCTACCATCTTAGGTGTTTTCAGCAGACTGAGTCAGCAGAAACATGGAATGATGGGACGACACGTGTACGTGGATCTTAAACCTTAGTGCTAAACAGAAATTAAACAAAATGCTACTGGTTTTAAACCTGGTGCGAATGCCTAACCGATACCAGTAAATTAACTGCGATTAAACTTTTTTTCTGTAGAATCCTGATTACAGAAAGCGCCAAAATCTTTGTGGATAAATTTTAAAACCTGATGGTTCATAAAGGCACACAAACTACTTAAATTTGTGTGTCGCGTCAGATGTGTGTGCTATGTTCCTTTAAGACCATGTGCTCGCAAAAGACAGTAGGTTTGACTCAAAGGCCAGGGGTTAGTACGTATATAAAAAAAAGTTGCACCTATAAACCTACAAATAAAACTAACTTTAATAAAAATCCTGATCTGTGTTATTAGCATGTGTACAATCAGCTGCTCCAGTATGGTATATCCTGAGGTATAACTGTTGATCAGATATGCAGCCTATAGAAAACACACATACGCGCACAAACACACACACACACATACATACACACAAAGATCAAAAAGCATGGCAAAGTTTTATGAAAGTATTAGGTGCCATTTAGTGAAGATGGCACACAGTTACTATAAACTGAGGTTTTCGCATTGTTTTAGTTACAATCTCACAAGATATCAGCAAGCGAAAAAAAAATGAATTAGATAAAGATGTCAGGAAAAACAAATTTCTTCCTTTTTTTTTTTGGAATGCAATGTTGAACAAGGGTGTGGAGTGAATGGCTGAGAATTAACATTTCCACCTGTCCAAACTCCTGCCATTACGTTCCTCATCTCCCAAAGCGGATATCCCAGATATATCGTTATGGTCGAGCCCCTAAATGTGACGTTGCTTCTCTAGCGACAGCCAAAATCCGTTCTAGGAAACCATGACAGAGTATCGACTTTGAACCTGCACCTCAACAGGCCCTGAACAGACCAAGCAAAATCGCTCTTTAGATTCGGCTGCCATTTTTCACATCAAGGCTCACTGAGGTTGGTCCTTGTGGAAATACCTGAATAAGCAGGGTGCAAATATTGGTCAGCCAGACAAAAAAATTACCTCCAAAAGACAGAGGTGAACAATAGATAAAACAAATAGATAAAAGCCCAACGGAGGAGAAGGAGGAATCTAAAATTTCCCAGAGTATCAAGTTTCCCTTCCTCAGACGCTCCTGAGTGGGAGTCCAGTAAGAGGCACGGAAGAGTATATTCCGAAACTGAGGTATAGGCCTTGGACACTGCAGTCCAAGTTTACGAACATTTTTTCCCTATGTAGTACAGGTAGTCAAGTCTGCATTCTCTAACCGACCAATACTGCAGCACCCTGCAGCTATCCTGAGCTGGGTTTGAAAGGCTACAAGTGCGTGTTCATCCAAAAACACCAAGGGGGGGGGGGGCACTTACCGTATCCAACATCTGTAGCACTTTGTCCTGCTCGCAGGAGTCCAGGCCATCAATGATGACGACCAGTCGCGTCTGGTTCTGGGTAAAGCCGTCGATGGTCTTCGCCATCTTGGCCATCAGTTCCACCTCACACTTCAGCACCTGTTGGGGGTGGGGGGGGTCGTTTAAAGGGGAGTACGAGAGAGACAAATGCTAGTGGGCGTGTGCTTTAAAGTACTTCTGTGTGTGAAAAATTATATAAATGTGTCGAATTGATTTTGTTTCGTTCTGGCACTGAGATCAGTGTTGTGGTTAAAAAGCAGTTTTGTGTCTGAAAAATAATTTTATGCAATAGGAATTTAAATCATTTATTTCCATATCTTTTATTATTTTGTTAGGAAATATTAATGGCATTAACATGAGAATTGTGTGTGTGCGTGTGTGTGTGCATGTGTGTGTGTGCATGTGTGTGTGTGCATGTGTGTGCGTGTGTGTGTGTGTGTGTGTGTGTGTGTCTGCGGGCACGCCTGCATGTGTGGGGGGCAGCACCTTCATGAAGCCCTCGCTCTTCAGCTTGTGCAGCCTGTTGGCGGCGCTGTGGAGCCGCTTCCTCTGCGAGTGCAGCACAGAGTCCAGCACCTGCCACCAGGTGCGGCAGTTGAGCACCAGCGCCAGGCCCACCACGCTGGCCATGGCGATCAACACGGCATTCACCGTGGTGTTGCTGCCGTCCACCTTAAAGACAGCGAGCAGGGCCATGCCGGCAATGAGGCAGCTCAGGACGAAAGTAAAGATGATGAAGGACGGCAGGCAGCATGTCTTCTTCCACTTCTTCTTCCCTGTGAGAGCGAGTGTGAAATGGATCAGCTTCGGTTAGAAACATCAGGTTCGGTCCGGCACTAACATCTCTGGCTGCTAAACCCATTAGCGATCTTTTGGAGCTCATGGGCAAAATGAAAAAATGATTGGTTATCTTGACATCTGATTGGTTGGTCCCACCTCCTAGTTGCTTTGACCCACCTCCTCTACAATCTGATTGGCTAAATCTCTAAACCAATACTTTTTCTTTCTGCCCTCAGAACATTTTTGTACAAGTAAAACTCCCACAAGCCAACTGACATACTATAAAAATTACAGGTGTATACAGTCATACACTGACATTTTGGACAATGTTAGGGTGTAGACCACCTCCTTCTGGAGGAGGGGGGCAAAAGGCCTGAGAGGAGACAGGAAGTTATGAGTTATGACACATAGACCACAAAAATAAGACAAGGTAAACCTCATAGAAGGATGCCAAAAACTGCCCTCAGTTTCTGGTATATAGCCCAGTTAATGTGCATCACACGTCAGAGTGCTCCTCCTTCCACTTCCAGCTTCACTCCCCCTAGCAGCAGGTTCTCACCCTGAGTGTCCTCCGTCTTGAAGACCCTGAAGAGGCGGGTGGCCAGGAAGCCAAACTCCCTCTCGCAGGCGTCCGATAGTGTGGCGATCATCTCGGCCATAGACGTCTCTCCGCCCACGCTTGATAAGCGGTTGTAGTCTGTGAAGAGGAACCTGTGAAGAGGAACAGCAGTCAGGACCTCGGGGTGTCCAAGATGAGGACGCTGTGCGCTCCCGAGTTTAGGGGAATATAGCCTGAATTCAGCCCGTTACAGCTGAACATGGAGAACAGCCTGAATCTCACCTCGTTAGCAACAAGGCCAAGATGCTGAGTGGGGGAGGTGTTTGTTCAGAATGGGACTCTGTAGGGCAGGGCACGGGTGGTCATTATTTGGGAAGGGAACCTGAATGGCAGGGCGCAGGTGGTCATTATTTGGGAAGGGAACCTGAATGGCAGGGTATGGGTGGTCATTATTTGTGGCAGCAAACAGATGGGCAGGGCACGGGTGGTCATTATTTGGGAAGGGAACCTGAATGGCAGGGTATGGGTGGTCATTATTTGGGTCAAGTACTTGACTGGCAGAGTAGTGGTCATTACTGGGGACAGGTACCTGACGGGTATGGCACAGGTGGTCATTATTTGGGTCAAGTACTTGACTGGCAGCGTAGTGGTCATTACTGGGGACAGGTACCTGACGGGTATGGCACAGGTGGTCATTATTTGGGACAAATACCTGAAGGGCAGGGTAATGGTCTTCATTTGGTACGGGTACCTAACGGGCAGGGTGCAGGTGGTTATTATTTGGGATGGGTACTTGATGGGCAGGGGAGTAGTGGTGGTGGTGATTATATGGTACCTGATAGGTAAGATGCAGGTGATCATGATATGGGATCAGTACCTGATTATTTGGGATGGGTAACTGACAGACAGGGTGTGGACGGGCATTATTCGAGATAGGTACCTGATGGACAGGGTGCGGGTGGTCATTATTTGGGACATGAATCCAACGTGCAGGATACAGATGGGCATAATTGCGGACGGGTACCTGACTGGCAGTGCACGGGTGGTCTGCTCCGGGAGCTCAGGGGGGTTCACAAACATCAGCTTCAACAGCAACTCCAGGTAGCCAATATGTCGCGCCAGGCAGGTGCTAAGGACCCAGGCCCAGTTCCAGCTTTCACCTTCCCTTCGTCCACCAAAGTAGACCACCACTGAGGAGACACACACAGCTCAGCCACGGCACATGCCACCGCCCCATATACAAATCGCTGCCAGACAGCAGAGCTCATGACTCTTCGTCAGATTCATATCATTATTCTACAGCATGTCAATGTTTCCAATTTGTAAGAATTACTTATTTAAAAGTACAAATCAATACCAAACAGCTCAAGCTGATTACTATATTGTCTGGGAGAAATGAGAGTGCCTTATTTTCAGCACAGCAGTGCCCTCTAATGACCAAAACAGAGGACAGCAAGTAACGTTGGCAGCATCACACCCTGTGCTTGGATTTAGCAATGCTTTCCAATGATTCTGTTTTACTCCAGGTAACAAGTGGTTTCAAAGACAAATTTAACTTCACAGAGCTCATTCTATTAATTTTATGAATTTATGCCTGAACACTGGAGTTTAATATCCATAACACCCATCTGGTCCTGTGATGTGCGTTTCACATTTAGCATTTTATTCGACAGATGTTTTTATCCAGAACAACGTACAGCCCAAGGCAGAAAAATGCTCATTTAGGGCTTCAGCAAGCGATGCATGTAACAGCGAGAACTTATGATGCTCACTGCTATACTGCAGCGGTCAAAGTGTGAAAGTGAGGTCTAGGACAAAAGATTGGGGGGGGGGGATATTTAAAAAGGGATATTTATTTTGCACAGGAAGAGGCAGTGTGACAGGGCAGGTCTGACGTTATAAGCAGCAATGCTATCGATTAGTGCTCAGTGCAGTTACATAAAAGGCTATATGGAGTGGAAAAACAGCAGATCTGCTGGCACGGGGAGCACTGAACTGATTCCCAGTCACAGCGGAGCAGGAGCGGCAGCCACAGAGCCGAAGGGGTTACCGAAGAAGAGGTAGAGCAGGGCCAGCAGGCTGAGGGACACAGCCACAGTCAGCTTGGGGTCGACGGTGAAGCCCAGCACCAGGGCCACGGAACCACACAGCAGGAGGGACAGCACTACCACCAGCCAGGAGAACTGGAACAGCGGCTCCACCTGCTGGCCGGCGAACGTCTTCATCTCGTCTGCGCCAAGGGAAGGGGATACTGGAATTACACCTCCGCGCGGGTCGCCAGCGCCAGGAAAGTTCTGGCACCGCAACTGACAAGACCGACAAGCATTTCACTACATTAAATGTGACACTTTCCATGGGCAAAATTTAGATCAAACCCAGGCCTATATTTATCCTTGTAACAAGATAATAACCATGTCTCATTTCAGGTCATATTCAAAATCATGAATAACAATAATAAATAACCCCCAGCTTTCAATAATTACCAGGAAAAAAAATGCAAGCTCTGACTGAGTCTTAGGAAGCTGTATACATGCACACACACAAAGCAGCCATCTTCCTAACTTCCTAAGACAGACAACACAACAAAACACAGACTGCCATTAGGTCTTTGGGACCGTGGCTGAGCCTTTACCTTCCAGCTTCTTGAGCAGGAAGGACTTGCCGCTGCCCCACTGGGCGTAGAGGCCCACGCAGATGGGTGGCTGCATGGTAGGCTCACTCAGGATGTCCGCTAGCGCGCTGCTGTACAGGTCATAGCCCAACATGTCACCGTCAGACTCCGTGGGGGACAGGTGGCCTGGTCACGCCAGATCAAAGTGGAAAAAGGTAAAGGAGGAGTGGTTAAAAACCTGGATGCATGTAGCTTTTCACATTAAAATTAGAAAAAAATTAACTAAACCTTTAACCCCGCCCTCTTAATTTAAACAAATGCCTGTATCATAAACTGTGATTGGCAACCAATGGAAATAAACATCACAAAGAGGGAAGCTCTGCTCACGGGCTCCGAAGATCTGGGTGAGGATGCTCTTCTGGTGGCTGCAGTCGATGTTGTAAGGCGTCTCGCCCGCCTTGTTGGGCCGATAGAGTAGTCGGCCATCTTTGGGGTTGCGAAGGAGCAGCTCAGCTAAGCGTCGGCTCCGCCCCCGGATGGCGATGTGGAGCGCTGTATCTCCCTTCTGCAGTAAGAGGATCCGACTGAGACAGAGGCCCGAATCGCAATCCCCACCCCCGCATCATACCCAAGTGAAACCCTCCGCCCACCACTGGCTTTAGGGTCAAAGGAGAAGACATATCACAAGCTCCACTAGTGTTTTCCAACCTGGTCCTCCAGGACCCCTAGACAGTCCATGTTTTGGTAGGAAGCTGAGAGGGAGAAAAAAATGTGGATGTGGACCGGGGGCCCCATGGACCGGGTGGGGAAACATTGTTCTGCACTACATTCACCACTGTGAGATGCCCTCAGTCGGGTCACAGAGAGCTCTGCGTCATACCTTGTCTACAGCGGAGACCTTGGCGCCTTTATCCAGAAGAAGCTCCACTATGTCGATGTTCCTCATCTTGGTGGCCTTTATCAGAGGGGTCTCTAAATCCTGGCCACACATAGAAGATCAGACAAACGGTCAATACCATCAATCAGGCAGGTGCCACTGTCCACACCAAACATCTCGAAAGATCTGGGGTGAGTTCCCTGAAGCCTTCTTAATGCTCTTTTAACATAGAACTTATGAACAACGTAGCCTTAGGAAGGCTTTGGGAAACTCAGGCCTGGAAAATGCAGAACCAGAAGTCAGGAATATCGATCCATGGAAGGATGGGTATGTACACGGCGACAAAACACAGAGAGGGAGTAGGGGGAGAGAGGCATGGGCGGTGGGGGGTGAAGTGCAGACCTCACCTTGGTGCAGGTCTCCGTGTCAGGGTTGCACTGCAGGATGTCCCGCACCATGGTTGCATTTCCTTTCTCCACAGCCCAGTAGAGGGCAGTCTTGTTCTCCTGAAGGGAGGAAACAAGTGTGTGGAGGGCATGATGAGAGCTGTGAGCAGATGCACAATTGACCCTAACATAAGCGTTTATTCTGCTGTCCCCCTAGTGGTCACCCACTGGAACTAAAGGATGAATAACACACAGCACTATGGCAGGGGTGGGCAATCTTACCCACAAAGGGCCGGTGTGTATGCGAGTTTTCGCTGCAACTCCCTAATTAAATTATTAATTAGACTGACTGGCTGAAGAGTCCTTACACCTGGGTTTGAACAGCTGACCTACAGGTTATCCCAAAAACCTGCACACACACCGGCCCTTTGCGAATAAGATTGGCCTCCCCTGCACTATGGCCTACATTTCCAGTCTTGCAGTTCCTAATATACGTTGTTAGTTTATTGGTAGATAAAGTATGTGAACGAATAATGCTCTTGGTGTTTGCAAGAACCTTAATAAAATATATCAATATATCTAAAATATGCCTATCTTGTTAAAACTGTTAAAATATTCAGCTGCTATGCGATACACACATAAAACAGCGGAGACAGTCACGCACAGAAGGGCAGTAGAATAATGAGTGGTTCTCTCCAGACGCTCACGCAACAGGACTAATATAGAGCAGGTCAGATCATCACGGCATGTGGCTGCCCTCTGCTGGCGCAGGAAGTGCAGTGACACCACCTACCTGTCCCCTGATGTCGATGTCGGCGTATTTGTGCAGCAGAGCCCGAACGATCTCCACATGGCCACCCCGGACGGCTCCGATGAGCACTGTGTCCCCGCTCTGGGGAGTGGACACACACACACACACACACAAATTTATGCCTGTCTCCCTGTCCAGCCACCGTGGCTTCAAAACATTAGGTACATAACAAAGAACTCCCTGAAAATCCAAATCACTCCATTAATCTAATCCTGGCTAGAGAGGTGAGGGTCAGCCTGAGCCCATACCCTGTCCGGGATGTTGACGTAGGTGCCGGCGTCCAGCAGGTCCTGGACGATCTCAGTGTGGCCCTCTTTAGCTGCGATCATCAGCGCGGTGTTGCCGTCCTTATCTGTCATGTTCACGTTGGGGTTCCTCTTCAGAAGCTCCTTCACCACCTCCGTGTAGCCGCCCTTGACTGCCACAATCAGGGCCGTCATGGAGTTCTGGCGTGGGGTGGGAGGAACAGAGAGAGTGAGGCCTTAGCAGACTGCCACGATACAGCGACCATGACCTATCTTTCACAAGCAGAAATTCAGTGTCAAGAGGGAGGGGAAGGAAGTAAAAAAAAGGGCAATGTACTTATAATGTCCTTAGAAATATCATGCTAAAGTAATACTGGAGCTCACTTCTATCCTGGTATTCTTTGAAAGAAGTAACCACATTCTAAAAAAAGGCTATTTCTTTGAGAATGTGATTGGCCTAAACACTGGAGTAAGAATGAGAGAGAGTCCATGCTGTTGTGTGTATGTGATGCAGGAGTACCACCTACCGCCCCCTCCTGGTCGACGTCAGCGCCATTCTCCAGCAAGTGCATCACACAGTCGAAGTGGCCCTTCCTGGCTGCCCAGATCAGCGGGGTTGTGCCGTACTGAGAGGGGGGGAGGACATACTCATCAGCTGTCACTGAGGCCATCGTGCCATCATGCCTGTCCCATGCCAGGCACATGCGAGGCTTACCTTGTCCGAGCAGTTCACTTTGGCACCGTGCTGGAGCAGGAGATGCACAATTTCTGCGTGCCCGCGGCCAGCTGCCCAGATGATGGGGTACACGCTGTATTGCTGGGGGGGATGGAGGTTGAAATTACACAAACACCTTCACAGACACAAAGCCCCCCCCCATACCACGCATCAAAAGCTGGCTGCCTGATTGAGTGGTTAGAGTTTTGATTTTATTCAGTTTTATTTTTTTTAATATATATTTATTTTCAATTTTAATTTCTTTAAAATGAGGTAGTTTAGTTTTCAGTGTGGTGTTATTAGTTTATATTTTAGAGAGATATTTCTGTTTAATTTTTTATTTTCAGGAATAGACTTAAAGTTGTAGAAGATATAGACAGGTTAGTGACCCAAGAATACTATTTAACAAAGTAATGCAATTAAATGAGAATGATGGCTTGGTA
>JAODJU010000041.1:3594197-3612099 GCA_026776725.1 Gnathonemus echidnorhynchus
CCCCCCCCCCCCCCCCCCACACATTTAAAGTCTGTCAAACAGACTAAAAATAAAAATAAATGTTTTTTTCCTTTCCCTGAAGTTCATAAGTTTATGCAGTTCATAAGTTCTCGCTGGTGAAGTGTGAAAGTACGAACACGAGCCCATATGTTCTTTATCAAACACAGCGGTGTGATGAAGTCGGGAGAAGCACAAATAAAACCTATATGTGAAAGTGAAAGTGAAAGTGAAAGTGGAGCCGCTTACCCTTTCACTACTGGCGCTGTGGAGCAGCCATGAGAGTTTTTAAGGGAGACGCCCCCGGTGTTGTGACCTCTTTTGGTGGAAAGATCAAGCACTCCATCTGCGGAAAGAAAAATGACGATGACGACGGCATTCAGAATGAGGCGGGAAACGACCAGGTAGCGCATTAAGGCTGAAGTCCAGACTTCTGTAAACTGTTGCTGCGCCAATCACTTTGCTGTCATGATTTAAAAAGCTTCGGGTTGACATGTAAAACCTGCAGCCCATTTAGCATAAAGCTCATTTTCAGATATATACTTCAAAATGTGATTTTCACATAAGCCCCACATCAGTACGCAAAGAATAATGAACTCATTAATACCAGCACTGTGTTATGACGTGTTAATAGTTTGTGTTATTAGACTTCCACCTGCAAAATGATGCCTTTTTCACTAGTTTATGCAAATGTAAAAAGCATGGTCTCTAATGACATAAAATCTCCCTTTTGTTTAATCACTATTTCAGTCCCCATTCTGCTTCCTGCCATTGTAAGCACAAAGCACAAAGAACCACCACTGGCATTTAGGTGAACCCAGGCTGGGTGGGGATCTCAGACAAAAATCACCATTAGATGAACGGTGAGCTCGGGACAGCCATGGTTCTTAAGGGAACAAAATCTAAGCAGAAACTGATTTGACTTCCCCCACCCAAAATATGCTGAACTGTACCTGCAAATACAAACATGTGAAACCGTTTTCCTTTGAGCACCTTCCGCCAAGTACATTGGCTTTTCGTTGCACCCCCCCATCAGAAGACTGATGTGCGTGTTCTGTAAGGGTTTGTACTTTCGCTCCCTGCCCTGTGTCTGTCCACATGCTGGAGCGTCATTCTGCGTTAATGACCTCCCGGCATCGCTCACAGCTCGATCAGCAACTTAAGTACAACTGGTTTTAAGACAAGGCAGAAAAGGTTGCCTGTCTGCTTTGAAATTACGATTCTGCAGTACCGCATTACAGAGCACAGGCGGTGGTTAGCGCGAGATTACAGGCTAAAGTACAGGTTTCCATCTTTAAGGGCTCTTCTGCTGCAGGGAGACACAGTTTGCGTGTTCTGTTTTCGTTCTGTTTTATCCGCATCTGCAGGTTATTCATCGTCAGGTTTTCGTCTGACTGAGCAGGCAGTGTAGGTGCTTCTTTTTTGACAGCCAAATGACACATCACACAACAAAATAAAGAACAAAAATGTTTAACACAAAGGCTGCATCCCTAAATATATTTTAAAATAAACTCGGGCTGCACGATATCACATCGCGATTATGTGGCGCATACGCAATAATCAGCAGGGCTTCAGAACATTCGGCCGGACATCAGCTTTTCAGCACTATACAGACGTTTACTTGTGCCCATAATTTGGTAAGCAGATAAGTAGTATGGCTAAAATATTAATGAGAGGGGTACTGTGATGCCCAAAACTTAGTAATCTGTATAAATCTGACATATCCTTGGTTGATAAAAATGTCATAATTTAAACTGACACCACCGATGCCTTTTTACCTTGTTTATTCACGGTATCTCCTCTTTTAAAAGATGTTGTGGCTGCTGGACTGTCCCATTCTTCACCCGCACTTCAGTGCTCATCACTTCCATGATTTACCAAAACAGTAGCAAGTGGTGTGCCCCGTAAACAGAATTCCGCATACCACTAATCTTCTTACCAAATTGTGGGCGTAAGTAAATGTCCATATGGTGCTGAAACGCCAGTGTCCAGATAATTGTTTACACCAGTCATCTAAAGCCCTGGTGATAATTGCACAGATGGTATATTATCACGATTATATCATGATGCGTTATTGTGCAGCCCTAAAATAAATCTCTATGGCTAATCCTTCCACTTCCCAATAGCTCATCTTGGACAGGATGGGGCCTAACCCTAGTCAGAAGAGGGCACAAGGTCACGGTATTATAGGTAATATTTTGGTCAAGAGTATGTAGACACATGTCGAATATTAAATGGCACCCTGACATAATTCATCTAATATTTGAAGATGTAAAAATGAGTGATATCATTCAGGATGTCAGCATCCCTGGGACAGCTAAGGGCCAGTACCTTGATCCAGGGTTTCGGGGTCTGGCTTCTTGATGGTGAGGTCCAGTGGGGAGTCCTGGTCGGCCATGAGAAGCTTGCTGAGGACGGGGTTCTGTGCAGAGGCAGCGGCGGCAGAAGCGGGGGGCGCGGCGGGCGAGGGCGCTTTCGGCAGGCTTTGGTCCTTGGTGCCGTTGGGCTGGGGAGTGTCCTGAGAAGAGCTGGTTTTTGAGGTATATTCAGCAGCGAACTGCCGGATCATTCGCTGCATTATCTCGCGAGCCACTAGAGGAATGTGGGGGTCCGAGAAGCTTGGGACGTCTGCTGGTGGAAAAGGGGGTGGGGGGAGGGGGGTACAAATTCAATACAAAGTCAGACTTCAATATGTGGATTCAAACAGCAGGTCCAATTTAAAATTTAAACGAGGTCTAGTGCTGACAGAAACAAAAGCATTGTATTCCCCGGACATTCCTCTGTGATTTGGTCCAGATACCCAAGTCATACTCATCCCACACTCACCAACTTGTACAATTTCAAGAAAAAGTGGACTGAACACCTGGAAATGTAAAAAAAATGAACTGAAACTCATGTCCTTGTCCTTATACACAGATCTGAAATCTCTCCCCCCCACATAGGTGGTTACTTGCACTCGTTTGTGTGTGTTTTAATGCCGAATGGGATATATGCACACGAGGGTGCTGATGTATTTCCGGCAAAATCTCAGCCAGCTTAAATCACTTCCACTATCCATACAGTGGCCCTTTTCATCAAAAATATCTCCAAAAAATAAGTCTACTGTAACTTTAATTCGCACCCCTGACCATCCGGTGGCAAGTGTACATATTAATGACATATTAATGTTTCAGCAGCTGAGTATCTGAATTTTCTTTATGTCCAATAATTGTGATGACCTTGATGATACCAGTAAAAAATAAAAAAAAAAAAACACAAAAAAAGTGGGATTGATGCGATGGAGGATGTAGGACAAACATGTAATACTGATGACGTTTATTAGCTGCTGCAAGCTGGTGTTATGTGGCAAAATGGTTTGTTCATATTTCAATTGTAATTGTCTAATTTTGTAGAATTGCATTGTTCATATTTGCCTGTTTAGGCACAATGGCCACAGTGTTTTAGTGGCCTATGCTATATCACTACAGAAAGAAAATCATTCATCTGCTTCATGTGCTATTAACATGAAAAGTGACTGTGTGGTCGCTGTCTCTGTTCACCATCTCTCTCCATGCCCGTGCAAATGCATAATATAAAAGCCCGTTATGCATATTAATCAAACATGAAAATGAACAAACGAAAATTAAACGATACGTCTTATAATCGTTAAAAACGAAAATCTATTACACATCATTTTAATTATGACAGAATTTTAGCGTTGGACGCCAGGGATGGAACGTAAATCTAGGCATAGGAGCAACGCAAATATTGGCATCGAAAATATTCTAAATGTAGAAAGTAGGGTTGGGCCAGTATCTAAATTTGCACTGTAGAATATGCTGCAAAAAATATCAAAATTATTGATAATATCTAAACATGTGATCATGAATGAGTATATGTTTATATATAGCCTATTCGGCAAGCAATACATAGGTAATGTTTGTTAAAAATGCCCTTCAAACAGTGGTGTACAGCTTACAGTCTCATATATTTGGTTCATATGTTTTTGTAAAATCTAAATTTCTGTCGCAGGGCAGAATGCGTTACAATCTAATGCACCGTGAGAATGCCCCTCCTATAGTGTGTATACAACACATGGCACAAACGGAAAAACTCCTGAAGACACAATTACAGTGTTCATTTCACCTTTTATTTCCCTAGGTTGAAACAGGAACAGGGAATGTTTACCAAATAATTACAACGAAAATGATGTCCAACAACAAAATCACAAAAAAAATTAAGATAGGAAGCTATGTTTTGGTATGTCATCACTACTTGTATATACAGGCGAACTAGCATCACTGTTTGGGAGAAGAACTTAAACAGTGACCAGTTTATGCAAGAAATCACAAGCATGTTCCTTTTGCTGGGGTCTTAGCTGTGCTCTTGGCGGTGTGTGCTTATCACTGAACTTTTCATGTTTGTTTTCTAATCTGATAACACAATTTGACCCGGTTAAACAAGAATCGACAAGAAAAAACAAAATGTATTTATTGATAATATCGATTATCTGCCCAACCCTAGTAAAAGGCAATTGTCAACATGAAACAAAGCGAAATCCCAGTCATTTCAGGCATTTTTTAAGTCCCGAAAAAGAGGAAGTTTGTTCATCCTAAGATAACGAGAAAGTCCAACACAGCCTCTGCTTGAAACCTATAGTTTGAAGCCCATCTATTTAGTGGCTGACATATGGCATGATGCTTTAATAATGCGACTAACGTCATTGACCGTTAGTCTGGGTAAGTCTTGAAGCAACGGAGTGAAAAAAAAACCCATAATTAGTTAAGTACAGTGTACGAGTGTCCGAAGTGAAACAGCTGGCTGATTCTAAGCGGAAGGGTGTGCATATAGTGGATTCTAAAAAATATTTTTTGAGATAACATACTGACAAGATCAAGTGTCTGGGCTGCCACTCTCTTTGCCATTACTAATGCAGTGCTGCTTTAATTTTGGTGTGAATCGTCTCAAAATTTGATCAGTTCCAGTTCTTTGACCTTGTCTGCAACATGCAGTCAACAACATGTCTGCAAAGGTTAAAAAAGCCTAGTGTTTATCATGTAGCGTGTGTACAGTCTCAAGCAAACCAAGCAAAATGTACAGACAAAAAGTCTAGGTAACAGATTGCTAGAATGATTCAGATAGTAACTTGTTTCTGATCAGTAAGAAACTTCATTTTGTACGCTTCAGTTGTTGATTTTTGCGAAAGCAGCTCATTTAGATCGATAACATAACATTGTGAGGACGCAAACGAGCATACAAGTCTCTAATGTCTGACTTTCTGAGTTATCGTGTTAACAGGATGAAATTTCTGAAACTATCCATGTTTTAACATCACTATGCAGCACTGCTTCAGTTTTGGGGCAATCCATCTCAAAATTTCACCACTTCCAGACCCCCATTGTGCCTGCAAAGTTTGAAAAAGATCCATAAAATACTTTTGGAGTTACTGTGTTCAAAGACCTGTGTACTGTGTTCTTCTACAGCTACCGTTTCCTTCTATTGATGTCACACAGCACAATCGCTTCATTTTTGGGGCAATTTGTCTAAAAATTAAACCAGGTGTAGATTTTCATGCATATAAAGTTTTTGTAAAGCAGTAATAAAATCAATCAAATACTTTTTGACTTATCACCATTCATAAAGTTAAATAATCACCTGCTTTAACCCTTTCTTTGATGCCCCTAACTAGCATTGCTTCAATTTTGGGGGAAGCCGTCTCAAAATTGAATCAATTACACCCCCCCATGCTTGACTGAGTTATCGTCTTAATGGGATCAAGTGTCAAAACTGCCCATTTTTTGGTTTTCACTATACGGCATAGCTTCAAATTTTAGGCGATCAGTCTCAAAATTTAAACAGCTTAAGGTTCTCACATATACAATGCCTGTACAAAGTTCAGAAAAGATCCATCAAGGGGTTTTTTGAGTGATTGGCTCACATATCAGAATGTCTGCAATTTTGGCAAAGACAGATCTGTGTATTGCCAGAAGACCAGGGAATACATTAACTATATGAATCAAGCTATGTACAGGTATAAACAAAGACTAACTACCCATGAAGGCTGGACATGAACCAGCTTGAACCAACCCAGGGAGGAGTCTTGTAAATAACCCTTCAATTTGCTGTTAAGGAAAATGACGTCAGAATATCACACCAACAATATTAAAAGGTTCATTTTTATCTTGGACCAAAAACTTGTTTGGTCAAAGCTAACGAGAAAACAGCACATCTGGCTGCAGCTGTTACTTGTGCACATCGCATCCCAACCCTCATTCTGAGACGCTATGATGCGATTTGGAGCCGCGGTGACGCCACCAAGGCGGCCTGACAGAACACTTTCCTTTCCCGTGTCAAATTCTGCTCAACAGAACCGTTACTTGCACAATTTCGGCAAACAAAATGCATCTGAATCCAAGCTTTCAGGCTGCAAAAACATCCACATTAAGGCACTCTGCCGGGAAGGAAAAGGCACTAACAGCCAAATCTGTGGGGGGGGGGGGGACGACGTGATGTCACGTCCAGCGCAAATAAGAGAGAGGCATTATCGGAGATTAACAGCGCCTACCTTTTCTGTAAAAGACAGCATTGAGGAACTCTTCCGCTTGCTTCTCGAGCCTGTTAATTTTGGACTGTTCCTGCTTGCAGATGTCTCCAGACAGTAACACTTGGCCGTTTAGGCCAACTAGGTGCTCCTGCATTAAGAGTTGAGAGAAGAATTTCTGTTAATAATTTCTTAAACATTCAAGAGTAACACCATGAAAATGTGGAGTGTCTAGCTATCATGTTTCCAAAAATAACTTCTGCAGTATAATATTAGGCCAGACATCAGAGCGCAAAAAAACAAGCCTCAAGTTCCACGCCATCAGTGAATCTTAGATAAACAGCATAGGGAGTAGCGGCCTGTGTGAAATGCTCAAGAATGACTGTGGGATTGCAATGGTCACTTTCACAACAGGCCCAACACCAGGGATTACTGCTTCCACATGGGGACCAAAAAAAGGAAACAATGAACAAACTCATTTTGACATTATAAAAAAGCAATGAATGAGGATTTGTTTTTGCAGCATGCCGCAGAGTTAACTGTACGAATGGCTCTCTGTTTGGGCCTGTGAATCAATGAGTCGACTGTTTCATGCCTCTTCCCTGACATTACCAGCAAAAAAAAAAAAAAAAAAAAACAGTATTTGAACCCACAGGGTAGGTCAAAGGTTAACTAAAAATAAGTGCCAGTCATTCAAAGATCAGATAAAATCTACTCAGGACCATTTTACGAACTACTTAAGCACTGATCAGTAACAAGTTAGCAAGAAAATTCAAAAGAAACAAACACAAGTTAGATACACACACACACAGTGTAACTTCTAATGTTGTGTTACAGGGCGAAGACCAAGATGAATACATAGAAACCAAACGATAAAGTCATGTGCATCCTGATTAACAGCCTGGTGCTATGATTATTTGGGTGATGGATGCAGTCATCAAAGCCCCCTAAAATCAATTACAATTCGAGATTACGAACACCTATAAAGTGCAAAGTGAACGTATGGTGATGCCAGAATGCACATGAACAAAGACAGGGCAGTGGGATAGAAAATGAGGAAATCATAATATTTAAGCTCTGAAATTTCACTGACGGTCTGTGAAATTTAGATGTGCTGATTTACTCAAATCACTAACAATAATGGCCTGGTGTTTATCATGTAGCACGTTTTTGTCACAGGCAAACCATCCAAAATGTAGAGTGATTCGGCTGTAACTTGTTTCTGATCAGCAGGAAACTTGATTTTGAACATTTCGATCGATTGTTGGTTTTTGCGAAAGTTAGTCCGTCTAAAGCAGCTGTTTCAGAAAGACACAATGTAACATTGTGAGCCTGAGTCTGTCCCAGAGTTTTACGATGCAGCTGGTCAATTTAAACTGACAAAGGTGAAATTGTTCTCTTTTATATCCAACACTTGATGCAAAAGGGGGGTTTATGCATAAAAATTTTGTGCGATCCACCCCCTCCCTCACCCAAGAATATATGTACAGATGATTTTATGTAATGAAACTACAGCTTAACTCTAAGTTCTCTGAGCAAAGTCCCTTAAGCTACGCCCAAGACCATCATTAATGTCTTATTACACAGCATTAAAATAAAAGAGCTTCAGCTGATGGGAACATTGAATTTTTGAATGTCTCGCACTTCACGCATTCATGATCAACATAAACACAAACATGGGTGATGGATTCCTAATTGTATAATTACTCCTGTGCTTCAGTCATATGATTTCCAAGGGATTAGAGGGCCTACGGAGAGACCCTGAAGAAAAACACAAAGTATTCTGTGACGTGATGTGATGCTACTGGGCGGCAAGAAGCTAATGTATTGAAAGAACAGTGCATGGTAAACTAGGGAGGGCGTGTGGCTCAGCGGACTGGCTCACCGAGCCTGTGACTGGAAGGTCACTGGTTCGAGCCCCAATCCCAGCAATATAGTCACATCTCCGCTGGGCCCATAAGTAAGGCCTTTAATGTCCAAAAAAGGTCCAGAATCTTCAATCATACTGGAAAGAATAAATCTTGAAGAAAATCTCTCACACTCACACACACACACAGGTTCTGACACCTCTATAATTCTGACACCTGGGAGGGAGGCAGACCCCAGAAGTCTATGAACAACTGCTGAAAAAACAGGCTGCTGTCCTTCTATTATTATCTCAGTCTTTCACTAACTGTGTTACACCCACACAGCAGCACACAAACTGTCTGTCTGTGCACACGCATGCATGCGAGGAGGGAGGCACCTCTGTGTATGAATTTCTACATCTGTCAATTTCTCCCTACAGAAACCATTTCATATATGAATAAACGCAAGCTGCAGTTTATCCTGGACAACAATATCCACCAGGATTTCTTTGTGTGCCTATTGGCTGCAGAATGCTGGTGATGATTGACAGCACGTGCACCTATGAGGGGTAGGAGCTGACAGTGACGACCCACCCACAAAATGAATGAAAAGGTGACCAAAGGTAACCCCCCCCCCCCACCAACAGATTCCTAGGCTGCTCACTGCCTCTCTCTCGCTGGCTCTCTCCCCCCCCCCAGATTGTGTAAAGAGATGAGAGGCGTGCATTTCCATGGCCTGGGAGAAAATATCTTGTTGCTAAGTAATCTTGACTGTCAAAAAAAAGGGGAAATCATTTATCAGGCCTTATTGTCCTTTGAAAGGGAATAATGTACAGTTTTTAACAATTCTGAAGTGCACGGTTTTCGAAACGTGACTGTCGCCATCTCACCTTTACTTCTCCGACACACTGATGGGACACTCATGCACAACAAACAAGACACAAAGTTTGGTTTTAAGAGCTCTGCTCATAAAGCAAAAACCACCAACATTCTTCAAGGACATCTTTTCCAAAGGAAAACTGAGGGAAGAGGAATTTTGTAGAAATTACCTTCACCTTCTCTCGTCTCAAGCAGCAGAAAAGACAATTTTCATCAAACGACCAGTCTGACACGCCTTCGGGCTCGCAATCTGCGGATTCCAGAAGAACAGGGACACGTTTGAGAAGTGTTATGAGACGTGTTGATAGTGGAGACACTAGCTAAAGAGAAAAATGTATCACAGTGCAGCTGCATAGCAAGTGCAATTCATGATGAAATGCAAACACCCAAGACACTACCAAATATCGGAGGGGGAAAAAAAAAAAAAAAACACCTCGACGCACACCTTTAATTTGTTTAATGATCTGGCTTGAGAAGCCAAGGAACACCTGAAAACCTTCATCTCTCTACCAGGATAACAAGCTGGTAAAAAGGCATGGTATAACAATTCCTGGAGTTGTGACAGATGAAGTCAACATCACGGCTTCATTGCATCGTTTCCTACCAACCTATAAAAAGCAACTACAGAGCAAAACGCGTTAATAAAGAGCTCCCGAAATCACGCAGTACAAGATGGAAATTGTATTTCACGAAGACAAAACCACGAATACGAAAAGGCTGCGATGCCACTTAAAATGAGACGATCTAGCTCCTTATCACCTTGAAACCACACAATCAATCGGGCTATATGTACACAAAAGGGCTCTATTTACAGGCAGCTATAATCGACAAAAACTTCATGTCTGGACTGTTGCCATGGCAATCTTTTTTTTTTTTAACAGTAGTCCTTCAGGGACCTTTGTTTCAACATACATCAGTATTTTCTCCAATGTTCAGCAAGCTACAGTGCCTGAGCAGTGGACAGTCTATAAATTTTGACCAAAAGAATTCCCATCATTACAGAACGTAAATACTCAAGCTATACCACGCACTAATCTAACTGAATATTTTTAATATCAAAGAAGCAGACTATCAGCCAATATGAAATTTATACATACATACATATACATGCACACACACAAACACACACATATTTATATTATATATAAATAAAATAAACCTCCCACCCCACCACCCCAAAGTTATTAAAGTACAAAGGGTTAGGTGGTGGCTGCACTTCTGGAAACCAAAATAGGAAAAAATGCTTACTGCATTATTAATATAGTAATATATTAACATAGTAATGTATTAATTAATATAGTAATACAGCACACACTGAGGAAAGCTTAGTTCTGAAATGTCTGTGTTACATTCACGTTTAGAAAGGATTATTATTATTATTATTATCATCATCATCATTGTAAAGCTTCCCGAGTTGGGACTAATTGTCAATCTGATCATTTTAGTATTGTTGACAAACCAATGATGACTAAGCATCTGAGACTGTAGGGCACAGTGTTTGTACGAACTTTTCTAGACTTTAATACTATACAGCGCCATAATTAATTACTATTAATCATTTCAATCCGGAACTTAAAAGAAATTATTCTGAACCGTTAGGTTGGGAAACATTACTCAAGCGATTCTTGACCGACTGGCATTTTATCGTTTAAATGTTATCTGCGTTATTTAAAGCACAGTTTACATCAATGCTTGACATAAAGCGAAGCAAACATTGGGGCAATTTTATTATGGTTTTACTTTTTCATAAGACGCGATAAAACCATGCAGACGGCACAAACCAAAAGTACCCATTTCAGGGGGGGTATGACATAAACACTGATTAGAGGCAGATGGCCCACACTGGGCGACATACATCTAATGAACTTGGGTATGACTTCAAACTTGATGTATGTAGACTTTACGATGATCTAGGCTACAACACAAGTTAACATACAATTCGCACTGTGAGGTGTTCACACTAAATTTCTCATTGACAAAAATTTGTCACAAGACTGAGACAACGTTCATTTTTTAACCTCTCTCACAAAGTGATGCAGGACCACCGTTTTGGAGTCCTGATTCTTTCACATTGGTGATCTTACATCTGGGACAGGCAAAAATCGCAGTGTACACCCATCTTAACACGAAAAGCTCTGGAGTTTTCCAATCTTAAGGTTTGCCCTCTGAGCTAAACCAAACCATTTACTAAAATGATTAGCTAATAGCAATACCTTTATTCTTCTAATCCAATATCACAAGGCACTTTGCAGAAAGTTCCGGATAAGACCAGATCCAACTTTGTTGCTAAAAAATTATTTTAAAAAAATCAGGACTCCATGTTTTGAAACTCAAAGCATAACTGCAAATTTATAAACAGTAACATATCTGATCACATACATCCCAAAAACTTGTTTTATTGTTGCAAATAAATGTAAGGTAAACTAAATAAGATCACAAATAAGCATTGTCGTTATGTGTCCGTCTGCTGCACACTGACTGACACATTGTGCAAAAAGATTCCATTATTGGGGAACTATTTTGCAAGCATCTGCACTTATGTAGACTATTTTTGAGGAAAATACGGAATTTGATACATTTAGGCCTATGTATAAATATATGTATCCATTTACATTTGTGCACGGCACACGCACAGCTCTCTGTCCGATTTCAAGGATTGTTTCGGATACTGATCACAGATGTTCCACGGGAGAACTGGTACCTCTTTATTCAAGATGAACATCGACTCGTTGTGTTTATGGTCTTTCTTACTATAAAGGAGGAGAAGAATAAGAATATATATTTTTGCCAAGTGAATGAAATTCTTCTTCGCTAGTCTACAGAGGACACCGTTATATTCTAGGCTACCGGAATTTCATATTTCCATCTCTCATTCTACTAACGGTCTGCGTTGCAGAATCTGGGCCTGCTTTGATTGACGGTATTGTTTTAAATAACATAATATTGACATATTTCTGGATGTAAAACAAAAACAAACCATTATAAAATGTATTGTCTGAATGCATGACTAAAAATTACTCAGACTAACCAGGTTTCCTGCCACCAATCCCTGCTTAGGGTTATTAACTGTAATAAAGCACAAAGGAGACAATTCCACTTCCAGGACGGTATAAATGTGCAGGTGGGCGGGAAAGGACCCCCTTAAAAGGCACCAATGAATTCCAATCCCAAGTTTGGTGCCATGCTGGTTCACATTCTGCTAGAGCTTCTGTATGAACCTAGTACCCTACTCCATATGAACCTAGTACCCTACTCCTGCCATTATATAGATAAACAAACTGCTTCAGTAGAAGCAACTTAGTGTTAAGCTTTACATTTTCACATAGAGAGCATGGCTCCCATGTAGAGCTTCAGGTGCCAGTGCTGCAGAGAAATGGACATTAAAGCTAAATAAACCATCTCCATTTAATTTTTTTCTTCATTATCATCCAAATAACAGACCTGAAAGCAAATTTTCCTCAACTCATTCTAATTCCAATAGAATCAGAGATTAATTCAATGTCATCCCTCCCATGAGAGAAAACTGTACGAGTTTTATAAGTTAATGACTGTGCCAAGACGCCGTGGCGGTTCTCCTGGAGCGAGACACCATTCACAAGCAGAACGAGATGCCTCGTGTTCGATCGAGACCCTCCGCGCAGTTAAGTAGCAATAACTTGGCGCGCTGGAGGGAGCAGAGCCATCACAGATAACGCGAGTGCCGCCGCGCGGCAGCGATCCTGTCGACATTTGGGTAAATTAAGTGACACCGCAATTACCAGCCATTACAAAGCAGCTGTTGTGTTTTGGAAACTCAGAAGAGGGGAAGCAGGCTTGCTGACAAGTGACGCTTACTGTCACTGAGGTCACGTCCACGCCAGCCTCGCATTCACCAAAAATAAACATGCAAACCGGTAAAAGAGCAGGCTGAGGTACCAGCAGGGCCGCGCTGCCTTCCGAAGGCAAAGAATCGCCTGCAAATCTGCTGCACTGCTCTGCTCGAGTTGCTATTTGACTTGTCACTTGTCTGTAATTTTTAAAGCATTAACCTCGTCTATTTCAAACTTCATCAATAACTATTACAGTTAAAACATTCTAAACAGGATGCCTGAAATTAGCTTTTGATACGGCTTGACTTTACCAAAAACCCTTTTTAAAGGATCAGTGAAATGGCATCATCGCCTAAAGGATAAATAAAACGTGTTTGATAGATCGGCAATTTTTGCATGAAGCATGCAGGTGGATCTTCACCTGTAAGTAGAAACATCAGTCGGCCCAGTATGTGCCATACGACGCCTTCTATAGATCTGATATGAAACATTTAAAAAAAAAATAATAATAATTCTTTTGTCGTATTTCCAATATTTGAGCTGACTACTGTCTGCACTGAGCTCTGCTGAAATGAACCTGTTGACTTCACCTAAAAGCCTCTTCTTGCCGTTTACCCTGTAACACTGCTAAAGATTTCCACAAAACCTGCTGTTAAAAGAACCTCCACCGCTGACAACCCGCAACACCAAGATTCCACACCGCGCGGCAGACAGGAGACACAGGCGCTAAACCCACACACTAATTTACCATAAACCGTCACTCGCGGGATGACTTATCTCCCTTCTGCTTGGTTATTCCACTGGTTCTCAGCAGGTTTAACCAGACTGTGATTGACGATGGCAGCTCATCCCTTCCATCACTAATGGAGGACCTGCTGTCCTGCTAGTGTCAGACCAAAGGTTCTGCCCATAAATGAAATCGGAATGCAGGTCATCTCCAAAGTAAAGCTGAATGTTTTATATATATATATATTTTTGTGTGTGTGTGTGTGTGTGTGTGTGTGTGTGTGTGTGTTTAAAAAAAAGGCTTCCTCACCTTGAAAAAGGGTTAGATCTTTTATGAGTCCTGGCCCAAAGAGTCCTTCCAAGATGCTCTCAAACCCTGCAGACAGAGAGGGGAAAAGACAACTTGAACTACTACTTGAGATTAGATGTGAACCTTACAATGCTCATAAATCCATTAACAGTCATAATCAACCCGTGGATTCTCATAATTCTTAGCAATGGTGGGGGGGGGGGGTCAGGTTCAGGCTCCGAATCTCTTCAGAGCCTAAGGTACATACTTATTTTTGAGGGTGGAAAAATCATTAAATTATTTCTTTTATATTCAAATGTGCATATTATACATATATCAAAGGAAAAATGCCATTCTATAAACACCCAATACTTGGCTTTTCATCCCCCACACCTCTTTACCCTCCCCCCCCCCAAAGCAAATCACCTCCTTTGCCTAATATAATAGCATGCACCAATGTCACTCACTTTTTATTAACTGTAAATACTGGATTCGGCTGTTGCTTAGCAACCACGTTGAGCAACACGAGTACATATGGTAGAGGCTTGCACAAAAAGAACAGTTAAGTGAGCACAGTTAAAAAAAAAAGAAGAACCAATCAGATTGGGGGTGGGGTTTATTCCTCCAATTTGAGCAAACCAACTGAGGACAGGAAAGTTGTGCTCGATGGAGATGGTTAGGCTGGGGTTAAGGGACGTGTTCAAAATTTTACCCATCAAAAAAATCCCTTTGCTCCTCTTCAAACCTGTAACGTCGAGGTCTGGCTCTTTCCACTGGCCGACAAACTAAACCCGACTCTTTTTTTAACACTCGCAAACCTCTCACACTGCACACATTTCCACCCAAGGAAAGCACAACAGCATTTTTTCTTTCCAATGCTATATCAATGAATAACCGATCCAACTAAATCTTGCTGGGGTAAATTCAGCAGGATCTTTATTTATGCACCAGCTCAAGACACAACAAAAACCACTGACACAAGATCAGTTAATACAAATCCTGAATTATTTCCCTTGTAGCTCTTCCATTCTGGGCACATTAAAATGATGGAGGTCTTTCCCACGATTGGACGAGGTCAGTGATCCCTATTACAGGACAAACTGCTCCTAAGCCTCCAATGGAAGAAGTTTTTATTCTCCTGCTCTGACACAGGGAATCTCACTGTCTCATAATAATCATCTTTTTAAACAAGCGAGGGACTATGTTTGGCAAAAAAAAAAAAAAAAGCCAAAATTGTATGTGAAGGACCAATGGAAAAATTTCCATTTCTACAGTTTGTTAAATGAACAACCAGAAGGAACAGACCTCACTTGTACTCTCAAATGAATTGAAACACAAAGACAAAGCATCTGTTGAAATAAAAAGGCTACTGGTCCAACATGCCAAAAACCATTCCGCAATCCATTCCGCAATCCATTCCGCAGGTCCATCGCTTCAGCGCTTTAACGTTCCCTACAACCATCCAAAGTGGACCAAAAAAAATTTATTGGCAATGCTTTGGGTAAATTTTGTATCCGACATGTTTTTTGGATGGTCACTTAACGTACTGAGAGACGCGCCCCCCCAACCAAATATTTAATTTGGATTCATTCACCCCCCCCCCCAATTAAACAGACCTTTGCATTTAAATTATTAAGCTGACTTCTCCCCCCATGTCATGCTCTCCCCTACACCGTGAATACAGACATTAATGAGCTATTTTGATATATACAGTTTCCTTCTCACATCTGAGGAACAGAAATTGTTTTGGTGGCTGGTAAATCTGCAAGAACAAAGACATACAAAATCTGACATGAACAATCCAATTACTCACTCATGATGCTGCATTTTGTAATTACAGCCGGTTTTTTACTGAAGCAACCCAGGCTAACGGCACCCCCTGCCTGGATTTGGACGGGATTTTCAGCTTGGTCCTTGAGGTGGTAAAGTATTTAAAGATTTACTCCACGTTAAATTAACGATTCAGAAACGCAGGGTTCCGTTTCCCCTTTACCATGATTCTGAAAACACGCCCTCCCTGCCACTACACGGACTCACTGAGCGGGACCCGCACACGCCGACCTGCACGCGAGGCCACGGAGACCCAGTGCACCACCCACACCCAGAGCCCGCAGGAGCCGTCAAGGTCCCGCACGCTAGGCCGCAGACACCCAGTGCGCCACCCACACCCAGAGCCTGCAGGAGCCGTCAAAGACCCACATTTCAAGGTCTTCAGAAGGGAAAAAAATTATGAGAAACAATATAACGGCTTTCAAATTAAACAAAAAAGACGGACAGTGCGGCTGTGATCCTTCTCTGTCGCCTTCTCTTTTGTATCATTAGCCTGTTATTATTTTTCGTTTCCTTAATGCGCTCGCAGTGCAAACTGATCCGTAGACAGTGGCAGCGTAAACACTGCATCCCACTAAACACGGCACCAGCATCCGGCCAATTACTGCAAATTAAAGAGCCGTGAGACTTTATCTGGCTTTGAAGGGACGGTTTAAAGGCTCAGGAATCGAAGGGGCTCTAGAAGTCAACTGTGACCTTAATGCAAAATGGCAGCTCTGTCAGCAAAGCCCACATGCCTCGACTTCAGAGGCGGAGCCGGTAAAACCGGTTATGTTGGACCGCGGGTTAACCAGGCAGTGATGTCAACCAAACCACATTACGGCAACAACTTCTTAGCCACATCAAAAGATACAAGGCATCTTGGATAAAGGGCTCAGCCAAATACAGAGATTGCAGCGGACATTTCAAAATGATCCTACAGCGAGTGATGGATGCAATCAGGGAGCCAAGTTGACACTGAGCAAGTGGAAAATGCCACAGAACCTCGCACCACTTTCGGAATGGGGGGGGGGGGGTGCAGTTAAACAGCCTTTTGCTAAAGCCCTGAAGAGTCCTGAAGTATTTTTTATACTAATAAAACTTGGCCACTTTGAAGGAGAAGCCAGGCCAAATGTCACAGACAAACTTGGAATCACAAGCGTCGAGTATTTTAATTTAGTCTTCACGCCTTTTCTGAGGTTTCCGATCAACATCCGATCTACGAAAGTGGAAACGGAGACGGGAGAAGGACACAGAAGACGGTCACAGCAAGGAAGTGTGACCTGCTGAGAAAACACAGGGAAAAAAGGCAGATTTCCGCACTGCCTAAGGACTAAATGTGCCCACAGCCTTGGAGAATCACTGCACACGCTGGCTTTCCCCCCCCCCCAGCAGACACCAAGCGGACGAGCTTTGGGATGATAAGAATATATTCACCAAAAATATAAAAGATACACTTTTCGGGATGTGAAAATCACTACTGTCTATGCATTTCGGACCAATTAATTATAATTTTTCAGAATGACGGAAGTAAAGTAAATGAATGAAGTTATTCTTTCATTCTTGTTATTATAACAAGTTAACTGCTAACATAACCTAAAGTAACTTTCGTTAACACACAAAATGCAACTAGTGTTTTAAAAGGATTTCTCTCTTGTAACGTGGACGCTAGTTCTGCTGGATCTGTAACAGGACGTTAAACTTCATGGATTATTATGACAAAAGGCCAGTATACACAGGTATGCTCCCTGACCAGACTAAGAGCAGGCAGTAGAGGATGTGCGAGGAGACAGTCACTGAATACGCTTCGTCTTTTGAAATTTATCAAACCTTTGGTAAGACCAAGTCAAAATGCTGTATTTGTATACAATGTGTACTCAACACATTTTGACACACGTGTACTAGACACCGAAGAATGAAATGAGATGACTGGAAAAGTGTCATGCAACACAGACACAAGTTCTGGGTGACTTCAGCTGGTGGGGGGGAATAACAATCAGTAGGCTGTTGGGAGGGGGGGGGGGGG
>JAODJU010000041.1:3621108-3634636 GCA_026776725.1 Gnathonemus echidnorhynchus
GGGGGGGGGGGGGGCGGGGGGGGGGACCACACTCCAGACATTAAACAAAAGCATGACCTTACACTTTACATTTTTTTTCTCCCTCCCTCAAATTCACGTGCTCACAAAGCTTATTACTAAAGGAGCTTTCGGCATGAATGGTAGGTGAAACAAAGGATATTTGTGGGTCACGCTTGGAAATAATAGTGTAGTCAAAAGCAGGAGACGCTGTTAACGAGTATAGTCTGGCTCTTTTGGGGGGGGGGGGGGGGGGGGGAGACAACGACACTAGGCTACAACAGAAAAGTAAATCTGGCAGGAGTTCATGACAATATCTACCTTTAATTCCTTTGCTAGTATAAGAGTGCACAAAAATATAAAATGCAATAACCAGCGGCCTATACATGTATAATTGTAAATACAGGTTCACTGAACCTGATTGGAGATAATTTATTGACAAGCCCCAGAAGACCATATTTTGCATTTTGATGACATACAATTTAAACCAAGTCAAGTCCAAAAAAAGAAATCCTGAAAGCTGTCTGACGGTTTTAGCACCTACAAGCATTAACATTACCTCATTTTAAAAACAAGAGGATATGGAATTTTAAGTTTTCAATCAATAAAAACGTCTTTGCAAATGTGACGCATCTGCAAGACTGAGCGGTTTAACGTTCCTTTAATTTAAACAAAACGTTACACGTAACCTTGTGAATTACAACACGTTAAGTATCACACAGCCTCGACGAAAGACGACAAACGATACGGAGGGAGCTCCTGTGGAAGCGGATCGGGTTTTAAACGGAGAAGATCGATATGCCTTTTAGTGGGACTGTGTAGTCTTCACTTCTTAACCCTCACGGAGACGCTGTATGGCCTTATTTGAATTAAAACTGATCCCGTTTCATTAAATCATATTAGAGCAAATCACATATTGTTACATTAAGAGCAGATTTAAAGATACAGCAACTATGTGTCAATCTATATATCAGGGCTGGCCCTTTTTCGCAATATGTGTACGACGGGCATTAATAAAAAATAAATCAAGATCAATACAAAGGGCAGATACATTGTAACAGCATAAACTGGGAGACAAAAACGGGGACAAATTAAGTTTTTCTTTGGGGGGGGGACACTGTAGTGGACAGAGAGACCGTTTACGGTGTCTGAGGAAGAGAGTTTCGCAGTTAAAATACGGAAATCTCGTCCAAAAACAAATCATCATCTTCTCTGGACCTAATGCGCAATGAGACTGGGCCATTTTATCCGGACTCGCGTCCCGGGAGATCACAGCCAGGAGGAGCATAATCTGTAAATAACACCGAATATGACAGATTTAACCGGATTAAACGGGGACAGACAGCTAATGAAAAAGGCAAAAAGGGGGGAGGGGGGATTTGTTACGGCAAGACAGACGGGCAAATGTACAAGACATCCTAAAACGCAATTTAAAAACCTCGCAGTGTAGAAGCGATACCCTCTAAATAACCCGATTTCAATTTTTCTGGCTATACTGTCTTTCTTGGGACCGCCTGCTGCTTGCTTATCGATCAATTTCATTAATACGCAAAAGATCATTTTAAGTAATTAGATACATATTGCCAGCACGACAATTTCACAGGGGAGCCAAATCAGCAAGCTACATTAAGTCAAAAACGTATCAAAACGATTACTAACTAGCTGACCAACCCGATCCAAGTTTGCGCCAGCTAACTAGACTATATGGTGTCGGTTAAATTAAAGCAGGTTGTTTTAATAAGCCATGGTGCTCAGCGCAGCCGCTGCGTCTCACTGGCAGCTCGTCAATCTCGTTTTTCATTGTGTCATCTCCGCCCCCGTCCCTAAAATACCAAATATATTTCAGTGACATTTCCCCCATTGCAGCAATGCGCGCTCCCTGCGCGCCGCACGGAACCCGGCTCCGTTACTGAAGGAACGCGCATCGCGGCCCCCAAGCAGGAAACACAGCAAAACCAAAAAAGTGGTGCGCGCACCCCGGCGGAGCATTGGACCCTCATTGGCTAAAGCTCGGTCCCCGCTGGTCACGTGACGCGCTTTCCGTACAATAAATAAACAAAAAACTGTTAATTATTCTTGTTTAATAGTGATTCTTGGGGGGATTGGTGTTAAATATGCCAACAGGCCGCCTTCAACCGCAAAACGAGAAAGTTCACAATGAATAAAGGACATGACAATGGTCGCGAAAGCGAATCTGAAAGCACTGTGCTGAAAAACAAGCTGCATTTTTGGGTATGTGCGGAGGGAGGCGAACTGCTTGAAGTAACAGCTGCGCGAGACAAAAAACCAGCTCCGTACTGCTCCTGACTGTTCAAGAGAATTTTCGGAGGAACCGACACAAAATGTATAATACCTCCACAAATACCGAACCCCGAGAAACGACAGTCGGTTCTGCATGCAATGTGAAAAGAGCTTACCTACACAGTGAATGAGTTTATGCCGCCACGAGTCAAGTTCCTGCCGAAAGCCGCGCCTCTCGATCGTGCATTGCTGCCTTTTGCACAGACTCGCCATTTTCTATCGGCCCCTCCCGCGGCCGCGCACGTTCTGCTGGGTGCTTCCCAGCGCGCACGTCATCGCCACTTTTTTGTGTGTGCATGGGTGGAGTATTTGGAGACGCTTCTGCGGCATCTTGACCGTCAGCCCGCCCACCAGAATAAATATCTTGTTTTTGGCTGCTAAAAACTGTCTGGTTTTAGTCTTTGAAAAGCAAACGTAATTCACTAATGTTCAAAAAAGCCAAACTCCAAGTAACAATATGACTTCCAACTGTTTTAGTAAGTGCTGCAAATTTAGGATATTTTTGTGGCTGCACACTAGCCTACGACTTGATATGTAGATTTGCTGCAGTAAGCGTGCATTATCTTACACATATCTCGTATGATAATACGGTACCCCAACTCAACTTTTGTATCATGTTTTGCTTATTAACAATTAAAGGGTTAATTACGTGCCCCAGTTCTATTCGATGAAGTATCCAAAATCCTGGCGCTCCGACGCCACGAAGCATATAAAGCACATATCCGCAATCAGTTTTAACCCCTTTAGCTCCGAGTTGCATCGCGGGTTCATAGCGCCGTACTGTGAAATGACCCTAGACACAAAAAAGCTTCCAGTGAAACTGAAACAGGCATCTAGCCAAATTATCTCCATCATGCCAATGCAATAATTTGGTTTATAGTAAAATAAACACACATGCCATAGATAGATAGATAGATAGATAATTTTGTTATATGTGACAAAATTTTAAGCTAAAAGGCTAAAAAACCTCAAATCAGGTATCTGCTACAATGCTACAATTACATTGTAATTGATTAAATGATTCATTTATTAAATCATTTATTAAATACTACGCTTAGAATAAACAAAAGGAACAAGATCATTTTAAAACATTTGCTATCTCAGTAACATTACGTACTGGCACAGCTGCGGAATCATTGGTATGTACTTCATTTTAACTGCTTATGCGTAAATATTCAAGTATAAATGAAGGGAAAAAAACACTGCAATCTGTGAACGTAAATCACGTTGGATAAAATCCCTTAGCTATGCAGATTAAATGAATAACTAAACTCACAAATAGCTGTTTTTAAAAAAAAAACATGACAGACCCTCCTTGTGAGCCTGATCAGCATTAGAGGCTGGAATATGGATGGACAAAATACCCTAGCAATGTAACGAGTTCAGTATAATAAACTTATAATACAACAAAATAAGATACAATATAAAATAATACATATAAAATGGGGGCCAGTATGTGGCTCAACAGGCTAAACCCCTATCTGTGATCAGAATGTCAGCAGTTCAAGCCCAGCCTCTGCAGAATGTTGCATGTGTGGGTCCTTGAGTGAGGCCCTTAACCCCCAGCTCCATGGGAGCCACTGCAGGGGGCTGCCCTTCACTGCCAGGCTCGCTCTCACCTATGTGTGGGTCATAGAGGGCAAGATAGGGGGGCGAAAAAAGAATTTCTCCACAGGGATCAATAAAGCATCATTATCGTAATGCAATGCACCTGCACCAAAAAAATTGTAGCATATTTTTTTTTAGGTCAGTTCCATTGTATGGATGCGGTAAGGTGAGGAATGACGAGTTTGATCAGGCTGAAAACTCCACACTGCTAGTCCACACAGCTGCACTGCAGCTATGATTCTCTCTTTAACAGGCTGAATAGTCTATTTTCTCCTCCCACAGTTAAAAAAATGTTCTGTTCAGGTGGACTGGTGATTCTTGAGTGCCCATTATGAGTAATGACCGTGTTCATCCAGTCGAGGCCTGTCGCCTTACTGAGGGGGTACCCTGTGACCCCTAGGATAGACTCGGAAACGATGGTGGTGGCATGTTATTAAATGGATTAACAAACCATTTTATTAAACATCATTCCAACTATTAGATCAGATTCACTGAATCTCATAATGTACAAGTCTAGATATTAGCTTAATATCTGATATATGCTTATATTTTGAAATCACAACTTGGAATTGAATCAGTCTGTTGAATTGTATCACATTATATTATTCATATTATGTATATTGTGTCATTTTCACTGCCCAAATTTTGTCTGCATGTCTATCTGCTATTCGCTATTGTTGCATATTTTATTCTGAGATCATTAAAAGCATATCCCTAAACTAGCATCCTTTGTTTCTTGCAGCATGTAGTGTACAGTAAGCCTCATTTAAGTTTCTCATATAGTGTATGTTATTTGACATTTATGATGTAAAACTGCCCAAAACTTCCAGCACTTACTGGTTATGTGTCTGTGTTGACCTTTGTCTGTTGCTTAATGCACTGAATCTATTGTCATACACTGGCAGTGCATCTGCCCAAACATGTGTGTGTGTGTTTGTGTGTAAATGCAAGTAATTTATTTTGCAAAAAAACTTTCAATAAAAAATAGACTGCAAACCATTTAAATTCCTTCCATCCAGGCAGTTGAAGAAAAATGTATAATCTCCCTGGCAAATAGATAGATATGCTATATTTTTACATCTTCAATGCAATACAATAAAAACTGAAGTATTCATAATTCATTTTATGATTTATTAAAGTGAGCATATTTCACGTAGGGAAAAATATATATTTTATTCTAAATATAAATCAGTGGAATTTTATAGGCCGCACAGGAGTTTAAGAAATATCTGTGATAAAATTTCAGCAGCTTTCACAGATGAGCTGGTAGAAATGGATTTGAGCGGTGGTAAAATCTTTACAGCTTACCATTGGGTTGCTTATGGGAGAAATAAATCAGCTTTCATAAAAAGAGCAAAACACATTGGGTAAATTGGCGCGTGGGGTTGCGTTACATCGCGAACCGTGAACCAGTCCGTGAACCTTGCACTTTATTCCTGTGCTGGGACCAAAACAGCGCAAAACAGCAAAGACAAACGATTCAACACAAAGCACTCCATATGATTAAACGGGCAAACTAATAACTGCATCTAAACACAACTGACGTCGGTCAAAAGTGTTTATACATCGGTGCTAAAAGACAAAACAGGGAAATGAATGGGACGTATTGGGCGGCAATGAGGTTCCCGACTAATAATCGTGCATTCTTTTCAGCTCACATTGCGAAAATAAGAGATCCACATGATTCTGCGAAAGTGAACTTATGAAAGGGCCCCTAATTATTTATTCAATGGCGAAGAAACCGCGCGGCAGATCGTTCCTGTTACTGTGGCAACATTCCACGAGCCAACGCGCCAGATAGGAGCAGCGCCGGTTGGTGCACGTGGCTCCGCGCGCTGACTCCTGCTCCTTCCACCGGGTCACAACAAACGATCTTAGACGGCAAAATGTGTTGGAAACAAAATTTAGAACCAACACCATATAGTTTCACTGGAAATCAATTAAAACACCGATCGCAGTTAGAAATGGCAGTAGCTGAAGGCAGTTGGCATTTAAACACTGGGGGCAAGACTGAAGATTCAAAACACTGTAGATAAATTAGAAAACATTTTTAAAACAATGCCATAAGCATACAAAAATATAAAATAATACTTTTTTTTTTTTGTTCAGGGCAAGTGATGAATGGAGATGTCGAATCCTTGAGTGAGTTAAATACAACGGTCAACATGAAAAGTCAACACATTTTTGCAGTTCAGGGATCAGTGATGAGACATACAGATATCCCCTTAGGCATATCAGGAAGGCAGATGAGAGACACCCAGGAGGGATGCTGGCAATAGGCTTGGGGGGAATTATGGTATCACCGGATATGGCTATATATCCCCCCTCTCATCAAAATTTATCTGGAAATGTCGGAATAGTGGTGAATTAAAAATACCGTCAAATACCATATACCGTGGTATAATGATGGTAAGACAGTATTAGAAATTAAATACCGCAAAGTCTAGTGCTGGTTGGGGTTGCGGAGGTAACACTTCTTTGCTAATTTTATTGCTGCTGAATAGCAGAACAACAGATTTCCGAGGCACTGCACATCATTGGCGGGTGTCAGGGAGCTCTGGTAGGTGGGATGTCTGCACATATTCACTGATAGCATAGTGAGGATGACAAGAGCAAAGCCTCTTGGTTTTTGTTACAACAGGAGCAAATTATCTAAACATATTCATGCATTATATTAGCAGATGGGGACAATAGGTAGCATAAGTAAATAAGTTTATAAACCTACTATTGCACCCCTGAATGAGGTACTTAAATTGAATGACTCCGCTAAAATATCTTCTATGTAAATGTAATTCCCTATCAATGTTGACAGTGGTATGTAGATGTTTATATAATGTTCACAACCTGTTTGGTCTCATCAGACACCATAGGTTACATCAAATATTTCGTTATTTTAAGGTTATATTCACTGTACTTGACATGTTACAAAAAGAAACACTTCATCAATATTTTGAGAGTTTTTTTCCTTTAAATGTATCAGCTGTTACAAGTAATAATCCTTGAGCCTTCTATTAGCATTGTGTTAAAATGGCTCCAAGGATAAAAGAGTAATATTACTTTGCAGTTTGTCATTAGATCTTGGAAGACACATGCGGAGCATTCGTGGAGGATTTCCTCTGTGACCTAAATGAGTTTCTGTGACACACAAAATAAAGCAGATGATTGAGGAACAAGCTCAGGAAGTTTTATAGTCAGAAATTTACTTCAGCGCAGTAAAATAAAATCTATAAAATAAGACATGCCTTCACCCTTATCACCCTAACACACAGGGCTCATAGAAAACCACCACATCACACTGCTAAGTTCATTTCTCGATCTATAGACCGGTATTCCAGCACATGTGAAGGAGGTCTCCACAGTCTGTTTTCTAATCCCGATTGAAGACCTGTTAGGCCTCCTTAAGCCTAGCCTACGATAAACAAGACTGCTGATGCAACCGTATACGCTGGTGTTTTGTCTGTGCTTATGTCGATCACATGTCAGCAGCTGGGTTTTTTATTTTTGGCAAAGTGCTCTGGAGTGACAGTCAACAAGTGGATGGGCATGAGGTTTGGATTGCTTTCACTGTCTATGAGTGACATAAACACAAGATCTCTTCTCTAGCTTCTCTAGTACCTTGACCGTCATCAGCACACTAATTCCACATCCATATCCTTAACCCCCGAAATCAAAGGTCAACAGTGACACTCCAGCTGGGCCAGAGCCAGAGATATTGCTCTCAGCAAGACATGCCAACAACTCAAGGCTATTTTGGCGATTGCAGCACGACATTTTATTGCCAGAAGGCACCCTTATCCGTGTGAAAGCACAAATCAAAGGTTGATGAGTTCAAAAAACACAAGGATGAGTCCCAGCAGCACAGGAACCCAGGAAACTGCCTTCGGGGAATTTGGGTGACCTTCAAGCCCAACGCACGCTGTAGCTAATGAACCACAATCATTCCAGCACACGACCAGCAATGGCGCATCAAAGCTATGCTCAAGTGAACACTGACTTCATCCGCTGATTATGGCAAAATATTTTGAAAAGGGTTGAAGGTACTATGAATGGTATCTTGTTTGAAGACACAGGGAATGTGCTGTGAAGTCAAGAGCACGGTGACACCTCAAAATACACAGAACTCCATGACAAGCAGTGCACAATGGAAGGCAAATCGATGGAACAGACAGGTATGGATAGGCATGTACTTTCAAATGAGTGATTTCTCCCTTCCGCAGCTATCTTTCCAAGCAGCCTGACACCGCTTGCCGTATTACTATTTCAGACATAAATCTGTCCATGTTAAACCAGTGCTGTTATTGTGGAGGGAGTCAAACCCACTCTTAGCCTATGTCACTCAGTTACCACTCTGGAAATCTTCAGAGGTTTGAGCAAATCTAGTTCCTTAAACTGCAGAAGTGTTTCTCCAAAAGTGTGTATATGAAAACTCACCAGACCCCAGTGTAAAAAACGACAGGGACGCATTTTTATTCGGTTCTGTCAAAGATATTTACCTTCTGCTGCTGACGCTCTGGAGGACTGCGGCGACAGGTACCCCGACTTGTGGGCATTTTGCCAACATGTGTATCTACATTATCGCCAGGCATCGGAGATACTGTCTGACGTATAGCGGAGGTGAAGATCCAATTAGCAAATTGACCCCACTGCCCAAAGGCACGATTACAAGGCTGACGTTGCGCTACAAAATCTCGGGTAGATTAAACCATGACGGGTGAAGCAATCTAAGAAATCATTAATTTGAAGGAGGGACAGATAAAATGTATATCATCAAAATAATTTATATGGACCCCCCCATTCTGAAGCCTATGACAAAGATTCTCTCAATGAACCTCACTGGGGCCTACATCTATGTTGCACAAGAATTCAACACATTTCTCTAAAGTACAACAGTAACTTCCCCGTAGGAATCTGAATCAACAACCCTTCACACACCCATTTCCTTAACCACTAGGGCATCCCATCATCCAGTGCTCTCGCTCTCTACTAATCTGTGACACGATATGCTTGGCTTGAAAGCACACGCATGGGTGTTGATCCTGGACCTCGTCCAGCCCAGCTGGACAACCACAACCACAACTGCACCTCACCAGAGAGGTGGAAACCCAGCCTTGAGTCGGCGCCCTGAGCACAGCAGCCGAGGAGCTGTGAACAAAGTTGAGTCGGCACAAGTCCCAGGAGGAGCCGAGTGATTATACACCCTGACTGGGAGATTACACTCGCTAAACTGCTTCCAAAAAATGTCTATGGATGAAGTGTGAAAGAATCCGAAGCCAAAAGGGACAGTTCCATGTACTGCTGGCTTCCTGTACTAGAGCGGTGCTGGGCGCCTCTGGCCAGCGGAGGCACTTCCAGGGAGGCTCGTGACCTCTGACCTCTGCCGAGCCTTCCGCGTGGCACTGCAGGGAGCCCTGGCGAGCCTTTTCTCTGCGCGAGAGCAGAATACTCCAGAGACTAAGCCATTTAACGCAGGACAAGAGGGTCTCGGAACCGCGGCGGCAAACTCTGCAGAGATCCTGCCCCATGTGACACATGTTATTTATGTCACAGAAACACATCTGATGCATTATTCATCTAAAAGGTTGTCCTGGCTATGCTCCGCTTTGCAGTGCTTGGTGATTTACATACAGAACTCTGGGATTTTTGCATGAAGTCAGAAAGGCACATTCTCCATATCAAGGCCCGTGTGGTTTTGCAGAGATTCTAGTTATCGTGCCCTTTGAACTCCAGCAGGAGCGAGCCTTACAGCAGCGGATGGCCCGACTCCTTCCCATGCAAACACCACAGGTAAGACGCCACCCTGAGGTGACCAGCGGCATTGCGGTCTGGTGGCACCCCCCCCAAGGACCCGTTTCAACACATAACATAATGGTCAACATATAACAACAGATTTCCACAAGACGCTACCTCCCCAATGGCAAGCGTGCATAATGTTGGGCTGCAAGACTCAGCCCTGATACTCCTTCTGGCTTCTGACCCCTTTATTAATCTCTAGCAGGTCACGGACGGTTATTAATTAGCTGTCGGGGTCCACGGTGGCCAAGGGATTAACCGCAAAAAACGAGGGGAGCTCGCGGTAAAGAGAGGCGCCACATGGACGGCTAAAACAGCCACGGTCACACTATATGTTCTATCTTTATTTATAGAAGCACCTCAGAATCCAACTGGAGCTGGTGGTGCATGCATGGGGGGAGGTGTGTGAATTTACATCAGAACTCAGAGAAACGAGCCCTTTCCGAAGGTCACTATTACACATTCTGCATGGACTGTTGTTTTTTTTGTCACGACACACAAATTCACGCGTTTCCTACAAAGATCGCCCTCCCCGAGCAACTCCTCTTTGGATACGTTTAAATTAATTTTATTTATTTATTTATTTATTTATTTAAAAAAAAACCTTATTATATGAAATGGAAAAAAAAACAGTAGTTCATCTTTGAATTTTGTTAAATATTCATTAGAGCAGAGGTGGTGCGGTGGAGTAATCAGGAGCTCCAACTCGATGGTCAGCAGCGGTTACCGGTGTGCCGGCGGTGAGGAGAGTTACCACGAAACCTGGCATCTCACAGAACACCGGCGAACGAGCCGCCGTCCCGGTGACGCCACACCCTGAAGGAGACATATTCTGGACTATGGTCTTGTTTTGTCAGCCCGGGAGCATTTGGTGGAATTCACTGACAGCCCCATCCCCCTTCTACCCGTCACAAAAATAGCATTAAGGTGTGTTAAGGCTGGACTTTAACCTGTTTTTTTATACTGTGTTGCCATGGTGACCATTTGGAGTTCCCTTAATTTGTATCCTCTCAGTCCCAAGTGCAGCAAGTTGCTTGTTGCCTAATCACACGGTGGTTGCCATGGCGAAATATTAAAATATTCCCTGCCACTCATTCAGAAGTGTCAATAAGAACATGTCCTTTTGTTCCTCCGTGAAACGCGCTCAAGGTTTCGCAGGTTTCAGTAAGGGCGCCGTTGTTCCTCTCTGCACGTCTTTTATCTTATCAGGTAAGCGAGCCCAGCCTCCCAAAAGCTCTGACAAACCCGCATATGGGAGGGGAAGAAAAGAAAAGGAATAAGCTGGGATAAATGCAGTGATCGGTACAGCACACAAAAAGCGTACTTAACCTTGCAGTCACTGCCACTGACAAAAGCTCAGAGAGTCAACGAGGGAATGACGGCAATGGCCGGCGGCAACGGCAATAAGGAAGGGAGAAAACAACTTCAAAGCACTATTTTCAGTTTTTTGGTTTTGGTTCAGGTTCTTTTAAACCGACGGTGCATTTTCAAAAGCCGATTAGAGCACAGTCAGGTTTTATCCGTCAATAAAATTAATTCAGATTTCTGACGCGCTTCATAGTCAGTTGAAGTTGACGTATTGACATTTTACAGTGCCACTTTTAAATGCCCCTGCCTTATGAAAATATACTATACATACTATAAAAATAAGCAAAAAAAAATGACAAAGGCCTGTGGAAATGTGGACAGTGTCTCTGGAGAGTGAGAGGAAAGCTGGGAGTTTTAGCTAAGAGAACGGCTTTGGCAGAGAGCTCACCCGCGACCTGACAAGAGGCTCAGCATTAGGCGTTTGCACTGGCGCTGGTGAGAGAGCAGGGGCGTGGTAATGGGGAGTCACTCAGGAGTCAGGTCACATACGTACACACGCATGCACACGCACACACGGTCACGCATCATTTCATCCACAGGGCATTAGTGGGGGAGGGGTGATTTTTTTTTTGGGGGGGGGCTTAATTAAGGAGGGAAAAAAAAATCACAAAAATGGTGTAAAAATTGGAAGATGCAGCCGGCAGACCACAGCACCGAGGGGGTCAGTGAGTGGGCGGAGTGGCACGCCATGTTCACCAGGGGACAGGCCGGGCAGGTCTGCAGCGGCACTGCCTCTCCGCCTTTCACAAACCCCCAGCCTCCCCCACCCCCACCCTGCAGGCCTCTCCCCAACGCCAAACGCCCAAAGTCACATGGTCAGGTTTTAAATCTCCTTTATTGAGGTCTCCGGGGACGTCCCTGATGTTAACTGATTACCCCACTGTTCTGGTGAGTCACAGTGCCCTCCTGTGGTGGAGGAGCAGCCTTACCAAGTATGTTTGCCACGATAGGCAGCCAATTAAAAAAAAAAAAAAAAACATTTTATATATACATTTTTTTATTATTTTGCTACATTCATAGTTTATGCTGACCTTAATCCACAACTATAATGCAAAAACATTTCTATTCTTGTATTCTTAGTCAAGCAGTTAATTTAAAACATTAATTTTTTAACATTTTTGGAAGTAATTTCGATGCTTGGGGCCTTTTAGATATGAGGCTTTGAATTATGAAAATACTGTAATTATAAAGGAGATAAATACATGGTAATTAAAAAATAGTCCTGAGGAAGCAGGAGACTGGCCACCCGTGGCTCCCCGACTAAGAAACAAACCTCAGCTACCTCCAGCTGTTTAAATGCCACCCCCCTCCGCTCACAGCCACCCGTTGGAGGAGAAATCCTCCCGCAGCTGTTTGGCCTCAGCCTCCGACAGCGGACGCAGCGGGGAGCGGCACTCGCCGCCGTGGTAACCAAACCAGCCCATCGCCTGCTTCAGGGCTGCCACCCCGAACTTCCTGGTCACCTAGGGAACGGAAGATGCCTCGATGGTCACACGCTGCTGCTGCTGTTGTCATCGGTTAAAATAGAAAAGCTTTAATTACCTAAGCACATTTCCTGAGGTGTTAATAAACTGTCTTATTAACAGCCAAGGGATTCATATAGTTATGAACACAAATTATCATATCAGGCCGTTAGTGCTGTTACGGTAGAGCGCTGAGGAAAACCTGCTAAACTCTGGTAGAGATCTGCGGGTGCTGAGCTTTGGGCTACGCTGCTCAACTGCTTTCTGGCACGTGTGCTGTTACACATGCGCCCAAATATGCATATTTCCAGGTGTTTTATCACTACAGCTCCAGCACCAGCTGGGAAGGTAACGTACTTCAGTGCATCCTCATCGCGATTGGTCTCAGCACTCAGGAGCGACATGAAATCACCTCACCTGGTGCCTAAGGTATGAAATGGTAACGTCTGCTGGGACACTGTGGGTAGCGTGCAGTGATGGGGAGCCGCTTACCGCCGCGTTGGGCTCGATGAGCCGACCCTGGAGCTCTCTGGCTGCCTCCCAGCTGCCGGACAGACAGAGCTGCTCCAGCTGACACAGCTGCGGGCCCAGGACGTTGGCGAGGGCGCACACTCCGCCGACCGCTCCTGCACCGCGCAGGAGAAGGGAGTCAGTGCATGAGTGGCCGAGCTTAAGCAGAGGAGAGCGGACAGCGAGCCGGAGAAGGTACCGGCAATAAGCCGAGTGGTGGGGTGGGGGGGACAGAGAGAAAATGGGAGGGAGGGAAAGCGAGGAACTGAAAGAGAGAGGGAAGGAGAGAGAGAGGGAAGGAAAGAAAGTGACTGAGAGAGAGGGGGGGCAGAGCAAGAAAGAGAGGGGGAGAAGGAGGGAGAGAGAGGGAGGGAGGGAAAGAGGGAAGGAGAGAGGAAAGGGAAAGGGAGGGAAAGAGGGAGAGAGAGAGGGAGAGAGAGAGGGAAAGGGGGACAGAGTGAGAAAGAGATAGGAGAGAGGGAGGGAGGGAG
>JAODJU010000041.1:3634736-3655404 GCA_026776725.1 Gnathonemus echidnorhynchus
AGGGAGGGAAAGAGGGAGAGAGAGAGGGAGAGCGAGAGGGAAAGGGGGACAGAGTGAGAAAGAGACAGGAGAGAGGGAGGGAGGGAGGGAGGGAAAGAGACGGGGGTAGATAGGGAATGGGAGAGAAACTGAGCGAGAGAGAAACAGAAAGAAAGGGAGAGAGGGAGGCAGAAGGAGAAAAGTTGCAACAATTTGTACAGTAATTATTTCAGTAGGTTGCTGGTCCCACTGTGGACTAAAACCTGTTAGTGCTGTGCTGTATCAGGACCAGGCTGGGGAGGGACACGCTGACGCTGCCCCCCCACCCTCAACTGCTGGTCTACTTCCCTCTGTCCACCCCCTGCAGTGCTGCCGTGTGTGTGTGTGTGTGTGTGTGTGACCCACTCACACAGGTATCCTTGGGTTCATGCCAAGTATCCCCTCCCCCACAGGATGTAAGATGTTCCCCTCCCCCAGGTAAGAATGATATTCTATTACCCCCCCTCCACCCCAGCCAAAAGCCTGCCAAGATGCAGATTCCAGGGCATCGCTAAGTGGTCCATCATCACCTACCGGTGGCGTCTGCAATGCATCATGGGTCGCTCTGGACAAGAACAGTACCAGCAATCAAGCGGAGGAAAGGTCTGTTGCACCGCGGCGACTTTCGCGCAATAAAAATAGCAGAATAAAAGCTTGACTAAAATACTTGCAATTTTATATCCGCTAGTAAATGCCAATCAAAAAGGTCAATTTCTTATATAACCGTGTCCAAAAAGGCAGAGAAGTGCCTCTCCTCCGCAGCCGGGAACGAGGAGCATGAGCCGGCGGCTTTCATTAGAGCAGACGGGGGTGAGTAAGCGGTGAGTCAAGCCTCACCCACAGCATAGGCAGCCAGCAGGAAGCCCGCCGAGCCGGCCAGAAGCTGGAAACCGCTGCCTCGCGTCTTATGGACGATCAGGGCCATCCTGGTGATCTGGAAGGCCGGCACCGTCACGGCGCACCATGAAACGACACGAGGACGTAAAAGCACAACTACACCAACGCTACAAGCCTTCATACTTACTATTACTGCTAATAAGAATAAAGGCTACAGGACTAACAGGAAACACGACATACATCTCCACCGCTGTCCTTGAGCCCGACGATGTTGGGATGCTGGGACAGCGCGGCCACAGCTTCCACTGGAAGCTCCAGACCCGTGTTGGCCGGGACGCTGTACAGAACCACAGGAACTGGACTGGAGTCAGCCACCTGCAGCGGGCAGACGGGACACGGACCGGTCAGCAGCCGCTGCAGCCCGGTCCATCCAGTCACGCGCTCCAGGTCTACAGGCAGGCTGCTACTGAGAAGGGAAATCGTTACTTCATATAAAAAGCCAGTGGGGGACATAGTGCTTAAAACACAAGCCCACTGTATATGGCTGCTACACAAGGGAAGCACCTTGGATATCATCACATAAAGGAATCTGTTTGCACTTTTTCATTGACTTACAATCACACTTAATATTCTTCCCTATAATTTCTCTAAAAGAGGGTGAATTTCTATCATTGTTATCATCATTCTCCTGACTTGACAAAGGCAGCAAAATATTCACAGTTACAGACATGGGTACACGGAATTGTGAAACTGACTTGCACGATCGTGTCCCAACACAGTCACCTGTGTGTAATGGCGAATCAGTGCGCGGCTGTCCATCCGGCCGCGGTAGAAGCACGGTGTGACCACGAGCACGGCGTCAGCCCCGGCCCGGGCCATGCTCTCGCTCATGCGGACCGTGGCCTGTGTGGCTGCAGAGAGGGACGCGTGTCGTGAAAACCAGCCACATGACTACGCAGTCAAACGGCTTTGAACCCACCTTGCTGGACCTATAAACCCACGACATACCAGTCCTCCAGAGCCAGAAGGATGTTCATTTCCCCTTATCTCCCCTCATAATAGTTTTATTGTAGTAATTAATGTCACCTTGGCCTCTGAAGTACTAATTAAAATACTATATTAATTAATACGTACAGGATCGTTATTCACTTGGCTAAGATGCCCCTGTAGTAACGCAAATAGTTTCGATTTAAAACAAAAATGTAAACAAGCTCTAAGCTGACATGTCAGGTGGTCAGACAGACAGGTATCACTGAGCGTGGTGTTTGGCACAAACCTGGTGGGAAACATCTATTAAACAGTCAAAAATGGTCAGATTCAGCTTAAATTTAGAAATATTATGTTTATTATGCGAGCAAATTAACAACAGTAAACTGAAGAAAAGCGTAATCATCAAGATGAAGCGGCAGGGCCCAAGATGGCAGCTTTCTGATTCTCAATCCATTCAGCGAAGATTAAATTCACCGGATGGACCCAAAGGCTGCCGCAGCCAGCAAATTAACCCGCTGACAGATCAGAGGCCCGGAGACGAGCAAATCAGAGGCCCGGAGACGAGCAAATCAGAGGCCCGCAGACGAGCAAATCAGAGGCCCGGAGACGAGCAAATCAGAGGCGCCGCAGACGAACGAATCAGAGGCGCAGCAGACGAGCAAATCAGAGGCCCGCAGACGAGCAAATCAGAGGCCCGCAGTCGCTGGCCGCCAGCGGAGGGAACACGGCACAGACATTAACATGCACTAATGGGAGCAGCCTAATTACTGCCAAACGAAACACATTTGCTGACACAAAGACGGACAGGAAGGGGAGCTTTCCTGCTGGGCTCTGTGGCCACGGTAACCGCCGTGTTTAGCGCAGCGCTGCTTCACAGGGGCGAATCTGCAGCAGAGCGGACTACGAAAGGGCGATAAGGCTTACATTCGCACCCGGAGCCGGCCATCACCAGCTTGTCCCTGGGCAGGGCACGCCTCACATGTTGCACCACCTCCACCCGCTCCTCCGCCGTCAGGTATGGGAATTCGCCATTGGAGCCCTGCACCACCAGGCCTGGCCGGGGGGGGGGGGTGGGAGAGAGAGATGTAATCCATCACGGGCAGGGAGACTGGGCAGTATGAGTATAGATAATAAGGTGTTGGGCTTAGTTTCCCCAGACAGAAATGCTGCATTTCACTACACCATCCATCTATTTATGTTCCAAACATTTTTCCAGTGCAAGGTCAAGGCGAGCCTGGAGCCTACCCCAGAATGCACAGTGCATAAGACAAGGGACGCTCTGGATGGGAGACCAGTCCATCACAGGGCACGGGGCAGGGGACGCCCTGGACAGGATACCAGTCCATCACAGGGCACGGGGCAGGGGACGCCCTGGACGGGATACCAGTCCATCACAGGGCACGGGGCAGGGGACACCCTGGATGGGATACCAGTCCATCACAGAGTAATTCTCACTGCACCTGATGTCTAGATTACTCTGCATAAGTCATTATTTTGGGCTACCCAGAAAGTTCACCTACAGTTTCAAGTGTAAATCAGGTGCTTATTATAATGCATTTTGAAAGCTCTATGAATCCTGACCCAAATCGCGAATTTCGGCATGTTATAATACAGCAGAAGCAGATGACAGCACAATGCATGCTGATACGGCTAATTACATTAAAGGGAGAATGCAGCGGGGTGGGGCCTTAGGTTTCAGATTAATCGTCCTGCACTTAACCCCCGCCCCCCCCCCCCCATCCGCATCCCCTGCTGACTTAGCAGAACGATTCCTGTCTGAAACCGCAGCGCAGCCTTCAGGAAAACCAGGCGGACAGAGACACCTGACGCGTCATATTTAATAATAAGGGACAGGGTATCGGCTATACTCAGCATAAACAAAGTGGAAAGCGCACCACGCCTCTATCCTGAGTCGTTACCCCTCCCACGCATGCGCAAAGGCCACCTACGTACCTGTACGCTACCAAACATGTGGCTTATTTTCTTCCATGGATTCTGTTCATTGTCCGACGGTCCAGGTCCATGAGCAGATAATTTAGCCAATTACAACTTATAGTTACTAAAATGACTTACAAGTTCCTATAATCAGGTATTTTATAAAACTGATTCATTTATATCGTCAACATGTGACAAAAACATACATTAAACCTGATATGATAAAGACAATAATTATTTGGAATTACCTCTGAAGGGTATTTTTGCATATTTCTGCACATTTTCTTCCAGTTTTTCATAGTCGACCTCCTCCGTGGGGGTGAACGGTGTGGCGATAGGGGGGTAAATCCCTCCAACGCCCCGTTTCCGTGCGGAGCTGCACGCCACGGTTCGCTTCCATAACGTGAAAATATTTCTGCTTCTAGGACCGAAAGAACTAATGGCTAGCATTTTCTCCAGCGACTTGTCTTTTGTTTTAATGACGGACTCACCAATGGACCGTGCAATCTGTAGCTCAGGCTGTAACACTCACAAAGGAAAAACTCTGTTAATGTGCAACAGCCCTATCTAAATATTGCCAAGGACTCGACGATGTTCACGCACAACTTTTTCGTAATACGCAATACTATTTTTTTAAAACAGATAAGTGCCAAATCTGTTTTAAGTAAATAATTAAAAAAATGTTTGTATACAAATCGGTAGTATACTAATAAACCTCATATCTCTTGTAGCCGGGTAACACATAAAGCACGTGGCATTTGGTGCTTAACGCAGAATCACGCTAAAGCGAGGTAACACCAGGACTAGGAATTATACACGTTAGCTACATCTGATCAGCACTAACTATCGCACTATATTACAAGTGCAAACCTATAGTAAGTTACTGTATGATCAGCGCATGCGCAATGTGTGCAAAGTTCTTAAACTTCAGACAGCTCCAACTGAACAACCGGTGTCTCACATCCGCCTACGTAGTTTTTTAGCAATTAGATTAAGGGATTGGGTAAAAATTACACACCTGTATTGTGAGTGAAGTTTATGGATTCGTTTTTAGAAACCGAGCTGCCTTTTCTACATCCTAACGTCCAGTTATCACTGAATGGTCATAGTCGGACGGACTGCGTGTACCTACCAGACCAGGCCCTTCTTCGTAGACTTCTGTTCCTAAATGAATATAATGCAGTTATCACTGAAATGGGGAGGGGGTAATCTCAAAAGCATCCCACACATTTGAAATGTATCATTTATGTTATAGCTTGGCTGTCCAAAGCATTATACATATCCATTAATATATATGTAGATTTATTACTGAAGGATATTAGAGAGGCACTAGATTAGAACCAGCAAGCTATGGGTTGTAGATCCATATCAATAACCACCTGACTCTTCATGCATGCAGGAGTAGAGTCCCCTTTGTCTCCTTAAAGCTGATTTATACTTCTGAGCAGAATCTATGTCATCAGTAGATGTGTACCCTACACTGTAGCCTATCGCCTGCATTTCTGGGGAGGTGTGCGTCAGGCTACAGCTTGGTACATGGCTACCGACAGCGTAGATCCTACACAGAAGTACAAATCAGCTTTCAGTTGCGCATTCACTGAATTAAATATGTACCATCTTAGGAATCTCGAGGAAGTCAAACGACGGCTGTTTTTACAGAGTCCTCATTGGCAATAAAAATATCACAGTTATGTAAGCCTGGCACTATAAGGTGTACGAAAGCCCATTCACGCTGAGCAGAAAGGAGAAAAGTTACCATTTTCTTAAAACTGTTAACTCGGGGGGGGGGGGGGCGGGGGCACTCCTTTGATGCTGCTGGCCAATAAATCTAGATAAAGTTCTGACATTTTTGTTTCAAGGAACATCCTGTTTAAATTTCCATCTCGGTTCCCCGTCTAGATGCCAAGAAGGGAAATGTCAACAGGATATTTCGCTGATAAGGAACCGCCCATGAATGAAGCATATGAATGTAGACATTCTGCCGAATCTGCAATCTCCACAGCTCTATATCAGGACAGATTTGTATGCATTTTGGATCCACGTGGCAATGAAACAAGGACCGGCGGGGGGGTGGGGGGGGTTAACACAAAATCTCTCTTTCTCTACTTCTGGAGACAAAGCATGATGTTCTCCCACCATCCAGAATTGGCGGCGAATGTGAAAGAAAGGGGGAAAGGGTAGGAGGAGATTATCCAGGATATTACAGCTGGGCCCAGACGTGTTTTATTCAGAGTATAACAAAGAAAGCGACAATCCAAGGAATCATTGAGCTCCGGGACGTCACGGCAACGGGAGGCGGGAGGAGGACTTGGTGTGAAAGTTACAACAAGATATGAAGGAAGCCCTGGCAAGTGCCTATTAACCTGGGGGGGGCCTGAGTCCAAGCCACAAGATTCACTGAAACACACAGCAAACCTTATCCTGGGTATACAAACCACAACGCTATCAGTCTCGGTAATAAAACAGGAAAAGAAAGCGACAAGTGGAGCCGTCGCCGTGAACTGAGGCTGGTGCCCGTTTCCTGGTGACCTCCATCCGACGGCCTTTGTGTCAGACCTGCGAACGCTGGAAATCCTCACCTCCGCACAAAAGGGGGTACAAATCATAAGTGAAGTGCTTTATATTTTAAAATGGTTTTACAATCTGCAGGCGGACGAAGAAGGAGCACGTCTCGGGTTATCGTAACGGCGCCTCTTCGGCATCTGCTTGTCCTTTAACATCATTTCAAAATTTCTCGGGACATGACACACAGCCTGGAAAGTCGGTTTTCATCCACTCGAGGGAGGTAAATGCACAGGACCGCCCCCAGCACATCGAATCCCACCCGTGCTACTCTGATTTGGTTGTTCTGAGATGGGTCCTCCCAGCAGACAATTTGTGCCACAGCCTTAAGGACAGGCTCATTTAGGACAAGCTACGCCGTGGTCTGCAGCACAAGTGTAAACACAGTCTTAAAAGAGCTGGGCAGCAGTCTGGGTTTGCACCAGTCATTGATCAAACAGACTGTGTCCATTTGGCAAAGGTTGAGAAGACCTGGACGAACCCTTAACAGATGAGTTTTTAGTCTAAACCGAAATCATGGGGACATTGATTTTGCCAAATTGTTCTTTTTTTCCTGTTCAAGAAATATATGCAAGCAGTTTTAGAATCATCACTGTGTTGAGACATTTAAGGCTGTTAAAAACAGAAAACAGAAGTTCGCTATATGTGTACAACTATGTAAATCAGGGTGTAAAATGAACTCCTTAGACTGTGCATTGTGCCTCTGCTTCTCACTCAATTGCAGCAAATTGCTGCCCTCTTATGGTTTTTGATAGAATGAGTGATAATTCATAGCATGTTTAATGTCAATTTTTTATACGTTTGATGTTACCACTTGCAACATTAAATGACCACAGTCCATTTTGCTGTGTAGAAACCAGACAGAATATTGTCTTAAAAATGAAGCACCCTGTGCTGAGCGCTGGGCAGATCTCAGGTCACTGTGCCAGTGATTGTGACAGCCAGTGACATTCAGTGTGGCAGCCAGTGGTTGAGCTGCACCTGGATTGATGGTTTGGAGCAGCAGTAGGTAATCTTATCCAGAAAGGGCCATTGTGAATGCAGGTTTTCACTGCAATAACATAATTACATTAGTAATTATAGGACTGATTGGCTGCAGAGTCCTCACACCTGGGTTTGAACAGCTAACCTAAAGGTTATCCCAAAAACCTGCATATACACCGGCCCTTTGCGGATAAGATTGCCTATACCCCTGGTTTAGGGGCATGAGGTCACATCCAGGTGATGTTCATGCCAGCTACAGAAGGTGGAGCAGAAGAAAAACAATAAATTCTAATAAGGGTGCAGAGATGTGATAGCTATTCATAAAGATATACACACACTTTCAGAAGAAGCAAGCGGTTTCAGCCAGGATAAGATAGAATAAAAGAGCTGGCCTTGAATCAAGGGTCAAATGCTGAAGCTGAGAGGATAAACATCACTTCAGATGCAAGTCTGTAGCTGAATGTTTTCAATACTTCCATGAGCTACAAGAAAACCTGCATCCTGATAAGAGACTGTGTAAACAGTGTATTCAGGCCAGTACACATTAATGTATACATTAATCTAATTGGTTTGATAAGTGTAGGCTAGGCCATTCAATGATTCCGGATCATGTACAAAGTCCAAAGGACAAAATATGATGACGATGATGATCAAACTTACTCTAACATTACGATTATGTGAAGTTCCTTTTACAGTCTCCTTGAGCAAAGAATGTGGAATCACTTAGACTCATTTACCAAACCAATCAAATTTAGCAAGGGTGGAATAGGGGTTATCAGTTTGCAGCTTACATTAGTCGATAAGATCAATCGACGCTTGTTTCACGGATGATCGATGAGTTAAGGACTCGCGCGCACATGCCTTTTCCCGCCATTAGGCCTCGTGCCAAATACCCACGAAGTTCAATTTGCAGCGTTTTAAGTAGGCAAATCGCAGATTAGGCGCAAAGGCTGCCACCTTGTGGATCATTCTATTCCTCAGATCTGAAATAATAATTACATTTCTGTCAATGAACTATTTCATAGCTGATAGAGCCAAACAATAAAACGGAAAATGACAGCAAACAGCATAGTGTTGTCCACCAGAGCTCAGCCTTCTGTTACAGATGGATTCAGAATATGCTTACATAAGTGTCTGTCATGGACATCAGATATTTTATTACACTCCTAAATAGCACTGATAAAGTCAAGGGAACTCGGGAGGTCCATATAGACCATGCTTATTTCCTGGCAGGTTATTTGAATGTCATAATAACCATGAATCTACTTAAGACCAAATCTGCACTTTGTCATCTGATTATCTTTAATCCTGAACTAAGTTACGTAAGATGCGCATCATTTTAAACTAACGGACAAAATGATATCGCAAAAGGACGATCGGTAAACAAATCAGTGTCCAATCACACAGCGATCCGTTCGGATGTATCAAAAGTAATTCTGTCAGTGACAGGCTACATAAAGACTAATATATTCTAAGCCTTCGGGCAAAACGGAGGAATTGATGTCTGCAGTCATGCAGCCTTTCTCTACAGGAATGTTAGACTAAGTTTGGGTAATAGAATATTTCCCCTATTCTATTTTCGTTACAGTGTATCAAAGCTCCATTACGTCATTGCATGCCGCTCTCTGTTCCCCCCACGCCTTCCACCGTAGCTTTTCCCGGTCGATCCTCTGCTGCATTTACCGTGGGCTCCAGCTGTTCCCCCGATTCCGGGCGATGGAGCGTGGGAAAGCCACGTGACTCGGCTCGCTAGCGTGCCCACCCAGCGCATTCAGCATCATGGCTGCGGATGATGCGGCTGCTCGCCCTGCGATCCGCATCCTTCAGCCGCGCTCCCTGCCCTTGCTCCTGATTTTCGCAGCGTGCTTTCCCAGCGCGGCACTCGGCTTACTGGGCTTTCGCCCGGAGGACACCGGAGGGGGGCTGTCCGTGGAGAACGGGGTGCTGAAAGCGACCGAGGGGACGCGGTTTATGCTGCGTGTGTACTACTCGGTGTCCCCCCAGAGGCTGAACAGGACCCTTAGCGGTCGAGCCAATGCGGCCACTGCACCGTGGATCGCGTTCATCGAGGAGCCTAGCCCGGGCAGAGAGGGGCAGGTCCACCCGAAACGGAACCTCTGTGTGGACAAAACAGCTCGGACCTCCGACATAGAGGTGCTGGGATCCTTCAAGTCCGCCTCCAGCCAGAATTCCGTCCTGGTGGAGCTGCTCGCCAAAGAACTGCGCAGAGGTGAGAAAATAAAATACTACTCAATGTGTGCATTTGACGGCACCAAATGGGAGCACTTTAGGACTAGAGATTTCTGGCTGGCCGTCGTGGAGCGCTCCCCGGAAGCCGACCTCTGGCTTCAGGTGCTGATCTCGGTGCTGCTGCTGGCGCTTTCCGCGCTCTTTAGCGGGCTGAACTTGAGTCTGCTCGCGCTGGACCCCGTGGAGCTCCAAGTGCTGCAGAACAGCGGCACGGACAAGGAGCAGAAGTACGCGAAGAAGATCGAATCGGTGCGAAAGCACGGAAACTACGTGCTCTGCACGCTCCTCTTGGGCAACGCGCTTATCAACACCTGTTTGGCGGTTTGGATGTGTCAGATTCTGGGCATGACTTGGTTATCTACCGCCATATGCACGTTCGTCATATTCTTCATCGGCGAGATTCTTCCACACTCCGTGGCCTCCCGACATGGGCTGGCGATCGCCTCCAAAACCATCTGGGTGACTCGGCTGCTAATGGTAATTTCCTTCCCCATCTCCTACCCGATCAGCAAGCTACTAGACATCATCCTGCACCAGGAAATAAGCAACTTTTACACACGCGAAAAGTTGCTGGAGATGCTGCGGGTTACCGACCCGTATCACGACTTGGTGAAGGAGGAGCTGAACATAATCCAGGGAGCCCTGGAGCTCAGGACCAAGACGGTGGAGGACGTGCTGACACCGCTGAACGACTGCTTTATGCTGGCGTCCGACGCCGTGCTGGACTTCAACACCATGTCGGAGATCATGCAGAGTGGCTACACGCGCATCCCCGTGTACGAGAACGAGCGCTCGTCCATCGTGGACATCCTGTTCGTCAAGGACCTAGCCTTTGTGGACCCTGACGACTGCACCCCCCTGAAGACCATCACGCAGTTCTACAAGCACCCCATGCACTGCGTCTTTAACGACACCAAGCTGGACACTATGCTGGAGGAATTCAAGAAAGGTAAGGTTCGTCGATAGTGCAGGTTCCACAATAGTGCAGGCTGGTTCCAGGGATGAAGAACAGGTGACATGGTGGGATTTGAGCGTATGCATTTTTGGCAGCCAGTGGCGCCAGTAAACTCTATAGCAAACCCATTATTAAATTCAGACTTAATCTAAAATGATTGTTGATCGAGTTAATAGGAAACTAGGCCTAATTACCTACAGATTTGCTTTGGGAACGAACTGGATATTGGCCCAAGGGGTTCCTTTCCACAAGCTCAATCCCGTTGTCACTCTTACTTTAACTCTTTTATTAGTCATATTATTATTATTATTATTATTATTAATATTATTATTATTATTAGTTTTGCCAACATTAGTTGCAATCAAGCTGGATATATTTCTGGTCTAATTCACTGTCAGCCCACCAGCCTTTAAAATAATAATTTGGTTTTGGATGTTCTCGCTGACTGTGCGGTATTTGATCAGGCGCTTCCGCTTCTGAGACTGACTGGGCCGGCCTTGTTTTATGTGATGCTTGACCGGGCTTAACACTGTCAAGATAAAAAGAATTCTGACAGGCTGAGAAAATGAGTAACAGAATTGCTAACCCGGTCCATCAGAGCGCACGTAAAGACTAACCTGGTTTTCTCACTGTTTACTAAGCAGCTTTCAAAATTTACCCCCCCTTGTCTGTTACACAGAAAGTCCATTGTTCAAAGTTGACACTGCAACTGTGGCATCACTCGTGTGGGTTTAATAACTCTGCTGAGGTTAATTAACTAGGGCAGGGCTGGGGGTGTTATTGAAGTTATTAACCTCAGAAATAGGTACTGGAACCTCGTACTGGTGTCTGGCACTATTACGTAATACATCTGGGGCAGGACATGGGCAAAATGAAGTATGGGGGGGTGCGGCTGTGCTGAGTCTCGTAATATATGATAAACCAGCTGGGTGAATCTGGGCAGTGGGGTGGAAGTGGCAGCTGGGTAGCTGACAATGAACCTGTCGGGGGGGGGAGGGGTCACAGTAGGCAGGAGCTCTGATCAATAACCAGGGATCTTTGTTTCCAAGGCGGAACAGAAATGAGTCACTGGATTAAGGGATCTGCAAGGTAAAATGAAAAAATGTAACATTAACATCTCAAAAAAAAATCTTGTTGAAAAAATAAACTGAAATAGACTCTAAAAGCGGTATATATATTATATGATTGATAATTGAGGTTGTTTTATATCTGTTGTATCGCTCATAATGTGAGAGGGGGGGTTTGTGTGTGACTCACAAGTTTGTAGGTCTTCGTATGAAAATTCACAAAAATTTGTTGATGTCGTGGGAAAAATACATCCAGGCTTTTGTCATGAAGAGTTAGGGGACGTTTTCATTGTGGGAATACTGGTCGAGAAAAGGCAAATGGAAATGAGGAATTTTGGACCAAAGTGTAATTTGGTTTAATTCCCATGGCAACGGCCAGAGGGTCTTTATGGGGTGGATTTAAAACATGGGTGCTCCTCAGTCCCACGCTTTTCGGAGTACATTTCAGTCAGAACTCTCTGCACTCGTCAGGCGAGCTGATTTAATTTCAAAATAATGACCTTAGCAAAGACATTAAAGGGCTCAGGCTAAGTGACATGTGATTCCACCCTGGGGTCTGGAGCTGTGAGTCCTGATTTTAAAGATTTAAGGGCAATTCCTGCATTATGGGTGTGACATTTAACCTGTGACTGGCAAACAAAACACCTCACAGTATGGATGTGAGTGGAGTATAGAGAAATCCTCAGAATTCATATATTAATTTGCAGGTTAGAAATACATCACATTTTATCAAAGGTGGCAGGTTCAGGTCCAGTTAGTACAAATCGAGACCAAGATTTTCTTTTAACCAACCAACTCAGTACTCTGTGAATGTGACACTTTATGCTCAACTGGTTGGGTGAAACAAAAAATTTGGTCTGGATTTGTACTTTCTGGACCTGAACTTCCCACCTCTGCATTTATCAGCAGTATGTATGCAACGTCAAACAGACTTTAGCATGGAATTACCCTGAGGTTTGAAAGATGCAAGTGACTGACCACCTGCTACCCCAGCAGGCGATGGTCCTCTATACTCATGAAGCATAACATATGGTGACGGGAAGGTGACACGTCGTTAGCGATGTCCGTCAAAAACGACCGGCTGACAGACTGGAATTGCATTGGTTAGTCCATTCCGGTGTGACCTAATGACCCGTGTTTTGGCATGAGCTGGGAGGGCGTGTGGGTGGTTCAAGTCTGAGGTTTGAAAATGGATGTCCCCCCCCCCATGTGAAGGGGCTTTGGCCATTTCTACTGATAAGGGGCAGCAGTTGTCTGGGGGCCACGGGGTGACGTGTGCATGGACACTCAGGAGTTCCCGATGTAGCTGTTCCATTTTTCCTGAGGTGGGGGCCCTGATGTTTGCCAGGCCCTAGGCTATAGCCTATGCATTAATCCACCCCCCCCCCCGAGCTTATGTGTATATATGTTTATATGTGTATGTGAGAGAGAATTTGGAAAACCATGAAATGCAGGACCTGTCTGTGTGATGTTTCCTCTGGACTGTAAACGTCGCACTTGTCTGATGAATAGTATTTGTGCCGCAGTGCGACTTTGGGCCGGTTTTACAACGGCGGGTAGGAGTTCGGCAGAGGAATTAATGACAGCGTTCCTACTGATCCATCTGGTGCCGGAGCCGCTTTTAAAAGCATCCATAAAATGTATCTGTAATGCCTCAGCTCCGGTGTGGCGTCACCCGATTGGATCCCGCCGCTTGCGGCCAATAAATGGCAGCATAATTATGAGCCTTAGCAACTCCATTTAGCCGTGTGGCAGCGAGCAAGACCCGGGGGAAACAGGAGGACGCAGGAAGACATCGGCGATCCGAATGGCTCTGCCCACCTTCCGGAAAACACGGACTCTCTGCCTTCACGTTAAAACCCCGTCCTTTCTTCAGATCCTGTGTATCTGGGTTTGGAACGCTTTACTGTAATGCATGTGTGACCGCGGTCACATGGTCACAGATTTTCGTTTTGGGAAAACGGGTCTATTGTTCTGCAAAAAATAGGTTTGATGCCCCCAATCCCTCATTCAGAGTTTAAGTGGGTGAAAGGTTATCGGGGGGTGGGTGGGTGGGTAAATGTTAATTAGACGCTGACCGTTTGTTGTGCTTGGCCCACATAAACACAGCAAACAAACACTCAAACGAGCAGACAGAACCAAGCTGCTCAATTTACAGCCTCAGCGGGCTTGCTCAGAGCCGGAGGGGGCAGACAGGAGGGGGGGGGAGCTGGCTACAGAGATTATGTAATGGCAGAGTGATGTAACAGTGCGATCTGCACAGCTGCGGCCTCCATCACCACCCCCCACAGCAGGCACCTGCTTCCTGCGATCACTGGCCTAGCGTGACGTGTCACTCCCACACCGCTGCTGGATGGACCGTTTGACCTGATCCTGCCTAATACTGCATCATACTAGTAAATCCAGTAAGTCTTTTCTCTTCAGCCACATGGGGCTGTGTTCCCAAGGGACCTCAGTAGAGGTCAGAGGTCAAATCGCAGTCTTCCGAGATTGGTTCAGTATAATCGTGGGGGGGCTGGAGAAATAATAATGGGTACCTTAGTACTCTGCCCCACCTGATGTTGACCAAGATCATCTGGACCAGCATCCGCATGGTGGGGGAGTGCTGGAAGTTAATGAATCTGTTCTGTGGTATTATGGTCTGTCCACATCTAAACCCTGCAAGCCCTGGCTCCTGTCACAGGGCTCTCAGTTAAGTGACAGCTCCCCCCCAGGTCACCTTTCGGCATGATTCCGACGGCCTGTTACAAGGCGTCACACCGGAGGGGCTGGTTGACCAGTCAGCCACCTGGCTCAGCAGGTGGCCCAGATGTCACCTAATTAGAGTGTGAAATAGAGTTGATCTTATTCAGGGAACGGCTGTTAAACCCTTATGTAAATGCTCATGCAAATTCAGTTGGATTAAACATAAAAAAAAATCTGAAATTTTCTGTGAGACTTGACTATTTTTATTTCAAATATCTGTATCACTGTTAATTAGTAGCACAAGTAGTTTCTCCTGACAGAAAAAGTAAATTGCTGGGACTAGACTGTACATGAAAATTAGAATCTGGAATTATATAGTCAGGAATCTGATTGGTCCTGCTGTATTGCCCCTCCCCCCCAGTGTCACCATTGGTCAGTGTCCTGGCTGCCCAGTCAGCCGAGCATTATATAACCCCACTCCATGCATGTCATTTATGTAAGGATCTGACCAGTGACCTGTCTCCGGACTCCGCCTCCCATGGCCATCCTACAGCTTATTCTGGCTCGGTGCGGGTTACTGGATGTCCTCAGGGCAGCAACTGGTCTGCTCAACGGAGGGCGGAGGGTAGCTGGGATGAGCAGAATTGGCTGAAAGTTCTCCTCTCATTTGCAGCACCAATGCCCTCACTTCCAAAATCCCTTTTTGTTTGGAGTATTGCCTCGCAACTCTTGACCCTGATCGGGATAATTGGTTAGAAAATGGATGGTTGGATGTATTTATACCTGTACATATCCTACGTCTCTCAGGACCCCCAGACGGTCCACATTTTACCCCCTCCCAGCTCCCAGCACACCTGAACCAAACAATCAGACAATCAAGAACTCAGAATACCCGGCATAGATCTGAATGAATGAGTGAACGAATGAATCAGTGAATGAATTTTACATTTATGCAATGTGTTTCAAGATGCCTAAAGCTCTTTATAGAACTGGTGGGGAGCCACTTCCAACACCACCATCTAAGAGGGAACAAAAATTTGTATTTTCTTGGGGGTGGTGGTCCATGACAGCGCTTCCCAATCCGGTCCTTGAGGACCCACAGTCAGTCCATGTTTTAGCTCTCTCTGAACTCCCTGCCAGACAATCTACATTTTTGCACCCTCCCAGCTGCCAGTAAGTAGCAAAAACATGGACTGTCTGTGGGTCCCCGAAGACCAGATTGGGAAACACTGCTCTGCGAGATATGAGATGAAATGAAACTTTAGCTGCCATTTGTATAGGTCAGGGACAGGCAGCCCTGATCCTGGAGTGCTGGTATCCTGCAGGTTTTCCATCCTACCTGGTCTCTGAAGAACCACAGCTGATCTCAGGCAGATAGAAACTCACCAAGTAGAAGAGAAAACCTGCTGGATACTGACACTCCAGGATCAGGGTTGCCTACCTCTGGTATAAGTACATTGGACTATGTTAGTTTTCACATACATACTGATATAACGGTGAGATAGAAGCTGTCCTGCAGCATATTTTGGGGGCTTAAGGGCTTTGCTCAAGTGCCTAACGGAAATGTAGCTACTCTGCTACATGGGATTCAAGCTGGTGATGTTTTGATCACTGGCACTGAGGCCTCACCCGCTTAGCCACATGCCGCTAACACTTAGCATGACGAAATCCTCCTCTCCAGTTAGCAATGCGCTGCCTTACTTTGGCCAAGTAGACGTACTTCTGCTTTTCGTGCGCAGGAAAATCTCACCTGGCCATCGTGCAGCGGGTCAACAATGAAGGCGAGGGGGACCCCTTCTACGAAGTGATGGGCATCGTGACCCTGGAGGACGTCATCGAGGAGATCATCAAATCCGAGATCCTGGATGAGACGGACCTGTACAGTACGTCGCATGCCTTTCGGCATACGATGGCCCGTTACGTCGGATTGCAACACCCCAGTCCTTCCATAGAGTCATACATCATTAAACCCATAGCCATAAGCTCTGTTAACTTTGATGATACACAGAACTGGAGTCAGTTCAGATGGACTGTTTTGTATTGACAGACCAATATGAATCATTGTGCCATTACAGTCCTACCAAGCCATTCAATACGTAGCCTTTCTTAGTACTATCAGCACTGGTTGACTAACCATAACTAGTACATCTGAAGCCAGCTACTCCCCTCCTGCCAAGCACACTGTGACTCAGGACTGGCCTTCCGTAAATCTGACTGTATAGTTTTATACAGTGATTTTATGTTAGCTCATCCCTTACATTCTGTTTGTGCTGTGTACACAGTTTCTTCTTATGAAGCTATAACTCTGGATATCTAATTTCCTGTCATAATTAAATCTTATATAGCTTTTCCAATAACTATCTTCTATCCTCTGCACCGTAACTGATTCCATTACATCACCGAGCGCCAACCAAAGCTAAACAACATTAGCAACGGCGGCGGTGTGTCCACTGCGGGTTTCTCCCGGCACTGTGAGACTCGCCGTACGCCCCCCCCCCCCCTCCGGATGATTACGGCTCACCCCAAGGGGCCCGTGATGAGCACTAGATTATCGTCCCCCCCTTGACCCTTCCCCGAGGAGCGAGTCTCGGTTTGGCGGGGGTAGAGGAGCCCCCCCGGCACCTAGATGCCTATAAATCATGGCGCTAATGAGCTTCTCATGAGCCTCTGGCCTCCCTTCTCTCGAAGCCGACAACCGAACCAAGCGGAGAGTCTCACACCACGAGAGGAAGCAGCAGGACTTCTCCATATTCAAGCTGTCGGAGAACGAGATGAAGGTGAAGATCTCTCCGCAGCTCCTTCTGGCCACCCACCGCTTCTTGTCCACAGGTAGGGGCTTCCAGGTGCCCACCTGACCTTTCCTAAGTCCAAGGAAGTCATGTGACCCTTTATGGCCACTGTAAAGACACTTCAGAAGACACTTGATATTTCTTAATATTAAGAACGCAAAGATCATACTTGTAGTCTTAGCAAGACCGGTCTTGCTAACTTGCCTCCCAAGAACGAGCTCATTTGGCTGGATGCGACCGATATATCCCTGATATTTGCGATGGGGATTTTTACCGTGCTCTCTACCTGTGTTCTTGAGTATAGGAACTGGTCTTTGGTAATTGACGATGACGTAAAACGGGTACACAAGAACACAAGAACGGTCAAGTACGCATATTGAGAAATACCCTTAACCTTTCCTGGACTCTCAGGAAGTCACATGATCCTTGCTTCCAACTGGAAACTGCTTCCAGGGGTCCAGATATTCCATCTGTGTGCATAGGACTTAATCTAATATAAAAGGTCATCTAGAAAAACAGTGACTGTGCAGCTTCATTAGTGTCAGCCAGGCAGTTATTAATGTCCCAGAAAGGTTTATTATAAGCTGAAATAAAAAGCTGATTTAATAACCCTCTTTAGAACCATGAAACCAGAGTCCGGTGATATAGGAAAGGCAGCCACAGTGTCTCCCCCTTGTGGCTGTAATGGTGCATTGCCCCGTCTGTCTGCTCTGCTGTGTCACAGAGGTGGAGCCCTTTAAGTTGGCCTATCTGTCTGAGAAAATACTCCTGCGTCTGCTGAAGCATCCCAGTGTGGTGCAGGAGCTCAAGTTCGACGAGAAGAACAAGCGGGCGCCGCAGCACTTCCTGTTCCAACGCAACAAGCCCGTGGACTACTTCATCCTAGTGCTACAGGTATGGAGATAACGCCCCACTCACTGGCCCCGCCCCTAGCCACACCCATGCCCACCTTTGGTCATACCCACGTCCTGCCTTAGCCACAGCCTGCCCCTAGCCACACCCATATCCCTCCCCTAGCCACACCTATATCCAACCCTAGCCACACCCATATCCCTCCCCTAGCCACACCTATATCCCACCCTAGCCACACCTATATCCCACCCTAGCCACACCCACAACCTGCCCCTAGCCACACCTATATCCCCCCCTAGCCACACCTATGCCTGCCCTTGGCCACACCCACAGCCCACCCCCTAGCCACACCTATATCCCACCCTGGCCACACCCACAGGCCGCCCCTAGCCACACCCTTACAACCCCACTAGTTGCTTCATTTGATGGGAATTTTTAGATGGAGCAGGAATTGGTTCTGGTGCGGCAAGAATTTGTCTCACAGGCCCCCGTTACAATAAATGGCTCACAAAGCCCAGAGCCAGATGGTGATTCCCTGGAGCCCCATGGCGTCGAACTCGTGAAACCCCCAAGATTATCCCTCAGGGGACGTCAATGCACCCCTCAGCACTACCCCACAGCTGCGTGGGGACACTGGGAATTGAAGTTCAAGCCCCAGTGTCACCCAGGGGATTGAGATGATTGCAGGGACAGGCATGGGTGTGTTTATTATGCATGGAAATCGAACACCCAGCAGATGAGTCAGAAGAAGGGTAGGGATTGGGGGGTAGCAACTAGGAGAGGAAATATGAGTAATTATGAGACGTCACAGCAGATGGGGTAGTGGTGAGCATGTGCAGGTGCAGTTAGGTTTGGTAAAAACATTTTTCTCTGGTGCCCCCATGTGTGTGTGTGCAGGGTCGCGTGGAGGTGGAGTTCGGCAAGGAGGCCCTGCGCTTCGAGAATGGGGCGTTCGCATACTACGGCGTACCCGCCATCACGCCGACGCTCTCCACAGGTAGCGGGCCGAACCAGCTCCGGATGGGTGCACGGGGGGGGGGGGGGGGGGGGGGGGGGGGGGGGGGGGGGGGGGGGGGGGGGGGGGGTGTCTGGGCAGTAACCAGGAGGGATTCAGCCGAAACACTTTGACACCCCAGGGAGCAGATTTCGGTGTGAGGTAAGCATATTTAACAAGAACTGATTCCGGAAATAGTGTAATAATCATATAGAAATATATTTAAGGAAGTGATGTGTTAGCCATTTTGCATCACTGCGCCTATAAAACCAAATCCATCTATTTTCTATAAATCCTTTCCACTGTGAGCTTATCTCTGGAAGCACAGGGCAGGTCCTGGATGCCCGCCCATCCAAGGGAATCCTATACACCCAGACGCAGGGGCGTGGGCATCGAACCCGCTGTCCCAGAGGTGTGAGGCCCCACCCCTGAGCTAGCAGACAGACGGTATAAGCGGTGGTAACAAGGCCGGTGTTTCTGTTTGGGCTGGCAGTGCCGGACAGGCCGCACTCTTCGCCGGGCCATCGGCGGGCAGATGGTGCCCATGCATGCCCGTGTTTGTTTTGTTTTACATAAGGCACGCGGCCGCCTCTCATCTCTCCCCAGCCCCCCCCCGATCACTCCCCCATGAGGCAGCAGATGCATTAATTAAGGGAGTGCGATGATGTCATTTGGAATGTAGCCTCCACTGAGGAGCTGGAGTGCCATGTGGCACAGCATAGCCCAATTGATGGTGGTGGCGGGGGGGGGCGGGTGCAAGGAAATCAGACTTCTGTGGGCAGGGCTCTCTCTGTCCCTTTCAGGCTCACCTTCATGCTGTCCCCTTCCCTCCCCTGCGTCCTTTTTGTGGGAGAGCAGTAGCTAGAGAGCCGCCCCCCCCCCATCCTGCCATTTGGTCCAGTCCACAGGTCCCCTTCCCGCAGCAGTGGACTCAACCGCTCCGACTCCATGATATACGGTGGCAGCAGCGGGCAGCTGAACTGCAGCTCGGGGGCCTACCTGCCCGACTACACCGTGCGGCAGCTCACCGACCTGCAGATCATCAAGGTTCGGGCGCCGTCAGCAACGCGCAGAACGCCAGCTCTCCCACCATGGGTCACTGCTCTTGTACCTTTAGACAAGGGACGTCTCTTAGTGAAATCTCCCTGTGTGAATGGGAACGTCACTGTGTCTCTGTGCAGTTAGCAAATACTCAGGCGACTGCCCTGCTCCGAATGAGACCCGGTAGGGGCACACTGGCCAGGGTTAGGGGTACTGTCCCAGTGACCTTCGGGGGGGCTCTTCCTAATGTTGGGAGGGACAGCGCTCAAGCTAAACTCCAAGTCGTGTGAATCCCGTCGAATCTCGCTGCTCGACGTGTCACCCATGTCGAATCTGAATGCGGGGTCACTGCCATCTCTTTGGCGCTGGCAGCTGGACGAGAATCTCAAGCGTAGAAATACTTTGGGAAAAATACCCAGATGGTTAAAGGCCATGATCCCAGTAAGGACACCTGGTGTATCCATGGCGACAGCACTTAAGGCATCTCGGGCTTCTCTGCATTTTAGAGGAAAATATATAGAAAACATACAAATTAAAACATATAATTTAACATGCTGTTAGGCTGGTCGTTTCATGTCCAAATGGAGGAATCTGGACTGATTGGGATGTTTCTGCAAGTTTAAACACTTTCCCCAGAATCGTTTTTTTTTTTTTTAAGAAATCAAAAGAAGTGGCTTTCATTTGACCTGCTTCAGTAGAAATATTCAGG
>JAODJU010000041.1:3674020-3686208 GCA_026776725.1 Gnathonemus echidnorhynchus
CCATCCCAGAGCCCCCCCAGGCCACCACTCCTCCAGAAGGCAAGGCTACTCCATGGCGTTCATGGACGCAATCCCCCAGCATGCAGCATCTTGCCCAGGTGACACGAGTGGGGGCTCCATTCCACCGTCATGCAGCAGAGTCCTGAAGCTACTTTGCTGAAGCTGTAGTTACATTATGAGGGTCAGATGGGGGGTGGGGGGGGGGGTGCAGAAAAGACATGAAGCCAGTGGACTGGAGCTCGACCCAAAATGCTAATGCACAGAGCCCCTTTTCTCCATGAACAGGCCCTCACTGATGGCCTTTTACTAACAGCGAGACACAGGGACATTTCTACCCCCCCCTACCCTGGGCAGACCTGGGCTTGACTGGACATAAATCAACAACTTTTTTAAACCGTGGAACGAAACTTACATTCCCCCGGACTCACGGGGCGGCCGCCACGGGCCGGGCAGGACGTGATCCGTGTAGATACGTGTAAACAAACAACATTCCTGCACAGACCTTGGGGTGTGGTGTGTGTGTGGGGGGGGGGGGCTCAATGTCTTACATTAGCGAGGGTCAAGGAAATGTGTTGAATGATTGTCCTTTGAACCACATGGCTGCCGCTTGGCTTTTCTTGGGCAGTGCCTGTGAGTCTGAACAAAGACCTGGCCTTATCTGCTCAAGGGAAAGAGGAAGCTGATGGTAGGACACCCTAGACCCTTGGAGGAAGACTTATTATTATTGGCATCTACCTAAGTGCCTAATTAAAAGAAGTTGATGGTGGGACACCCTAAGCCCTCGGAGGAAGACATAGAAATTATTAGCCTCCAGCTAACTACCTAATTAAAATGACTGTTTGTGTATTTACATTTATATATACTCATACATATAATGTATATACACAAAGTGAGTGAGAATATATAACATATTTCAAACCATCAAGCAAATATAATACAGAGTATTTTACATCATATATAATTATTTGCATCTGTAATCATACAAAAACAAAAACTATTGAGATCCACTATTCAGATCTAATCTACATAGTGTACATCCATGATGAATTATGTGTCCATGACATTAATATGTGTACATGACACAGATGTCAGTGTCAATGTCACCAGCTGGACGTGAGGCTCTCAGGGCGCCTGTAAACCACATGAACCTCACGGCGTGATTGATACAGTGTCTCCTACGGTCCGACCCTGGAGCCGAGACCGGGATCAGATATGGCCCTTTTTAACAATGAAAGGAGTGACGATTCCACAATGTGAATGAAAACAATGACAGGCCAGGGGGCTGATTTATGATCGAATTGATTAATGTTCCAGGGAAAGCTTTTGTTTCATGCTACTGTTTGTGTGTTTTTAATAATGACAGTGTCTTTTATAAGAAATTACACAGAATAGGTTGCTATTTGTTAATTCTTTCTATACTGAAACCACTTGACCTGAGGGGACAAATATTGTAGTATTATTCTATTACTTATGTATTAATTAACCAGAAACTGTTACATACTCATCTAATTTTAATTCTTCATTAATGAATCATGACGCATGTTTTATCTCAAGCAGTTACTATACAGTCAAACCTCAGATTGAGAGTAACTTGGTTTGCGAGTGTTTTGCAAGACAAGCAAAAATTTTAAATAACTTTTAACTTGATAAATGAGCGAGGTCTTGCAATACGAGTATTACGCATACGCTTTGTTTGCATAGTTTGTTCCCATGCAGGGTCTCAGTCGGCGTATCCCATGCTCGGTCTCAGTCGGCGTCCCTCACTCGTATAGTCAAAATTTAGTAGAAAAGCACCACCCGAATAAGGCCGTAGCAGTGCGAGCGATGAATCTGTTTAATAACAATGCAATGTCCACATTTCCGCAAAATGGAAAAGGAGGCAAAAGCGGCTGTCATTGGACAGGTTCCTTGTTAGTCGCACAAAAAGAAAAAGATTCCAGTGAACCAACAGATTCCGTTAGTTATAGTTAAAGTCGTCCTACAAAATAACCCTCCTCTTCTCCTCTCTCTCATCTCCCTCACACCATCCATGATTCTTTTCGAATGTAAAGTGCAGGTTAATTTGCTTTATGTATTTTTACTTTATATTTTGTATTAATCATTTTATATGAATATTTTTGGGTTGTGGAATGAACCATCTGAGTTTCTATTATTTCTAATGGGAAAATTCACTTTGATATACAAGTGCCCTGGAGTACGAGCACGTTTCCGGAACAAATTATGCTCGCAATCTGAGGTTTTACTGTATTTGTTACTATAGCTGTTAATTCTGTAAATCTTTGTGAACTACTGAAACAACTACTGAAGGAACAAGTGAAATACTGATCTCGTGTTTGTTCATCAGTAATGAATCATCATGTATCTTATCTCAAGTAGTGATTATGTTTGTTTATGAGTTGTACTTCAGTAGTAGCTGAGTTACTACTAAGTATTTGTGCCCCCTCAGGTAAAGTGTTACCGAAACCAGCTTATTATTTAATTACAAGCATTTTATTGGGGGTGGTACATAGCTGAGTGGGGTAGGGATCCACATCTAGATGGTCATGGGCTTGAATCCCTTAGCTGGCAGTAATGATATCACAGCTAGGCCAGTGAGCAAGGCCCCTAACCCCAAATGTCCCTGGGGCGCAGGCTGCTCCTGTACTCTGACCCCAGATCTTGCTCTCACCTGTATATGCATGTGTGTCTGAGTCTCTCGTGTACCGCAATTCTTTTTAAAGACCAAAAACTTTTATCTTTTCATTATTAGGAATCAGATTAGCAGCCTTCAACAACAAGATTCCTTGGAAACTTGAGAAGTGTCTCTTACCTCAGCAGGTGAAGCTGGATCACAGATTTCAAGCCAGCAACAATCAGTACTTTCCCCGGCAACGTGATCTTTCTGTTCATTACATATAAAATACATCAGAGAGTATTAAAATACTTTAAAAACGCAAAAATACATCAGAGAGTATTAAAATACTTTTAAAAGGGAGGCCTCCGCATCACAAGTTTGTAGGATATGTCAACTGATTCTTGCAGTTTATGCTAAATTGACCTGTATACTTTAATGGGCAACAGCATATCATTGTCAGCTAATCTTGAATTTACTGTTCGATTAGGAAAGACTCGACAAATTGTGTGTCATTGTGAATCATTGTGAGTCACGCCTTTCCAAAAAAAAGGAAGAGCAGTTATTCTGGCACCTGCATTTGAGAGGGATCTGGCCAATCAGATCAACTGCATTTGCGAGGGATCTGGCCAATCAGATCAACAGGTAGCAGCACTGTAAAGGTCAGGGTTCAAGTCCCATGGAGGCCGCACTGTAGTGGCTCTGAGCGGCGTACTTAAGCTGAACTGCTTTAGCGAAACGCCCAGCTGTTAAAATGTCACGTTGGGTATATGGCGGCTAAACACCTATGTGTAAATGTCCATAATATAATCCATTGTGGGTGTATGGTGATTACGGTCATCATCAATGGAGCAGCTGACAGATAATCCCACAGATACTGGCGCTTAGCCGCATGCTAACAGTAAGGCTTTGACGTTAAAAGCTCAGGTCCACTGATTCTCATGGGCACAGGAAGCGCTGCTTGGCCCTTGGGGCAGAGCGAAGGACACGGAGGCAGCTGCACTCACGCACGCACACACACAAGCACGCACACACACAAGCACGCACACACACTGCCATACTTTCGTGCGCAGCCACACACACAGTGATAGGAAAGGATTCATTTGTTTTGTTTCAAGGACACCAAACAGCCCTTGAGTCTCTGTTATATTTCTGAATCAGCAACCCACCCACCCCCCCAGCAAGAGACACCACCAACGATGCACAATGCCGGATCGTGGATACAAATTTTCAGCATCCCGTTTGTGTTTCCGCTTACCCCCCCCCCAGTGGGCTGATCCTGTCCAATAAAACGGCGAGCAAAGCTAGCGAGCGTGCCAGTCTTATTTACAAGGCAGGCCGGTTATGAATGAGGCGGCCTGCCTTTCCGAAAACAAAGTGTCACTCTGACGGGGACGCCACACGGGGCGTGGAGCAGCCCCGCTCTCTCTCAGCGAGTTGTTTACCCCAGGAAAGGTCAGCTTGGGTGTATTTTTTTAGATGAACAACACTATCTATGGCCGCAGAAAATGAATTACTGCAGTACATCTGAGGGAAAAAACTCCCTGACTGCTTACACGCTCAGGGCCAGATGAACTTTCCTCAACCCCTTCCTGCTCCTATTGGCAAATATTTTTTGTTTTAGTCTCAAATCTCAGAGAGAGGCAACACAGATCATTCAGGAATAACAGACCCCGGCCTCTTCCCGGGCGCTCTGCTGATATTTTCCCAGACCACTCCGCTTTGGTCCACATAAAATCATTACAAGCAAAAGATGACGTATCCTACAGCTCCATGTCACGCACACACGCTACAAGGCTCACTCCCACACCTGCAAGACCACCGGACCGGGTGGGAGAAGGACTGCCGGGTAATTTATGAGTCCCGAGGATTTAGGGAGGGGGTTGGGGGAGTGAATGAGGGTCAGAGGACGGCTGTGGTCTTAAGCCTCACTGCACTTCCTCTGGCTGGCCTGATGATTACGGCCCTAAAGACGGTCCTGGACCTGGCCTCCATTGCCAAGGATCTGGGCTCCTGTCCAGTCAGCTTCCACTGCTGGCATCCGTCATCCCACTGGGCCGTCTGCAGGCACCCACCCTCCCGTGCTGTCTGGATAAGCCTCCCTGGATCAGTAGGTCCTCAACCTCCCCCCCCCTAGAACCAGGACCAGGTTGATGGAGGACCCCAAATACCCTTGCCGAAATGTTCCCCGGGCTGGTGGCTCTGCACTCCGCTCCAGGCTGACCGGACAGCAGGTGGTAGAGAAGCTAAAAACAGCTCAGCTCCAGCACAACGCCCAGCTCTCTACACACATGCTTTACAAAAGACCAGAATAACAGCACTGATCAAGCAATAGAGCTAAAAAATTAAGGCCCTCCATCGTGCCAGACAGAGAATTCCTTCTGCCTCCTCTGTACAGATTTCCAGGCCCTTCAGTGTCTATTACGTTAATATGACAAGCTATATTCAGATCTGCCCTATTTTTTTTTTCTATCCCCAAGAGCAATGAACTTGTTTATACAAGCACAGATAAGACTGTACTTCACATTTAGAGCAGGAGTGCTTAGTGCTGGCCCTGGAAGATCTCCATGGAGACAGGTCCGTGAAACAGCACAGAGGCCGAGCCCGCTGTGTCCGACCCGGCGGTACAAGTGTACCACATCCCCTTCTCGGGCCGGGGAAGCCCAGGCTGACAACATTAGCAGCTGGGGTACAGATTCATTCACACGTTGGCTCTAAGTTAGCGAGAGGCAGCCGGCGTTTAGCCCTTAGCCTTGATCGTGTGGGCGGAAGGGCTCCGCGGGATTCAGCGGTAATGTAGCGTCGTGACTTAAGGGAAAAACCCCAATGCATCGCGACGCTCCTCCAGTGACGACTCTCAGAGAATCTGACACCACCGTCCGGCTGCCTTTCCTCTCCTGCACGCTGATTTGGAAACCGCCTGGTGCTCACTTCCTGTCATTCTTACATTCCTGGTTAGTTGGAGCAGGGGTCTTGGGAAAATAAAAGGATGGGGGTGTACACACACCTCCGAGTTTGCTTGTGACGGGGAAGCCATCTCTACCCTCGGTGATTCTTCCCAAAAACCAGAGACCCTGAGCACACGGAGTCCACACCCGAAACACCGACGCCCAGATCAAACGACCCGCCCCTAAGCTCATAGCCTTCCTTCCCATAAACCCCTCCCTCTGAACCACAAGCCAGAAAAGCAGAGCTTATTCTACCTGTCAACACTGCCAGCGAGCCCACCGCCCACCTGTACACATGCACGCACACATACACACACAAACACACCTCTTGACACACCCGTGCAAACGGCGCTCCGCCACATGGACGATGGCCAAAGGAATCAGGTCTCACAGAGGCTGAGCTACAAAGACATTAGCCAGACATTAAATTATCTAATAGACAAGGGCTTCGGGGTTGCGTTTCTCTGCAGAAGAAATCGATCTGTGGCTTATGAGCTTCGTTCAGGCTCATGGAGATGAACAGGAACAGAGCCTCCATCTAACACGATCTGACTTTCACAGCTACCTTTCACGCCTAGAGTAACGTTTCACTAATGCTTGTTCAAATTTAGGGCTGCCAACTTTGGTCAGCTGGCTGGAGTGACATTTTCAAATTCAAGATAAGTCTGCACACGCATGCACGTGCATTTGCATGTATGTAACAGTTTTATTACCTTGTAAATAGTCTGTAGGGTAGGGTTTGCAAACTACTCCAATGCTTTTGATGTAGCTAATTTTAGGTTTATAATGGTTTATAATGGATTAAAATAGATTTGCTGTAAGATTTCATGCGTTTCATGCGTGAGCCTGATCAGTGCTGTTATGAGTGTCACCAGATGCGTGACAGTTGGCAAACCTGCAAATTACCAAAAATAATAATAATGCATCAGTAGTTAGGCCTTTGTAGACTTTTTAAGGGTTACTTCGGCCTCGTGTAACCCGACAGTGGTCATAAATTACAGTTTTTATTTATGTTTAGATAAAATCTCCTGTACCTTTTCCTGTTACCCTAATCAGCTAAACGGAGACAAAGGCAGCCGCGTTTGCACGAGTCATATAAGGTTAACTACCAGCTCGGTTTAACCGATGCGGTGTTTTACATTCGACACTGCGGATCAAAGTAAACTGCATGAACATTTGACATGAACTTTAGTTACAAATCATACAATTGTTTTTTAAGACAAAACAACAACAACAACAATAATAATAATAATAATAATAATAATAATAATAATAATAAACAATAAATAACGATACATACATATACATACATGCATGTATTAATTCAGTTGTGTTTCAGTACGAGGTGAATGAACCGAGCGGCACAGACACAGCTGCCAGTCTGAGATGTAGTGTGACTTGTTAGTATGAAACTCCTTCCCATTCAGGCTCAGTCCTTGACCTGTCTGCCAGGGTCCTCTCCGGCTCAACCCCTGTCCAACCCAAGGTCACGATGAAGATGATGTATTTGCGTGTCCCTTGTGCGCCGAGCGCCTCGCCAACGCCGCGCTCCGAGCCTGGGGTTTGTTACCTCCAGGAAACAGGCCCTTCCTCCGTGTAAACACTCGGCCGGGTCAGCCGCTTTCGGGACCGGCGATGGCACGCTATGGTCACTGTCAAAGCTCATCGGGGGTAAATGGCGGGTCAGGGGAGCCCGGGACAGACCCCGCGCGGGCGCCACGCTGCCGATTTACTAGAGACATAAAGATTTACCGCGAGGCAGTAAACCGAGAATATGCGTAACTGTTGTGTAATTGCTTAAGGAAGACGGGGCGATTTTGGAAAGAATGGCTTAGCTAAATCGATGGCGCTCATAACTGTAATCATGGTAAGTATTCACGGAAGAAAGTAGAGTAATATCAAGCTGTAATATGTAGGCCTATCATCAGATAAGATTTTTTAAAGATGATTTTAGGTCAATGTTGAGTTAAAGTAGGCTACGCTGAAGATTTTATTAACAGCGGCAGTTTTGACATACAAAAGCAGGTGCAACTTAACGTGTTTCGCAGAATTCAGTGTTTGCTTGTTTGTTTGCTTTTTTAAAAAAATACACAACGGCTGTAAATGTGTTCGGCCGCTTAAACATTTTTAACGTTGATAAATCCGAGTCTCATAACGCGTTAATGGGCCTTCGTTTCCGTATTCAGCCCGAGGACACACACGGGAATAAAATAAATGGCAGCACTTAAGCTCACCTAAAGAACCCCCGGGGGGGTATTAAGGACTGTGTTTAACTACAGTAACTCCAGTAAAGCGGCCTGCCCATAAATTTAAACTTGTATAAATTATGATTTCTCATCACCGTGATTTAGAGTTGAATAATTATGTACATAGGCCTAATAATTAAACAAATTAAAAATCCATTAGGCCTACGATTAAAAGCTATTATTTAGATACACATTAAATAACTTGGACGCGTAGGCTATAGCTTGTTTCTTGAGTCCATTAACGAAAGTAGGTCAGTAATATTTACTATTTTGTGTGACTAGCATATATCCCCGGTGAATCACTACAAAATACCTAGGACTAATTTAGATGTACGTTGAGTAACACTGCGTCATGGATTTCCAGTGGTTTTCCACGAATCTACTTTAAATCAGGACGTCGTGGTGTATGATGTGTGACCTAAATCCTTATCCAAACTCACCAACTGCATGCAGCCGATCGCTTGCTGGCAGTGATTCTTTTTTTTAATATGATGCCTAAATAGTTCATCTAGCTGCGTGGTGATGCGGGACAAGCGCCTCTGGTTTGAACATCCTCATGTACCCTAGGGGGCTTGGCAGACAGCACTCGTGTCTAGAGTACACAAACTGAGGAGATCCAGAGAAGCGCCCTGTCTTTAACCACGATGATTAATGGCCAAACTCGCTGCAGGTTGTAAAAGACAGTCTGACGATCGCTGGGCGGAGAGCAGGAGGAACTGTTTGCTAGATAGAAAGCTGATAAACTGACGTCTCTCCAAAATCTAGGCACTAATGGGAGGGGAGGTGATCCGGCTCTTTCGGGGCGTCTCAATACTTTTCCCTTTAGGGCGCTAGCGACCTATATATAGCGATAATGTCACCCGTCCTTTCACACATGGACTGTCTAACAAAAACGTGTTTAAATATTAATACGACGTTTTATATTAAAACGCAAACTGACAGTAATTAAACTTATTCGTAGTATTTCAAAGTACATTTTTAATTAAAAAAAAATCATACTTCAGAAATTTCTGCAAGTTATTCGTTTTACAGTGAGGGTGACGTTTGAAATATTAAGAATAAGTGGACTGAGCGCTGAAACCGGGCCAGGATTTTGTGTGTTTACACTTCATTCTTGATAATTAATACAATATATTGTTGAATTATTACGCAAAACAGGAATGCGATTTTTAGACTGGGGAGTTTTGATGACGACGGAAATACTCGTGAACATTGATAGATAAAGCGCGCTCCATGCAATGCCGTTTTCCGTTGTTATAAATACATAACAACGGAAAACTGCATTGTTGATTATTTAACCAATGTTTGACTTAACGTCTTGTGACTTGAATAAACGAGGAAATGGGACAACAACACATCATATTTTGACAATAAAACTGTAGAGTGACATAACCCATTCAAACATAGGCTAGGCAAATATCGGTGGAACGAGCCTGTTACTTCAATAAACATATTCATTGCAACATAATAACTAAAACACGGTGTTCATACTTTAGTGTTTGTATCAGTACCTTGTTTTTAATTTTTAATGGGCTGAATCTGATTTTTTTTTTTAATTTTTGCGTTGGCCTGCTGTGTATTTTTGTCGTACATGTCCGTAAAGATTAACTCAAATTATTTATGGCGGTTATGGCCTAAATGATCTATGTACAATTTAATTATAAATTTGTTGTGAATTGGCTAATTATCCCCTCGCGTAGTCAGAAGTTTCCACTGAGTTTTACGTAGGGCAATTATAAAATAATGTTTAGAAGATTTACGTTAAAACAGTATGGTTCAGTGCGGAGTTAATATCTGAAATACTGTGCAATGTTTTATTCTTTAAAACCAGTCGTTCTTTATCCAGTATCATAATTTTAAGAAATTTAATAGACGTTATGTAGGCTATGCTGATAAAATGTTAACGCGAGAACAGGACAAAGTAACTAAAAACACTGAAAACTATTCAATACACAAGTAATTACCACGGGGGTCAATGGTGATTACGCTTGATTGTGAAATACTTTTTTTTTTAACATGTTTTATTTATTTAAAAACATTTTCACTTCCTTAAAACATTGAAACGATTATAACTGATTACATTACAACCACTGAATTAATTGATACTGTTATGGCAAACATAATTGGCACGATCTTAATTTTCATAATAATTTTGTGGGTAAATTAAGAAAACGTAAGTGCTGTTCAAGAAACAGCAACGGTCAATGCGTCAAAATGTTCAGAGAAATTCAGAATACGTTCTGAAACTTAAAGGGCTCCATTTTTAAAACAATAAAGCGAGTAACAAATTCGCTACATTTTAATTACGATTTGCCATTGCCGCAAACGTAGGAACGGCCCTGGGCGGCCCAGTCGCTGACAGTGATTATCTGCGGTAATTTACAAAGTCAAATAGATTGTGCCCCTCGTGGTCAGTTAACACTTAACGGATCAATGGCAATGCATCACACTCGCCCAGATGGCCCCGTAACGAGCCTGGCTGCTGGTTCTGCCGCCCAAACAAAAACACCGAGCACGGCGCACGTGTATCTCCAGCGAGGCTCCGGGTCACCATCTACCTGGCATGTAACGGCAGAAAACGCATCGCGACACTCGCAGTCTCGCGGCCATGTATTCACGATTATGCGCAATATGATACGATGTTATCAAAACGAATAATTCCAATTATACAGTATATTTTACCTGCACTATGTGCGGTCCATTTAAAAATAGCCTAAGCGTTAGAAATAATTAGTAAACAGTAAGCAATTGCCGGAAGTCGGGCAAAAAATATCATGTCAGCCCAGCCGTGTATGCTGACTTTTACGTAAGTGATTAGTTACAGACCTGCGGATTTACGGGGGACGATGACACCAGTTGTTGTGTTTATGTCGCGTGTGTTATCTCTGCTGAGGCTTTTGAGTTAGGAGCGCAACTGCCCGTCTCTACTGATTCGTAATTGTTTAAGGCCGGCAGTAGTTTATTTATAAAGTTTAGGCCTATTATTGCGTATTTAGAAGATTACATGAAAATTCCGCCATTACATTTTTTTGCTATCTTGTATGCCGCCATCACATTCGTATAACGGTTAAAAAAAGTTATATACAACCCGTAGTTTCATCGCAATGCTTCAATATTTGTAAACAATTACATCTTGTGTTATTTCCCTGCGGGTATGTTATTTCCCGGATAATGACTTACTGTGAGTTGTTATTACTCAACGGTTAACTCATATTATGTGAGGAAATAATCATTATTCACTCTTTAAACATTGTAAATGCCCTTATGTACTTACACGCCGTTTTTTATTCACATTGTCTGAAAGGGAATGCGCGAATTAAGGAAATGTATGGGGATTTCAATCAAAACAGAGAGTGATCACCTACCGATTAACTGTGTAAACGGGTCCAAATAAGCATTAGTCTGAATCACTTTCGTTGCAATTGCACATGAATGATTAATACTTAGTTTATTTATAATAGCAATCTGAAACCAGGACGTAAAAACATTTATTATAAGACATCCAAAGAAGGTCTTTTGTGTGATGCTGCTGGTTCTGCCGCTCAACACACACACACACACACATATATATATATATATATATATATATATATATATATATATATATATATATGTATGTATCAATTATCTTCCTGACACACTCATAAATGTTATGCGGATGAGCAATTCCAATGTCACCAATATACACGCAACAAAATATAAACAAAGCCTTATCAGTTGCCGTATTTGTTTCAATGTCCATTAAAATAGGAAAACCCATCAACAATAACCAAACATATTTGAAAAACTTTCAGATTTCTTTTATGTTCTTTTTTGGTTGATTTATCAAAAACGAAACAGTTTACATTGTTGGTTTAAATAATCTTACCTTATAAAAATAGTCTAATTATCCATGGTCCACACACAAACAAACAAAAGACTAATGATACACATTCTTTAAGTAACATTAAGTGCAAAGGGCGTGTTTTGGCTAAGCGCAATCCGCTGTCGTTGCCCTTTCACTCTCTCAAATTGCCCGTTCGAAGACATGCATCTTGAGCCCAAGGAGGAAGACGCGGCCCTAATCTAAACAGCACTCTGCTGATGGCGAGCGGATGAGATTATCTCGTCTCGCGCCCTAACCTTTCTTCCCCTGGTTTTAGCAGCATCCAAGCATTCGGCACTGGCGCCTATACACTTGGCCACAAATGACAGGAGACAAAAGGTAAAACATCTCCCTTTGTTACCTTCTGAAATGCAGGTAAATGGTATACCTTGAGATGTCAACTCCCCACCCCCCCCATCACTTCACACACACACACACACACTTAAAAAAGACACAAAGCAAAGTGCAGTCATCGTGATATCAAATTGCGTGATATATATCTGTCCTGGTCATTTTAT